>ULGY01000003.1:466562-519590 GCA_900519085.1 Yarrowia deformans | reverse complement strand
GGGGGGGGGGGGGGTAATGGCTGTAAAAGGGGGAGGAGTCACGCGACCGGCTTGAGGAGTTGAACACGTGACCCTGCGGATTTCCAGGTACCCCCTTCCAGTTTGTTCCACTTCTGTACCGCAAATTCTACAGGCTCTGCCCTCTTATCAGTTCAATCTAAAGGCGAGACTCTGTGCGTCTCTAGAGAAACGTTGACACAAATAAAATCATACCAAGACGTTCACCAGACCCCAACAAATCCATTGCTGAACTCCCCGTCTCGATATCTCCACTACTCGTTGAGCAACATTGCTTTCCCCGAATGCGCTAAAAGTCGTGTGCACTAGCCAAACTAGACACTAGCAAAATATGTCCGAACTCGTACATACTGTACTCCGTAGCCGACACTGCCAGCTTCAATACGACGCCGCTTAGAGACACCATATGGACGGCACGGCTCAGAGGGTTTCGGAGTCCGAATCCGGGTGTTAGTGGAGAAGATGAGAAACGGAGATTTTTTGAAAACGACAAATTAATTCTGACTAAGCCGACGCCGGGGAATGCACTCACGTGATTCGTTTTGCGATTACTAATCTACCCGTGACTCTGCAACGATTCCAGCCGGCTGACAAATGGACCTCTTTATCGACATGGAATCTGCAAGGCGCTGAAATAGGCTTTCGGAGATATGAGGTGAGGTAGTAGGGGAGGGGGATCCATTTCATGGGTGCTGAGTCACGTGGATTGCGGTATAAATTATATCATCATGTTCGCTCCGGTCACGTGATCAAAACGAGACCCCCCACGTGACATTCGGTGCACCCCACCCCGACCTGTCAGTCCCTCCGTCGGTCGGACTCCGAAACTCTAATCCGCGCCGTTCACGTACTTAATATACCCTTTTGCATCTCCTCCACTTCTCCTCAAACATGTCGAAAATCCGCAACTACCGACTTCTGTCGCCGTTGGTGGGCACCAAGGTGCCGCCGGTTCGAGACGACAGCGAGCGCGAGGATTACCCGGAAGAAAAGGCCGGCTGGTGGTCCAAGGCCACCTGGTCCTGGTTGGATCCGTTGTTGAAAGTGAGTTGATTTGGGGGGGAAGGAGGCGGTTGATTTTGAATCCAACACTTGTGCGATATTTGCGAGACCGAGAGGAAGAGATTGAGAGTGGTTTGGAGAAGATGGGGTGGTTTTTGGGGGAGCGACATGGATTTGACTGATTTGCTGGGTTGAGAAAAGGTCATGGGTTGCGCGGTGCATGTGGTGTGACGGATCTGGAGGTGTGAGCTGATGGAGCAGGACGGGGGGGGGGAGCATTTTGGTGCGGGTGGCGAATGACAAGAGTTGTGTGTGGGGTGACGAGATGTTGGGTGGTGGGGTGGCAGGGCTGGTGTGGCGAGTGTCAGCTCTTGCGTTGTGGCTCCGTTCACGTCTGGGCCCGCTACCGGTCACGTGACCTGCACCGTCGGCTTCCACACGAGACCTGACTTGCACTGTCGTCTTGCTCCTGCCTGCCTGATTTGTCAGCTTTTTGCCAGCTTGCGCTCTGTTGCCATGCTCTCTGACCTTATGGTCACGTGCCCACCACAACACGTGCCCACCACAACACGTGCCCACACACTACCTTCGTTACCCCCACGCCACAGTCTATCACGTGCCCACCCACGTGACTCGAACTCCCTCGATCTCTGCACAGCAACCAAGCACATGTTTCCGTTGGTCATCGGACTGATAGAGTTGAGACAGCAAGCAGCTGGCATGCACCTTGATGTGGGTGGATCGTGGGTTCGAGACGAGCCAAAAACGTGTTTTGGTCACGTTTTGGTCACGTGTTTCACGGTACGGTCGTATCCAAGACCGTCACGTGATGTCACCAAGCCCGGTCACGTGTCTGTGTCTACCCACCTCAGTCATCCAAAACCGTTCAACCGGCTGTCTGGAGATTCCGCGGAATTTCGGCAGTCCGTCTCCACCAGTCGCAAGAGAAGTCACGTGATGTCAGGGAGGCTCTAGACGTTTCAGAGTGGTTTCAGACAGTTTGAGTCCCTAGAGTCATGTCATCCCTCCTGGAGTCATGTCAGACCTCCTAGAATCATGTCAGACCTCCTAGAATCATATCTGAGGCCATTTCTGTACTTCTCTGAGGTCTTAACGGCTTCTCTGACCTTCTAGAGTCACGTGACCGGTCTTAGAAGCTTCTCCAGAGTTGATTTCACCCTTGAGAGTGTCTGAGGGTGTCAATTTGGTCGTCAAAAGTCAGTTTTTGGTCCTCTTCGGCCAGAGATGACTTGGAAGACCTAGATGAGTTTGGTGTCTACTGGTTCACTCTCTCTCTCTTTGTGTTTTACTCGTTTGTTTCGAGTTGTCATCTCCTCGGTGCAAGCACCGCAAAGACTATAGGTCCGCTCTCCAGCTTTTCGAGCGCTCCTTCGTCGCTGGCTCTCAAAGCTGTTTCGCTCATTGCTAACCCAGGTCGGATACCTCCGCCCCATCAACCAGGAAGATCTCTGGAACATTTCCGGCTCCTACCGAGTGGAGGAAATGACCAACCGGTTCGAAGCCCATCTCGAACGAATCGTCCAGAAGCACGTGACCAAGTACGTTGCGAAGCAGACCAAACTCAACCCCGACTTCGAATCCACCTTTGTCTTCGACCCCAACGACCCAGAGCAGGTACCCAAGTACGCCATCATCCTGGCCCTGCTTGCCACCTTTCGATTCCGATTCTGGTGGTCGGCAATTTGCAAAATCATCTTTGATTGTGCCCAAACCCTGAACCCGTTGGTATCACGACAACTCATCTCCTTTGTCGGCGACAGATACACCCACGCTCCTCCTGGAATCGGTCGAGGCGTCGGTCTCGCCATTGGAGTCACTCTCATGATCGCCGTGGCCTCCTACTTCATGAACATGATGCTTTATTATGCTATGATGATGGGAGCACAGTGTAGAGCTGTTTTGTCGCACTCGATTTACAAAAAGTCGCTCAATCTCAGTGCCAAGTCCCGGTTGAAGTACACTAACGGCCAGATCACGAATCTCCTCGGTACTGATTGTCATAAAGTCGACTTCTGTCTTGGTTTTTTCCACTTTTCATGGACGTTTCCGGTCTCCATGGCGATTGCCATTGTGATTCTGATTGTCAATTTGGGCCCTGCTGCCCTGGTGGGAATCGCAGTCATCATTCTGTGTATTTTTGCCGTTGCCCGAATCTCCCGAACAATCATGAAACAACGTCGAGTCGTCACTGCTCTTACCGATAAACGAATTTCCATGATGAAAGAAATCCTCCAGAGCATGCGAGTGATCAAATTCTACGCGTGGGAATTGCCGTACAAGGAGCGAGTGATGGAGGTTCGAAGGGAGGAATTGAAGGGTGTCAAGAAACTGCTGGTGATCAGAAACGCTCTCAACGCGATTTTCGTGGGTGTCCCTACAATCGCTTCTATGCTGTCTTTTGTCGTCATGTACAAGACTGGACGAGATTTGGACGCCGCCAAGGTCTTTTCGTCTTTGTCGCTGTTCAATCTGCTGAGAATGCCTCTGATGCTGCTCCCGCTGTCGACGTCGACGTCTATTGACGCGTTTGTGGCGCTCAAACGAATCCAGGGCTTTTTGTTTGCCGGAGAGCAGGTCAATTATGTGGTGACTGATCCGGAAATCGCCGAAAAGGGTGCTGCCATTGTGGTCGACGATGGTACCTTTATTTGGAAGGAGGAGGGGGACAGGGCCGGGGAGGCTGAGGACGCCAAGGCCGCCAAGGCCGCCAAGACGTTGAGCGCGGGCGCCAAGCCCGGAGGCGAGGACGCCAAGCCCGGAGGCGAGGCCGCCAAGCCCGGCGCCGAGACCGGCGCCAAGGACGCCACGACTCTAAGCGAGGACTCCGGCCCGGACGACTCATCTTCCGATTCGTCGTCCTTGATCCAATTCTCCGGGCTCAACAACATCTCGCTCACCGTCGCCACCGGCGAATTCATCGTCATCACCGGCGCCGTTGGAACCGGAAAATCGTCCCTCCTTTCCGCCATCGCCGGTCTCATGGTCAAAACAGGCGGATCCGTCACCGTTTCCGGCGAAATGATCTTTTCCCCGTCTCCCTGGGTTCACAACGCCACGATCCGTGAAAACATTCTCTTTGGGCAACCCTACGATGAAGCTCTCTACCAAAAGGTGATCCATTGTTGCGCTCTTGAACGAGACTTTGAGATTTTGCCTGGAGGAGATGCTACCGAGGTTGGAGAACGGGGTATCACTCTTTCTGGAGGTCAAAAGGCCCGTATTTCGTTGGCTACCATGGCCTACAGAAACCCGTCGATTATTCTTCTGGATGATGTGCTTTCTGCTGTCGACAGTCACGTGGGCAAGCATATCATGGAGAATTGTATTCTGGGCCATATGGGCGGAAGGACACGGCTTTTGGCCACTCATCAGCTTGGTTTGATCGATGAGGCGGATCGGATTATTTTTTTGGACGGATCGGGAAGTATCAAAGTCGGATCACGTGATGAGCTGATGAGTACTGAGCCCGAGTTTGCTCATTTGATGGAATTTGGCAGCAAGCAGGAGGACGAGGACGAGGAGGGGCAGGAGGTGGCTCCTTATGACGTGGATTTGGGTGAGGTGGTTGAGGAGGGGACTGTGATGGATGGACGCACTGATGCTCCACGTGATCTGAAGGTTCTCGAATCACGAGATCAGGCTCTTAAGTCACGTGCTCCCGACTCACGTGACCAGGTTCTGGACTCACGTGAGACGCCAGATGACTCATCGGAATCTGTTCTCGATGAACTTGTCAGGGCAGCTACAAACACGTCTCTGCAGGAAAAGGACGCCAAGACTACGCTTGCGTCTGTGGAGCAAGTTTCTGAGGACAAATCCGCTGACAAAACAGCTGACGGAAAACTCATCTCCGCAGAAGGCCGATCCGTCAAAGCAGTACCTCTCAAGGTGTACCTCACATACATCAAGTACGGAGGAGGGTTTTTGGGGTACTCGATTCTGCCCATTTTTCTCATGACTCTCATCATTTCCGTTTTCGTCATGCTTTTCACCAACGTCTGGCTTTCGTACTGGACGGAAAACAAATGGCCTCAGTACGGAGACGGGTTGTACATTGGTATTTTTGTCATGTTTGGCTTTCTCTCGTGTATTCTTTTCTTTGCCTGCTTTTACACTCTCACCACGATTGGTAACAATGCGACTGCAAAAATGCACATTGAGGCTGTGGACGGAATTCTACACGCTCCCATGTCCTTCTTCGATACCACTCCTCTGGGTCGAATCATGAACCGATTCAGCAAAGATACAGATACCATGGACAACGAGATTAGTGATCAGACGCGGTTGTTTTTGCTCACTCTTTCTCAGATCATCGGAATCATGATCTTGTGTATCATTTACCTCCCCTGGTTTGCCATTGCTGTTGGTCCTCTGTTGTTCATCTACCACTGCATTTCGTCCTACTATCGAAGTACGGCACGTGAGGTCAAACGGCTGGACTCCATCAACCGAAGTCACGTGTTTTCACATATGCAGGAGTCGCTCACGGGAGTGTTTAACATTGCCGCTTACGGCAACAAGGTCGCTTTTGTCAAGAAAATGGAGTGGGCTATTGACAATATGAACGCTGCGTATTTTTTGACAATTGCTAATCAACGTTGGCTGGCCTTTAGAGTCGATCTTGTCGGCTTTTCTCTCTGTTTTGTCATCGCCATGTTATCTGTCACCGGCCAATTTTCGATTTCTCCGTCAGCTGCAGGTTTGGTCCTTTCCTACATTCTCCAAATCGTCGGTATGATGACTCTCATGGTCAGAGAAAGTGCTCAGGTGGAGAATAACATGAACACGGTCGAGAGAGTGTTTCAGTACTCGTACGACGTTCCTTCTGAGGCCCCGAGTCATATTCAGGACACTGCGCCTCCCCCAGAATGGCCCCAGGGAGGCGGAATCACGTTTGACGATGTCTCCATGGCCTACAGACCGGGTCTTCCACTCGTTTTGAAGGACATTTCCGTCACAGTTCTGCCCGGAGAACACGTGGGAATCTGTGGACGAACTGGAGCTGGAAAATCGTCCATCATGAATGCCCTCTATCGATTATCTGAACTTTCTGCAGGCACAGTCACCATAGATCACGTGGACATTTCGCAAATCGGGCTCAACGATCTTCGTTCCAAGCTCTCCATCATCCCCCAGGACCCTGTTCTCTTCAACGGAACAATCCGGTCCAACATTGATCCGTTTGGACAGAGAGATGATGCGGCTTTGTGGGACGCTCTACGACGTTCGTGGCTCGTGGAGGAGGCCGATCTCGGTAAACTGAAGAGTGGAGCCACAGATTCGCAGCACGTGAAGTTTCATCTCGATACAAGGGTTGACGAGGATGGTTCAAACTTTTCCCTTGGAGAAAGACAACTGTTGGCACTGGCAAGAGCACTCGTTCGAATGTCGCGGATTCTCATTCTCGATGAAGCTACTTCTTCCGTCGATTACGAAACGGATTCGAAAATTCAGTCCACAATCGTCCAGGAGTTTGCCCAATGTACGATTCTGTGCATCGCTCATCGTCTGAGGACAATTCTCAACTACGACAAGATCATGGTTCTGGACGCGGGACGCATCGTCGAGTACGATACGCCGTTTAGACTGTTTATGAAGGACGGAGGAGTGTTTCGGGGTATGTGCCTCCAGTCGGGAATTGTCGAGGATGATTTTCCCGAAGAGAGAAGGAAGTAAAGAGTGGAGGAAGGACTGTTTTAATTATAGCATAATGCATTGTAACTATTTAACACACAGAAAGGTGGTTTCTTTTTAAGTCCAAATATGATTGCGGTTTTTTTTTTAAAAAAAAAGTCTCCAGAATGTGGCATATCTGGAAGGTCGAAAATCTTCACAAACAGAGCAGTTCAATCGTATCCGAACAAAAATTACATCCCCAAACTCCCCAGGTCGAGGGCTATCCAGTGAGGTTGTTTCTGTGTTGATCGGATGAGAACTAACCCACGCATGTATTTCAGGCGCACCACCCCACCTATAAGATCGATGGAGAGCACCTTACACTGTAGTAATTCGACCAGTTCGCTTCCCGTTGTCTACACTTGCACAGCTTGTATTGATACCATATCGTCAGAGTACACACATACGCATCAGTCATAACGTCATGATTCATTCATGTCTAGTTGAAATAAATAGTCCGTGTGCCTAATGGTGACCACACCGTTGTATCTTGTGTCTTAGCAGGAGGGCAGGAGGTTGAACTTCTTCTTTGTGTCTTCCGTCTTAGGGCCAGCGTCGTCACGTCAGAAGAATCGTTTGAAATATGTAATGTGGGCTTTTTAGATGACAGACGAAACTCCGTTCAAATCGATCGAACATTACTCGCGCTCAACCAGTCCAAATATACCGAACACTTAGTAAGCTAATTCTTGCCTACAGCACCCAAGTGAGGCTTAAAAGATACAATGTGCTATCAGAATGATCTCGCCAACGAGCTCTACCTTTCTATCAAGTCGCCATTGCTTTCGTAAGTCTCTGACAGGAGTCATGTCCGTTCTTAGCAATTACTCTTTGAGCTCGACTCTATTAACGGTAAAGGCATCGTTGCTCCTCGTTTTTGGTACCAAAATAATCCCCAGATCTAGGCGGTTTGAATGAGCTAGCTCCGGTGTTGCTGGCGCTGGTATCACGAGTGTTACTGTCAAACCTGTGAATCTTTTGATTTAAGGTGGTTGATGTTTTTGAGGGCTGGATTTCGCCTGTACGACTCAGCCAACCTCCAGAATCATCTCCCCCGACTCAATTAACCCGCTGCATTTTTCTCCGGTCGATTTGGGCAACGTTTTGGATCGTCGTCGTTTTTACACATGACAAGGTTTTCATTCTGCACCGATAATGCACGATTGCAATCCACCACTTTACAGTCCTACTTGACCGGTCGGATGGGCTGTAGAGGACAGCCTGGTGTAGTCACTCTTAAAAAAAGCGCCACTTAAAATATCTAGACGCCATCTAAAATCTCTTCCTCCTACACATCACTTTATTTTGACCCACAGAACACACACAACACAGAACACACCATCGACCACAGACACACACACACACACACACACACACACACACACACACATGCCACAACAGCGACAGTGAGGGACACACAGATGTGTTTCGACACCAACGATACTTCTGAGATTCTCTGCCACGTGTTATCTAGGGTCTGCGACATGACTCGAGTCGCTCACCTTGGCGCCACATATCACCCACCACGGCCACTGGTCGTCACGACACTTAGCCACTGACTGCTGTGGTTACCACGTTGCGACTTATCACACGACATCGCCACTGACACAGCCACAATCACCCACGTGTCCAGACTCCATCCCACCCACCTTTTCGACGTCCCACCGCAAAACAGAATGCTAGCCGAAGGTCTCCGTACGGTCGCCAGAGCCGGGGTTACTCGTGGAGCGGTGTGACAAAGAGAAGGTGGTGGGTGTGTCTGGACATGTGAGTGATTGTCCGGCGGGTCTAGTGCCTTGTCAGGGGATAGGCTGTGTTACTGCAACTAGGAGGAGCTATGAGGAGCTATGAGGATCCAGGAAGGGGTAGGAGGTGCCACGAGGAGCTGCAAGTACGACGAGCTGAGGCAATCCAATTGTACTTGCAGCTACTCGTACTTGGAGCTACTCGTACTTGAAGCTTGTTGCGCTGTTGTGGGTTTAGCTCTTACTGTGCCTTCAGGGGTCCTTCATCTAACGCTGTCAATCGATATTTCATCGACCGCCGTTGTCTATCGATGTTTCTTCACATTCGCCCAACAGTACAAACGTCGTCCAAACGTCTATTATCTATGTGTCCTGAGCAGACGGCCGATGCTCCACTGTCTGCCCTTCAATGAGGCTTGTCTGTCCTGTGACCCAGGAATCGACTTGTCACGACGACTCCCGTGGTCACTTGGCTCCGATCACAGCTACGACTCGACGTGATCACGACTTGATCCGATTACACACCTCCGTGTCATCCCACGTGATCACACGTCATCCCACGACCTCACGTGACACCTCCTGTTCTCACGTGACTCCTGCTGTCGCCCCCTTGCTCGCAGGCTCGCCCTGAAGCTATGGGTCCGGTTCTTCGAGCTTCGCTATCAGAACCTAAACAAGGCCCTTCTTTCTCTTGGCAGATGCAAAAATGTTGTCAATGTCGGCCATCTTCCGCTGTCCCTTTCCGCTCTTGGCCACGGGCTTGGTCACGCGTCCTCCCACCGGTTTGGTCATCTTTCCGTTGGCCTTGGCAGCCGGCTTTGACGTCTGCGCCACCGGCGTCAGCTTCTGGTACATCAACATGTACGCGTCCTCCTCCTTGAGCGCCTTCTTTTCCGACAGTGGCTCAATGAGGTCGTCGTCGTACGTGGCCCACTTGCCGTTGGGCTGTCTGACGTGAGCAATGTAATGGCCACTTCCGGTCGTTCGTCCACAGTGGGCAATCACGCCAATGAGCTTGTACGGCACGGCCCCGCTCTTGCGGTCACGTGAGTAGTGCCCCAGATCGAGTTCGGCCGGGTAATCCAGCGGCGCGCCCATCTTTCTTGGCTGGTCGTTGACGAACTTGAACCGTTTCACGTGCACGACCAGGTGTTCCGGGAACTCGTTGATTCGCGACGTCTTTTTCGCGGCCGCCGTCTTTTTGCACTCGTCGCACTTGTATCCGTCCTTCTTTTGGATCTGCTCCTCCTCAAAGAACCGCGTGATGCACCGCTTGAGCGAAATCCGGCTCTCGGGCTTCTTTTCGTCCAGGTTGACCGACAGGTCGTAAAAGTCCTGCTGGGTGACGGACTCGTTGCCACAGCCTCCACACACCACGACTTGTTCCAGGTTGCCGCCAAACATGTCGTAGATGACAGAGCTGTTGAGCTTGGCGCCCTTGGGGGTCGAGTCCTCCTGCAGACGGCTCATGAGCGACATGAAGTACTCGTGGGCGTCCTCCTGGTTCCACTCGGACATCATGCAGTTGATGTCGTCAAGGCGGCCAATCAGCTGGCGCGGGAAAATGCTTTTTTTGCCGCCGTACAGCTTGCCGTAGAGCTGGGCAAAGACCTGGGAAACCGAGCCGGGCAGCTTTTTGTTAAGCAGGATTTCCGCCAGGTAATTGCTCATGGCCGGCATGTGCATCAGCAGTTGCACGGCCGAGTTCATGTAGCACGTGACGCCCTGGTTGATGAGACCCGCAGGGTTAGGGGTGCCCTTTTTCCACGCCTTTGCGATTTTGCTGGGCGTTCTCGACCCGGGGTCGGTCGAGGCGGACAAGGGGAGGAATGTGGAAGAGGGGGACGAACCAGAGGTGTTGGTGTTGGCGTTTGCTGACTCATCCTCGTCGCTCTCCTCCTTTTGTCTCGGCTTAATCAGCACGTATGAGGCGGGCTTGATGGCCACGGGCTCCGGGTTTTTGGCGCGCACAAAGCTGATGGGCTTCTCCTTGATCTGGCCGAGTAAGCGGTGCTGCTGGAACGGGTTCCCCGAGCCGTTTTGTCGTTTCATCACCGAGGTCATGCTGAGAGGTGAGTGAGGGACTCAGAAGGCGAGATAGTCATGCATGATGGAAATAATTTTTAGAGTTACATTATGCTCAACCTTATTGATAGAGTGGTACTGTGAGAGATGTGAGAGATGTGGGGTGTTTAGGGCTAGGACACGTTACAGTATCACGTGATAAGTCATGTGACGTCAAATACTTGGCTGCCGTATTGGGCAAGGACTACAGTGTGTGGGCTAGGGTTGTGGGCTAGGGTGGTATGGTGTGCTCTATGGCAATGGTGTGGCATGGTGGGACATGTGGGGTGTTCAGGGTAGGTTCGGTAAGACGGGGTCACGTGATTAGTCATGTGACCTTGAAAGAGTGGCATTGTGTGTCGTTATTCGGTTCGTCTCGTGATGTGTTATGGAAAACGGTCAACTAGGACGGTTGTTTTTTTAAAAAAATGTGGTCACGTGATTTATCATGTGACTGGAGGGGGAGGAAAATGGCCAAGATTGACGGAGTCTCAATTTGGTCAACAGTCATATCGAGATAAAAAATTATGGATTATTATATTTCGGTCAGGGGTATATGATGTAGTCACGTGATTAAGTTTATGACTATTTTCATTACTAAGCCCTACTGTGTGAGTCAAGGGACACTAGATATGTTAGAATTACATAGCACATCATTATCAACACCCGAAATCTACAAAGGACTAATCACGTGATGCATAATAGAATACACGACTTTAACAATATAGCTTACTAATCTTACGGACATGTACAGCTCCTGCAATGACACAATTTTACTTGCAGGAGTCTGTATGCTGTCTGACTTGTCACTGAGTAACCTTACAGACACAAACACTTGACTAAAATGTTCATCACATGACACCGATTGTAATGATACTGCTTACTAAGCAACCGCATTAATGCTGCCTCTACAGTATTACCCTGACTACAGATTCACTAGTGCGTCTATGTCGTCGCTGAGTTTGAAAAGTTGAGAAAGATGCTCGCCACGTGAAAGTGAGGCCAGTCACGTGATACAAATTAGATCTGAGTACTGTACTAAAAGACAGGTCACTTCTAGTGGTTACTATTTTGGTTCAGAAGCTGTATATCACGCTATGTCACTGATGACTAATCCTAAACATTTTAGAGCTTAACCATTCTGTTAATCACGTGATTTCTAATCTGGCTGTATATTTTACTAAGCTCAACAAGCTCTCCAGCACGTACAGTCAGTCGTTCTACCCCTCAATCTACACATCCTATCCCTCCCCTCTGAGTAATCCGATCGTCACGTGAACTTCAACAAAATATTCATCACGTGACGCCAAATCGAACCGTACAAATTATCTAATGCCCAGGCCCGTTATTTCTTATACAGTAAAATGTACGCACTTTGTACTCTACCAGGCTTTTTCTAAAGCCCCAATGAGCTTAGCTAGAGACTTCAGAAGTTCGTCATTCTGTTAATCACGTGATTCTGATCCTAACCATGTGTTTCACTAACCCCCTACTCATCTACACATTCTACAATCGCCTCTTCAACGCTTTTCTCTAGAACCCGTGTATTATCCCTACGGTCACGTGGAGTTCACCAAAACACTCGTCACGTGACGCTTATTCACGTGATTTACATTACCAGCCCCGTTCACGACTACAAATTGCAATGTATTCGCCAATCACATTTTCCAAACACCAAAACCCGCTTCTCACCACCAATTCAACCCCTAAAGTTATGTGCACTTCACCCGAACACTCCCCACGTGACGCTGGTTCACGTGATCTGCTTTACTAACGCCCTACTCATCTACACATTCCACAATGGTCCCTTAAACACTAGACACTGATGCCACTCTACCTCCACCAACACAACCCCTACAGTCACGTGCACTTCACCAAAACACTCCCCACGTGACTCCGACTCACGTGACTCCGACTCACGTGATACACTTTGCTACCCGCCTACACCTCTTACAACCACACATTAACATAATCTATTACTTCGTACTACCTCTGCTGACTCATAAACAACACAGACAGACCATCTCCTGCTCCAAACCCCTCCTCGGACACGACTCCGTCGAAATAAAAGCCCACCATCACCACACAGTACGCCAGCACCAAAATACTGCCCTTGAAATAGTTACTCTTTCCTTCAGCGTAAATGTACGAAAAGAGAAAGACACAGATCATGACGACAAACAGATCCCATCGAGGGAAAATCAACGTGAACATGTGACTTGTATCGAGATCCACATTAGTCATCCACATGGAGTAGAGCACCAGAGCCGGGATTTGCAGCAAACAAACTTGAAGAGCGTAAGCTGAGCCGATTTCCATCGACAAAGCGATATTACCGCCCATAGCGAACGAAATGGCGTTGAGAAATTCGGTGGTGTTGGGTACAAGGGCGAAAATCGTGATTCCGAGTAATTTTTCGGAAATGGCCGCGTTTTCAAGCACCACGTCGACCGTGTCAACGAGCATTTCGGCAACAACGGCGTAGAGTAGGGTTGCGGTTAGGAGGATGAAGGTTGATTTGGATCGAGACCAGTTTGCGTCGGGGGCGTGGCCTCCCGCTTCAGCGTCAGCTGGAGCGGCGGCCTGGGCAGGCACTAACGGCGCCAGAATCACGTGATTCGGGCTAGGGTTAGGGCCGAGGCTAGGGGAGCCCAGGTTAGGGCCCTGCCTCTGCTTCAACCCGGCAGGATCGTCGAGAATCGTCGCCGGAGTAGCTCGGTGGATTGGGGTGGCGACGGACGACGATCTGCCCTGGCCAGAGTTGGGGTTAGGGCCAGGGTTGGGGTTCACCGTCACGACATCCTTCTTTTCATGAATCGGGGTCTGCCAAATCATGGCCGCGTGAGTTCTAAGAGTGAACCACAGTCCGATTATGTAAGACACGAAAAGAAGAATGGCGCAGATTCCAGATAACGGTTTCAGGGCTTTTTGGTAGAGGTCGTCGTAGACAAGAGGGACTTGGAAGAATTGGCAGCGGGAGCACGTGTTCGCAGCGCTAGCGAGAACACGTGCGGACACGTGGCCTGCCGAGTCTGCCAGAGTGTGGGCCGTCTCTGCCAGAGTGTGGGCAGCTTCCGCCGCCATTTTTCCAGCTGACTCAGCCACCACGTTTTTGGCTGACTCAGCATGACTAAGCAGGGCCTGCGCGCTGTTCAGCTTGGTAATCGCCTCACACTCGCCTCCACATCTCAACTCGTAGCTGCCATGAATCTGATAAAAAAACGTCGGCGCAAAAGTGCCCAAAATGGCAAACAACAACATGGTCGACGAAACTCCGGCACTCTTGGGATTATACCTCTGAGTCTTCCTCTTTATAGCTCCCGTGCACATGGATAATCCCGGTAATAAAAGAACACCGGCGAGAATCGAGCCGATGATACTTCCCTCGACTAGAGCCGATTTGCCCTGTTGCAAAGCGACACAGTAAAGGAAGACTTCGACGATGGTGGAGAAAAAGGCGTTGATGGCGGCTCCCATTCCCATGGAGGTTTGTGCTGAAATCGAGGCCACCGCTTGTCCGATGAAATAGGCGAGAGGAATGACGGAAACAAGGCTGACTAAGAAAATGAACAGCGGCTGAGTAATCAGCAGATCGAGCCCGAGGTGGATTCTTAGTAAGTAATTACTAATGATTCCAAAGAAGACGACGCCAATCAGGTTGATGAAAAAAATGTTGGTGCCGTCAATGGTGTACTTGTAATACTTCCAACCAAAGGCTCTGTAGGTGCAGAGAAGGATGGCTCCGTCACGCGACGAGTCGTGCGAGGAGGAAGCACCGCCGGCATCACGTGACCCGTTCAATTCATAGTACTGCGAGTCCGACTTGAATTTCAGGGCTAGGGGATGTCGTCTGAGATGGTAACAGAGCACATTGGTCACCTTGCCCATCGGGATGAGAAACACCAGGAACCAGCAAACCAAAGAGACAGTGTAGATCACGGGAGTGATGATTACGTAAAACCACGTGTAGAAGACGATTCGGCCGAGATTCCATTCGCCTCTGCCGAAAAAGCGTCTTTTTCGAGACACTCCAGTTTCCGAGTCTTCCCCCAATGAATCTTCAGAGGCGGAAGAGAGGGAGGATCTGTTTCTGCCGAGCAACGGGGTCCTCACGTGATCGGCGTGGAGGTGGTGGTGGTGGTGGTGGTGGTGGTTAGGGTTGCCGGGGTTGGGGTTCCCGGGGTTGGGGGTTCCCGGGCTGGGCCCGGAATTGCCGGGGCTAGGGTCCGACTCCGAGTTCCCCCCATGACCCTTACCTTGAGTACTTTCGGGGCCGAAAAACAACCGGCCATGCTCCAAATCACCAGCCTGCCATCGCTCATACTCCCCCAAGGTTCTACCCTCGCCCTCATCCTCATGCAGATAATTTTCGTCAGCTGCAAGTTGCACAAACTGCCCAAAGGGATACAACAGATAAGCGCCCGTCTTATGTAAGACACGGCCGTACTGTCGAGCAGAGTTGGACCAGAAAAAAAGCGAGCACGTGATATACCCTAGCCCACATACCAGATACAGAACCAACCCAAAACTCAGCGTCCAAAGAGCATTACCCAAGAAAATCCGCCATCCAACGGTTTTTCCTGGAGTCATGTGAATATCTCCTTCGGCTTGCGCTTGAACTGATCGGTTTTTCTTGTAGATTGCCGGTTTCCAAATCCGGATGCCGAACGGGTGGGTGGTATTGATGGCGGCTTGGCGCTCTTTGAGCGTGAACGATTCGTTGGAGAGGATGGACGCTGAGTCAGAGTGGTCAGCTGAATCATCATTTTCGGGTGAGTCAGCGAGGTCCGCTGAGTCAGCATGGTCGCCATGACCGTCCTCGCGGTCGTCCTCGTACGTCACGTGACTCGCTGACTCATCGGGCTCGCCCCCGGGCTCGTCGTCCTCCTCTGAGTAAGCCGGGTTGAAGTCCTGGCGAATGATGGGCGAGGGTGATTCACGGGGGAGGTCGCGCGGGTCACGTGACAGCTCACGTGAAATCGAGTAGTCGCGCGACGACGGCACCGAGTCACGTGACCGCACGTGGCTGAGCGAGTGCCCCGTCTGGCTCAGTTCCCGGTCACGTGATCCAGACCCCCCTCCCCCAGGCTGACTAATGCTGCCTCCTGCCCCTCCTGCTCCCCCGCCCACGTGACTCTTCTTGCGTCGCCGTTTCCTCTCCTGATCCTTGATGGCCTTGGCGTACCCCTCCAAAAACTCTCGTTCCAAATCGGCCTCGAATTCATACTCGTCGTCGTCCACCGAGTACTGGTACCGCCGTTCGTGAGAGGTGGAGGCTCCGCGGGTTAGGGCTGGTCTGGGTTGGGGGAGCCCGAGCGCGGGCTGTTTGGGGTTGGGGTTGGGCGAGAGGAGCGCCGCCGCCGAGGGGTTTGGTCCCGGGTTGGGGTGGGTGCCCGATCCGGAAGGTCCAGGGTTAGGGGTCGGGTTAGGGGTCGAGGTCACGATTGCGCCCGGGTTAGGGGCCGTTCGGGGACTGACGGACCGCACCGGAGCTCGAATGGTATCGATCGAAGACGAATAAATGTCCGGGTGGGGCGCGGCGAGCGAGTCGCGGGAGGGGTCACGTGCGTGCGGCTGGTCACGTGACGCGCCCGTTCCCGGCTGCGTCGTTTTTTTGGCGTTTTCTCCCATGTCACACGGTCAATGTCGTGGGTGTTACACGGGCAACGTTGTGGGTCAAGTAGAGTGGAGTTGAGAGATGATGTCGACGACGAGGTTAGGCGAGAAATAGGGTTCAGGGTTGGGAGTGCGTCTTTAACGTAGGTGAGCGGGTTAGGGTGGCGATAGGGAGGTTGGCGTGGGTTGGGGCTGGGATGACCAGGGTTGGGGCTGGGCTGACCAGGGTTAGGGCCGGCTACGAGGCAACATTCTCTTTATCACGGTCACGTGATGTCTGCTTCTGTGTTTTGGCACGGGTTGGGTCCGGACTATTTACCCAAAGTTTAATTACTAAGCGGGATCGTGATTTCCCAGAGATTAGGTAATTTCAAAGGTACAAAAAAACACAGGGTAAGGGGTAACAGGGTACGGAGAATTGATTTCTCCAGTCGGATCAGGGGATTGTGAGGGATTGAACGAGGTATTAGGGATGTTGGAAAAGTGGGGAGGGTTTGGAGAAAGCTTAAATGTTTGTCGCAAACAGGATGTACGGGCCAGTTGGGGGAGGGTTAGGGTAGGGAATACGGGGTGGGCAAGGGCTAGGAGAGATGGATTAGGGCAAGGGGGATGCCGCTGACAAGGGGCCAAGGAGATTGGATGATAATTGGGGTTTATTGGGAGTGCATGTTTTGGGGTTTTGGGCAGAAGTTTAAATCTGTGGTTTTTGAAAAGGGCTAGATTCGTAGGGAAAGGGGTTGTAGGGTTAGGGGTGGAAATTTGGTCACGTGCCCGGTATGGTGGTCATGGGCAGACTCCGGAGACGCCGGCTGAGGTGTTTGATTAGTAATCAGAGGGTGTTTGGCGGAGTGATAATGTCATCTGGGGAGAAGCTCCCGTGTCACGTGATATATCATGTGACTGAACCTAATCTGTAGAAGCCGCCTAGTACGGCGCTAATGCAGGTGATGCTGCGACTAAGGAGATGTGATGGGAGTTGCATGGGTGACGTGGGTGTTGTGGTGGTCAGGCCTACACGGGAACTAAACGGAAGTTTCATAGCTCTTGTCGGGGGTGACAAGGTCATGTGACCTCGCCTCGCCGGGTCAACTTCGGCTATAGTTGCTGGTGATTGATGAGTGGTCGGTTGGAAATCACGTGATTGAGCACAATTGGCCATTCTAGAGTGGCTTGTCGCGACATGAGTTGCGTTGTGCCAACCACAAGGTCCGTGTAAGGCCATTACATGACCTGTGTAAGCTACCACAGAGACAGTGTCGAGATGTGAAGAAATGCGCCAACTTCGAATGACGACTAGGAGCTAACGTAAGGCTTGTAGTATCAGACTCAGTCAACAGCTATTCTCGTTTCTGTCGTCATAGCTGATGTGGAAGTGGTTTGAAAGCCCTCCAACTCCGCTACTAATGCTCCTATTGAAATGACGGCTTATGGAATCTATTCTTTGCACTCTGGGGGTCATCTTTTCTCATACAAACTTGTCTGGAAAATTGCTCCATTTACCGCCATGTGGTGCTCAGTCCATTACACGAGTTGTGTCGTTATTACATTGCTGGTGCGACCACCACACAACCCATGTCACGCCCACCACATCACCTGTCACACCACCACATTCCAGTTACCCCACCTCAGGTCCATGTCGCTGTCCGTTCTTGGCCTTGTCTTTGTACGCGCGTTTGATCGCGTCAAATCACCAACTGAGTAAAACGCGACGTAGAAATATTCTAAAAATACGGGAAAATACCCTCAATTTGTAACACGCGTCTTGAAGCCTTTCATTATTTTGCCCCATTTATTATTCCCAATTTCCGCTGTTCAGCCGCGTATCCTTTTTCAGGGGTAACAAAGAATCAGGAGAGCATAAACGCGCAGGTGATGTCCCTATGTCCCCATGTCCCTATGTCCCCATGTCCCCTTGTCCCGTATTGCATTTGATGGCTCATGTCCCCGAATCACGCCGCCATGCCGCCAAATCACGCCGCCATGCCGCCAAAACTGCCACTACGCCCGCCAAATCCCCCCATGCCTCTACGCCTCCATGCCCCAACGCGCTTAGTAATCACTTTAAATCCCCAGACAATGCACGGTATTTTAAAATAAAGTCGCTTGGAGGACCCCTCGACTCTCCTGACTTTGTTTCCACTGAAACACCGTCTGTGACAGGTCTCAGGTTATTTATAGCGAGTGTTCGTTTTGCCTCGCGTTACCTCGTAAACAAGCTTGTTTAGAGTGTCGAAAAAACGGCGGTACGCCATGTCGCAATGCCGCTAAGCCGCTGTGGAGCTATGCCTCCATGCCACCAAATTTGATTCTGCCCCACGTGAACGTCATCATCCCACCACGACACCATCCTTGTCGTGCCTCTCCTGCTCAGCCACATTGTCTCCTGTTCGGCTGTCGCTAGTCTCCCCAGTCCAAACTCTATTTAAAGTCTATATTATGCACCCTTCCCAATTCGGACAGATTCTACCCAATGCAAGATACACACAACATGCATACGGAAGATGTTAGGTGATGTGGTCCAGAACGTTGTAAAATAATGCCGCAAAATCAGAAAAATATGTCCCGTATAGCCTATCACGTGATTATAATTCTGCTGATTTTTTCATCATTTTTCCCATTTCCCCCGCATCCCAACACCCCCTAAAACCCCCTCTCCTCCATGCAGCCAAGATGTCGCTTCAGCACTCCCAATTTGACCCTACCGCACTCCAGCGGACCTCTAGCGTATCCTCACTGGCGTAAAACGCTTCCCCTTCCTGATTGGTCGAGCGGCGCGGTTTTAGCGTCTTGGCCTTTTTTAGTGCGGTCTAAAACGGCCAGAAATGCGCTAAAGTGCTCCGACGATAGTGCGGAATGTGCGGGAACCCGGTCTAGATTGGAGGGTGGCCAATAATTATTTGTGCATATTTTTCCCGATTTGTTTGGGTATTTTTTAGGCCGTCGAAAAGTTTCCACACAGCAGAATTTTTCAAAAAAACCGTCAAAAAGGCACAACAGAGCTTATGCCGAGGTTATCCAAAGGAGATGATAGTGTGCCACTATAGGAACGACTGGGGAAAATGGAGGTGGAATTTGGCATTATTTTTTTTTTGGCATTTGTTCGGCGATATTGACGACGCTAGTATAGCTCTGGGGGAAAATTGCAAATAATGGGAAAATACCGCAGAAAATCAGGAGGGCTCAAACCCCGGCTGGAAAAAAGCGGTCTAGGCCGAAAACAACCGCCTTTTGCTGCTGCGACATGTTGCTCAAAAGATCTACCGATCGTCGGATCGTCGTAAGCAGGTTGGATGATTTTCAATGAGGGGGATGCAAAAAAAGCGAATGTTGGCGGATTTAATTGGAAGAAAATGGAGGGGCGGTATTGGATGTGGAGGGGGCCTGCTAGAGCAATTTCAGAACTACTGCTATTTTATTCGAATTGTTGGGGTTTTATTCGGAAAACGCTTGGAAATGTTAGAGTTGGGGAGAATATCTGTAGAGCGTGCAGTTTAGACGTTAGAGGCTTGCAAATTTCACAGTGGTATGAGCAGGATTGACTCTATCGGTCTTGATTTTCCCAAAATTGTTCCCATTTTACTACCAATTAATTCGATTATTCTGCTCATTAGTTTTCTCCCCACTACTGCACTTGCATCCACCTGCGCCGTAAACTGTAACGTGAACTTTATGTCAAACTCTATCGTTGCTTAGTCCCTGACAAAAAGGTCTTTGTCCAGGAAACACAAAACGGTACAGTAAGCCCACGACAATAAATATGCCAGGTTCTGTCCACCTTTTCTTTAGCCAGTTACACAAACCACGTTTCTACAAACACCCCGATACCCGCTTTGCTTTGCCGCCCGATCAACGTCGTCCCCGTCAACCTCCATACGTTACCTGTTGTGACCTTACTCTAGTTCCATCGACTGCGACCATTCTGTGATCATTACTTTGTCTCTGTCGCCACTACATTGCCTCTGTGACCCCTTACACCCCCTCCGTCGTCACCACACCCCCTCCGTCGTCACCACACACACCATGAAACTCCTCCTTCTCTTGACACTATCAACCCTCTCCCTCGCACAAATGGGCGGAGTCGCTCCTGGAGGCCCTGCCGGAGCCAACATTCCCGCCGCCAACGCTCCTGCACCCGCCAACGGAGCCAACAACGCCAACGGAGCCAACAACGCCAACGGAGCCGCCCGTCCTGCTAATGGAGCTGCCCAACCTGCCGCCAACGCCAACGGCCAGGTCGTCAACGTGCCTGGACAAGCGCCCGCACCCGCCCCTGGTCCTGGAGCTGGCGCTGCTCCCGCTGTGGCGGCTCCTGCCCCGGTGGCTCCGGCGCCTGCTGCCCCTGCTCCTCCTCCTGTGAGCGCCGTGTCTCTGGACTCGTACACGGTCACCACGGTGATTGGAGACGCCACGACCGTCCAGGTGTTGCCGATTTCCGCAACTACCGCCTACCGAACAACGACTGTGGGCGGTCTGGTGCGAACAGACCCGTTCCAGTACGTGCAGCAGTTTCCCGCACGACCCACCAAGGGCGCCGATGTTCCTGCTGGCACCATTGGTCTGGGCAAGCTGAGCAGCAAGGGCTCTGTGGGCACCACCAAGGAGCTCGTGTACGTCACCATGGCCTCCAAGGCGTAGTTGGCCGGTGTTGTGCATGGCCGGTGTTGTGACCACATGGCCGGTGTTGTGACCACATGGCCGGTGTTGTGCAAGGCCGGTGTTGTGTCTACATGGCCGGTGTTGTGACCACATGGCCGGTGTTGTGACCACATTGTCCATGTCGCGGGCACACAACCCATGTCGTGATCGCCATGTCGTGATCGCCACATCACCCATGTCACGCCCACCACCTCACCTGTCAAAACACGTCACTCCTGACACTGGCCCCGCCTGCCAACACATCGGCGCTGTCACCCTGTGTCCTAACATTACCCTTTTGGGATGCGAACATGTGCGTCCCAAAGCTTGTGTTTACGGTGTGGAGTCACTGTAAGGTTGTCGGCGTTTCGGCGCTTGACTCCGAACACAGATTTCGGGCTGGGAAAAAACGCGAAAAACGCGCAAAAATACGGACAATCTCCAGCGTCCCCCTCCTTTGTACTTATAGTAATTTATTGATTTAACATGAGAGATGAGGTGTAGCATCTGGTGTGTTAACGTTGAGTTGTAGTGGGGAAGGGGAAGTTTGGAAAAAAAATTAAGAACAAATCAGATACGCATGGAATCGCGTCAGAAAAATTGTCACGTGATTCTTGAATCATCATCTACCTCCTCACTTGGTTGTATCTCTCTGGCCAATTTATTCGAATTGTTCCAAATCATTTCCGTCCACCGCTCCCCTGAACTCTGTATAAATCCGGCTTAACCAAGTCTCAAATAACATTGCTGAGTGTTTTAAGACAGTGTCTCAGTGATGGGGCTGACCTTGCGAAAGTATTGCTGGAAAATCGGGTAAAATGGGTAGCAATAAAAATATAAAAAAAAACAGCAGAAAAATCAAATCTTTTGAGTCTGGCTAATAGGTTTATATTTTTTCTGAGATTTTTTCATGTATTAAATTCACCCCCCGAAAGAGTCTTGCTCGTTTTTAGCAATCGCAGCAAAAATAATTTCTGGAGAGCTCAATTCGGGAGCAATTAATTTCTGAAAAATACCACAGGCTCCTAATACTTGGCTCATGCGACACAAATAATCTCCCAATTATTCCGACTCCATTCAATCTCTCCTACTGGCCAATCTCCCATGTCCGATTGAGCAAGATTAACCCACCCAAGTCTAACCTTTTTGGGCGCATCATTTCCCCTTTGGGCAAAACAAGGGCCCATCAACAAAGAGCAAGCACGAGGGGTTTCAGGTTGGCAGATTGACGGGTTAGGGTGATTAGTAAGGGTGATTATGGGCGGCGAGACAGGGCGGTGGTAAGGTGCTGAGTAAGCCCAAAAAAATTGCTTTTGCCGAATACGCGCTAAAATCCAGACTCTTTCACACTGTCTCACGTGCACAGCCTCGCTCTGCATCTTCGTCAGGGGATACGACGTTACGTGCCGCAACCGGAAACTCCGGGGCTGTGTTTTTTCTCTCTTTCTTTTTGGTGCCTTAATATTATGCACAACCATGTTACGTTGAAAGGAGACGTGACACGTGAGAGCTTGAGTAGTTGAGGGTATGATTTGACCGGTGAGGTGTGGCGTTCTACAGGTTATCAGGTTATGACGTTTGTTACAGGTTATGACGGTGATGAGATGGTCATAATCTGTGAGCAAAGAGTAAGCTGGAATGAGTTGAACTACTAAACACACGTCTCTCCCGTATACCGAAACGCCCCATCAGACATCACATGACGAACTCATCTGATCTGGATCTCATGTGGAGATAGCGAGGTTTATGTTTGTTTGAGTTTGGAATCTAGAGGAGTGAAGGGTGTCCTTAAATCAGACATTTGAGGGTGCGTAATGGTCCAGAAATAGTACTATTCGATTCCCCTGAACTAGGGCTATCTTTTGGTATCGGTATCGTCGCGATAACCCCATCGCATCATATTTTAGGTCCATTCTGAAATCCCACACGCCCCATCTAACGGCACACGTGAACTGCACTTTGTCACTGCACTGTCACTGCTTGGCTGCAGCTTGGCACTGATAAGGCAGGGTTCAAAGTGCAGATGCACTATCAGGAGTTATCTGGGGCCAAGGCCGCCAAGAGTTCCCTGATTGGGCGATTCGGAGAGTTTGCAAGTGTCGAAAAACCGTCTTTACCAGTTAGACTTGGGAGTGCACAAGTATGCACAAGAACAGACAACACAACTTGTCCTCTTCCCCATCACTCACACGGTATTGACAAGACACACAAGACAAACACCAACAGCCGTGTCTTCACTCCGTCACCAAACTACACCGGTCGTGCCATTTGCCACCCAGTTGACCCGATACTCCTGCCTCTTCTGATACCCAGTGATCACCAGTCGTGATTACACAACTCAAGTACTCCGCCCCAGTCTTGACCACCACAACCCCTCTACCGTTATCACTACATCGCCACCGCAATTCCCAAGTCGTGACCACATCTCAGTCGCCACCACCACCACCACCAGGTAAGCTACCCTTGTTGCTCCCATGATGATACCTCCTACTGACACAGCAGACCCCGTTGTCTCTACACCAATCACCGATACCCGTGATACCACACCTTCTCAGCCATGACTTCATCGTACTCATGGCCCATGTGGGGCAACTCCAAGACCTCCTCCAAAGTCGTTGTTCCTGCCTCCGCCACACCCCGCACATGGTCGTGGGAAGACGCAGACCACCCGGACTCGCTCGAGTCCACATCCTTCTCCACCTCCATCGATATCGACGATACCCCGTCGTCACCAGGGTACACGGTTCTGGCGGGTGTCACCGATGTGGGTCACTCTCAAAAGTCGTCGCTCGAGGGAGATCCTGTCGAGTCGGCCATTGCTGAGTGGAGTATGAGTCTCGGCGGTAGTCAGGACGTGACTGCTTCTGACGTCACCAGCTCCGACGACAGCTTCAAAAGCTTCAACTCGACCTTGTGCGACGACCTCAAACAGGAAGACTCGTTTTCCCTTGACGAGCGGCCGGTCAAGAAAAAGAGGCAGCCCAGGCTTCCTTTGAAGGTGACTACGCCCGGCAAAGCAAAGGCCAAACATGTGAAGAGGGGGAACGTCGAGTCACGTGCCCAAACACGAGCTAGATCCGCACTCGCCAAAACCTCCCAGGCCAAAACCTCCCAGGCCAAAACCTCCCCGGCCAAAACCCCAACCCCGCCTGACTCCCTCAGCCTCACGCTCACCCGAATCACTTCCGAGTCTGCCTTCCACCACCGCTACCTCCAGTGCGAAGAGCAGCTCCACGCTCTGGCCGAAGAGTACCTCCGCTCCAAGCGCCACGGACTGCCCTGGACCAACCCCGCTCAGATAGACCACGCGCTGTTCGACTGGGCGTTTGTGTCGCGCAAGAGCGGGCTGCCCAGAGAAGCTGCGGTCCTCAGTCTGCGTCTGGCACCAGGGTCGTTGCCCAAACGCCCCGTACGCTGGACGCCCTCCGACGACCGCCTCATTCTCTACCTCAAGGAGATTGAGGGCCTCACGTGGAAGGAGTCCGCGCTCATGATCCGCTACCGCCACTCCTGGCAGGCCGTACAGATGCGGTACCTGCGGACGCTGTGTCGGCTGACGGGCAAGTGGACCCAGCAGGAGACCGAGCAGCTGGAGAGCATTGTGGCGCGGGACTGGGCGGGGCGGTGGAAGCGCATTGCCACGGAAATGGGGCCGCAGTTTCCGGTCGAGCGGGTGTATCGGCATGTGATGGGGTTGGGGGGGAAGAAGGTGGATTTGGAGAGGTTGGATGAGGTGGACGTCGAGCGAGAGCGAGACGGAGAGAGCGGTGAGCGCTTCGAGCGACAGCGAGATGCGATCGAGCTGTATTGCGGATAGACGTTGAGCGACAGCGAGACGTGCTATTCGGGTAGCAGACGATGTCGAACAGAGCTTGAGCGACAAACCCTGCTGTTACCAGTAGGACGTCGAGCAACTTTGAGCGACAAGCCCTGCGGTTACCAGTAGGACGTCGAGCAACTTTGAGCGACAAGCCCTGCTGTTACCAGTGGGACGTCGAGCAACTTTGAGCGACAAACCCTGCTGTTCCCAGAGGGACGTCTCGCTGTCGCGCGACGCCCATAGCTAGAAGAGATAGATTGAATAGATGTTGTAGAGTGACGGTGAGGGTAGACAAGACCTTGAAATGAGGCTTGTCTTGTGCTGAAGACAAGGGCAAAGGTGTAGGGCTTGGAACGGGTCGAGAAACAGTCAGATGTGGCTGTGGAAGGTGAAATGTCACGGACACTATGGCTGACTCGTCGTAGGTTTGTAAGTTCCGACTGGTCAAAGTGCCAAGCGTCGAGACAGTGTAGAACAAAGACGGTGGTGGAAGTTCATGATGGTGATATGTCTTCTAGTGCTGAGACGTTTGAGAACAGAGACAGAGCAGAATCTGAAGCTCGGACTGAAAGACGGCAGTGTGAAGAGCATCAGACAAGGCGCGTAATCTCGAAAGAGAATCAAAAGAGAGGTGGACGAGACGGTGGCAGCATCGCCATGACGTTTTGCATGTATGAGATCAGACCAGACGACCCAGAGTCATAGACACTCGAACACACGACCCAGATATCCAAGCAGTAAGACGATCCCGTACGACTAGTTCATAGGAGTTGAAAGACCCCGTCTAGAACGCCCATCGCCTTTGTCGATGTCAAGAGAGCATGGACAGGACTGCAAGTGGCCACTTTGCTCAACACGCTTTCTTCGTTTGAGCCCCCAGGGGTCCAGTTGGTGGGAACAGGATCACCCTTGGTGGTGGAGCGAGGTCGCCGTTCGTGAGTGGTCGAATGGGCTCTGGTTAGATGCACTCGGACTCTCAGAGAGTGTTTGAGACCAGCGCATCGTTGTCGGGCGATCGTGGGACACACCGACGACAGTCTTGGGCGACTGACCAAGTCATGCCAGAGCCACAGAGTCAGAGCCACCGACAGTGAGAGATGTCTGAGATGTTCGTGGTGTTCAGAGGAGGAGGTGGGGTCACCAAGGGCTGCTGGATGGTTTGGACGTCAGTGACAGCGTCAGCAAGAGAGAAAGGGCCTCGGAAAACAAAGTCTCAAGTTGCATGAACTGAGCGGGGAGGGAAACTCGTCTGGAGAGACTCTCAGAGGACGAGGGGAGCTTAGACGGCTCTCAAACAAGTCAAACAGCTCAAACAATTCAGACAGCTCAGACACTCGGACGCTCAAACAAGTCAGACAGCTCAGACACTCGGACGCTCAAACAAGTCAAACAGCTCAGACACTCGGACGCTCAAACAAGTCAAACAGCTCAGACACTCGGACGCTCAGACTTCGTCTTCGCTTGTCCTCGTATCCACACGCGAGGTCCATAACACAAGCAAAAGACTTTCGTCTCCCGCCTGCGAACCTCTCACATCCACGAGCGACACTGTGAGTTGGGGACCGTACGGAGCCCGCGGCATGGTATCCTGTTTCAGTTCTGTGTGGGCACAAGGACGCATGAGAAAGAAGTCCGAGTGTCCAAGTCGTCAAAGTCGTCCAAGCGTATGAGTCGACTGAGTGTTGTCTGAATCATCTGATTCGTTTGAAAGCTGTCAGAGTGTTGCCAGAGTGTCACCACAGTGTCTGTCTCATCTGAGCGTGTTCTGCTGAGCCAGAATGATGACGTTGTCAAAATGCCAACGTCGTCTGATGAGGCTTCTCTGTGTGCCGTAGCCGGGGGCCGTAGTCTGGGGCCGTAGTATGGTGCCGTAGCCTGGTATCGAGTATGTCATTGTGCAGTGGCAATGTTGTGGGTTGCATGGACAGCGTTCATGACGTGTCCTCAACATTGCAGTGCTGCCATCAACAATATGGTGGCTTCTTCCGGTGACGTGTCCATGATAATGCTGAGGTGGAGTGCTGAGCTGAGTTAGTACTGTAGGATTGATGTGGAGCCGTTTGTGTCGTTTGTACTTACGGGAGGAGGTGGCGATTCGATTGTGACAGTCGTTGGTTGTGGAACAGTCTGAGCAACTGTTTGTGTCTGTGTTGTCGTTTTTGTCTTTGCTGTTGTGTCTGTCTGTGTCGTTATGTCTGTGTCTGTATCGCTGTGTTGCGTCGTGTCTGTATCGTTGTGTTGTGTAAGAAGAAAGGTTCTGTGTGAGCAAAAGCAGACAGCACGATTAAAATCATGCAGCTCAATCAGATTAGACAGCTCTGATACAGCTCAATCGGACCAGTCGGATCTCATACTACAGTGCTCGGATCAGAACCTTGTCTCAATTACGGTATTTCCCTTTTTGGATGGGTAGGACGTGCAGTCATGATAGAAGGAATAAAACGGAAAGGGAGCCTGGGTGGCATCAGAAGAATCGCTGCAGTTGTCCCTTTCGATCGGTGGCTTTACAGTCTCAATCGGAGCACTATCTGGTGAGTTGGCTGTATAGCAATGTTTTGAGGAACTGCAAAAATACACTTCATGAGCAGAAACAGCCTGAAGACATGTCCAACCGAGTACACGTGATTGCTAAGCACGTGACTGAGCACGTGACCGGTCGCGCATCAGATCTTGCACGCACTATTACACTCAACATCCAACTCACGGGACTGCTGTGATCATCCCAAAAGGTTGAGCCACAGGACTGTATGAAATACTCAAGAGTTGATTCAAGTCACGGGACCTACCATCTTCTTATTCAGCTTGAGCTAGGACCTAAGGAAGATAACGATGGATGGATGGAGAACCCACGGACGGATGAGGAACTCGGGCGCGGGCAAAGTAAGACGCCTGGAGGGTTGTCCTATTTCAGCAGCTGAGCAAAACACCGCAAGACATGGTGTCAGTACAGTACTGTAAATAACTCCATACGGACATGTGAAAGTACAGCAAATCTCGAGTACAGTACTCACATTCTAACAAGCCTCATTTTTATGTAGATCCCACAAGTAGGAACATTACCGAGTGGCAAGACTAAGCTGACGCAATCAACGCAGTTCTGGCCTATATAGGAAGAACATGTCGGTTCACGAGAGTTGCAGCACATCCACCAGAAGACATACCACTAATCGAGACTGAATTTCGCCAGTCACGTGATACAGCCGTGATGAGCCTGCTGTTACTGTTTCAACTCAATCGGTTGTCAAAAGCCCATTTTGAAGACAGGGTCAAAACCGCACCCCTAGGCGTGCGGCTCGGAAATTCATCAGTATGTGTGATCCTTAAATGTGGGCGACAACGACAAGTGGAACGTTTCGATGGGTGGCGATATGGAGATGACGAAAATCACACGGTTGGAATGCGCAGATTCAGGGGAGTATTTTGGTACTACTCAATACGACACTGAGTTACGAGGACGTATTGACAAGACACGACTAAGCAATCTTAGTCATCATCAGTTTAGAGGACTCTGAACTAGGCTACCCATCGAAACAGTCTAACACTCTAGCACGTATCTAACGGACTCCATGAAACCAATCTCGTTACACAATCGAGTCACCAAAATCAAACACAATGCAACACTTTCATGAGCACGGTGTGGTGCCTGTTCTAAGATTGATGGAGCAAGATTGTTAAGCGATGATTCAATGATATATCCAACGTGGCGTCATTTTGGCAAGCAGCCGATGAGCGTCGCAATTAGGTGCTCATTGCGATCCACCGTTTCTTTTATTCGCTACACTCTCGTCTACTGATCACACCGACTACGTTCACCCCGTGATCATCGCTGCTGCTGCTCATCGTACTGATCACTCCGACTCGCTACACCCCTCGCTACGCTCGTTGCTACGCTCATCGTTCTGTTTCTGCTCATACATCACTATGCACCTCAAATAACTTAGGTCTCCACCTCACCTTTTTAGCTAGTAGCTGTGTTGTTGTTTTGTCACCTCCCTCACCCCTTAAACAGCCAGTCGGGTCTTGCCCTGGGACTTGATGTTCTTGGAGGCCGACTCCTCGTGGGACTGGAACTGGACCTCCTCCTTCTCGGGCAGACGCAGCACCTGCTTGATCTTGACGCCCATCTGTCGCAGCTCGTCGGTCACCTCGGAGGTCTTGGTCCACACGTTGAATCGAACACCGGCCTTTCGGATGTTGACAAAGATTCCGTTCACGTTGGAAGACGAGTCGTCGACGTTGTTGTACTTGCCCTCGTGCTTGGCAATCTCCTCGTCGGTCTCCAGAGACTCGCCAATGACGGACAAAACGGTGTGCAGCCAGATCTCGTCAAACTCGTTGGCAGACTTGGGCTTGAACTGGTAGAACCACTTGCCGCCGGCCTTGTTGGAGTCGCACTCCCACTCGGGCCGAATGCCCTTTCTGAAAAATGCATAGTCGGACCGGATGGGCAGCTCCACCAGCTTGGGGATGTTGTTGTACACCGCCCAGAACCCCTCGACGGTGTCGAAAGAGACCACCTCCTTGATCAGATCGTGCCAGGCCACGGCGGGAGAAGGAGGCTTGATGTACCACAGAGTCCAGGGGGTGGTCAGCTTGTGGACGGTGGCAAACTCGGTTTTGGAGTCGAACACGGTGCTGAAGGGCTCGGCGGGGGTCATCTCCTCGGAGACTTCGACCTCGGCTTCGGCGGGGGCGGCGTCGGTGGCGACGGGGGTCTCCTCCTTGATGTTGAGGTTGGCGACAGCTTCAGTCACGTTGTCAGTAGTAGCGGCCATTCTGGGTTAGCGGGAGCGCGGAAGCGATTACTGACGAATAGAGAGCATCGAGCGAAGCGAGATGGTCTCGTTTATGCCGAGCAAAAGGGTCTAGTTTATGCAAAGTCCGTAGACGACAGAGGTCACAGAGGGGTCACAGAGGGTGTGCTGGGGGAACACAGCAGATGTCGCGGGATCACATCGGCCATGTCGTGGATCACATCGGCCATGTCGTGGATCACATCGGCCATGTCGTGGATCACATCGGCCATGTCGTGGGGTCACCCTGTTGATGTCACGGGATCACATCAGCCTCGTCGGGGGATCACATCAGCCTCGTCGTGGGATCACATAGTGATGTCTTGACATGAGAACATACTCGTAGTGTATGCTCTGCAGCAGACATCGACGACAGCAGAATGCCGGCGTAGAGAGCAAAGCTCGTGAGCACCTGACGACAGAGCTGAAGGACATGACAGTAGCAATGACAGTGGATGGATGAAGTCGACGATGTCATCAGTAGTGTGAGAGATAGTCGTGATGATGGAGACAGTGATAGTGACAGTGACAGCAGCTGAATCAACAATCGAAATCGTTACTACCACCCATCACACGACCAATATCGTCCCACCACATCTCCGCACAACATCAACACCGTCACATCGACGCCGCCGTCACATGGACACCGTCTCATCGACCTTGCCACGTCACCCAACATGACCTCGACAACACCGCCTCTGCCACCCCATCTCTCTCCTGCTGCCTACCAATGTCTCCGTTTTGTGTACACACTCAGTGTCATCCTCTCCAGCCCCGGTGTTGTCACATGACCTCTCCCCACGTGACCTCTCCCCACGTGACCTCCCCTTTTCCAAGCATACTCACTTTCCAATCAAGTACTGTTGTGCGAATCAAGACAGAGCTCGGGTGCTGGCTTTTGTGGTGGATGGATTCTTCAAGAGGAATTTTGGGTCCTGCAGAGCCGGGTAACCCCTAAACGGACTCTGAAGAAAATGCCGCCCTAGCCCTGGACTAAGGTTGCGAGCGGCAGGACATTGAGGGCCCTGACCCTGGCCCTGACCCTGGCCCTGACCCTGGCCCTGACCCTGGCGAGCCCTGACCCTGGTTTTTTCTTTACCCTGACCCTGGGTTTTTTCTTTACCCCGACCCTGGGTTTCTTCTCTACCCTAACCCTGGGTTTCTTCTCTACCCTAACCCTGGGTTTCTTCTCAACCCTAACCCTGGGTTTCTTCTCAACCCTAACCCTGCCTTCCCCTAACCCCCACAGCCCCAACCCTCACAGCCCCAACCCTTCCGCCACATCAGGACACATGAAATATGCACTCCGAAGCACAACATGGTGGCGGTTTGATCACCACTAAAACAACGACTCTTCTCAATAAGACCCAATTTTCACATTGTCAGCACCGAATAAACGCCGAGCCCTAACCCCATCACGTGACCTGACTCAGCATCTCACCTCCCTGCCTCCCATGAAAACCCTACAACAATACACATTCTACCTGTTCGGGGTAGGGGCCGCCATAACCGCGTTTGTGGCGGCTGGATTGTACATTTTCCAGTCAAAACTCATCTACCCCTCCAACTTCCCAGCAGGGTCTCGAACCCACGTCGATACGCCCGATACCCAGGGAATGCCGTCGTACAAAGACGTGACCATCGATACTCCTGATGGGGAGAAAATCAAGGCGTTTGTGGTTCTACACGATGAGACCGACCCCAATTACGTCCCCAAGACCGTTTTGTTGCTTTGCCCCAACGCAGGAAACATGGGCCATGCTCTACCTATCGTGAGACTGTTTTACCAGCAGATGGGCTACAATGCGGTGATTTTCTCTTACAGAGGATATGGTCTTAGTACGGGCAAGGCTAGTGAAACGGGTATCAAGACCGATGCTCGGGCCCTGTACAATTACCTCAAGACGCATCCTCAGATCAAAAACACCTCTCTGGTGCTCTATGGACGGTCTCTAGGAGGAGCTGTGGCCATTTATATGGCTTCTCAGTTTGGAGGCTCTGAGGGCTCCATCATCAAGGGTTTGATTCTCGAAAACACCTTTCTGTCCATCCCCAAACTCATTGGATACGTGCTTCCCTTTGCTGCTCCGTTTGCCAGATTGTGCCATCAGAAATGGGAATCGGAACAACTCATGCCTCTCATTAACCCAGACATTCCCACAATGTTTCTCTCGGGACAAAGAGACGAAATCGTGCCTCCTCCGCACATGAAGGGGCTCATTGAGCTGTGTCCGGCGGATGTCAAGGTTGTCGAGTTTTTCGAAAACGGAACCCACAACGATACAATCGTGCAGCCCCAGTATTGGGAGAAACTGGTGCTGTTTATCCGGAAGTATGTGAGCCCAGTGGAGTCAGAAAAGTCTGAGAAGGGATATTAAAACTTGCCGATTTTTGAAATAGATTGAAATGGGAATTTCACCGTGGATACACGTCGGGTTGGGAAACGGAGTTGAAATTCCAACTCCCCGGAACGGGAGCTGTAGAAAGGTGTGGTTGGTGGTGTCACGTGATGTGTATTTGGGGGGTGTCAGCGCTGGTTTTTGTGTTGAGTCAAAAAAAGTCGAGATTCGTGTTTTAGGAAATCTCTCGAACATCGTGTAACGATCTAGAGTTGATCATTGAAAAGTTTGGAGCTTGGGCTACACGGTGGTGGTATAGCTCTAGTGATCGTCCGATGATTATTGGAGAGTTGTGGTGTGTGGAAAAATTTCAGTTCTGCAGAAAATGTGGTATAACTCCACCAATAGTGCTTCTACAGCGACGTGGACTTCACAGATGTGTTTCTCTTAGCCGGATGTAGAAAATGTGACTACTGTTATCGTCACGTGATGTATATTGACAATGTTGGCTTGTTTCTAGTCTAATTAGTGATATGAACAAGAAGTTGTGCAGAATCTGATACTGGACTCCTGAGCTCATCTAGTCGAAACGTGAACACAGATCCAAGCTCCGGAGTTGGGTTACTCACAGTTTTTTTTTTTTGAAGCTGTGCGATGTTACTTGATGAGGTTGGGCAAAGTGGAACGTGCTCGAGTTGCCCAAAGTGCTTGAAAATGGGTACTAAACGGATGCTTAAAATGAGACGATTTCAACGGTGGTGTTTTCATAAATCTGTCAATGATATATCCGGAGCTGTTGCTGTTTATCCGGAAGTATGTGAGCCCAGTGGAGTCAGAAAAGTCTGAGAAGGGATATTAAAACTTGCCGATTTTTGAAATAGATTGAAATGGGAATTTCACCGTGGATACACGTCGGGTTGGGAAACGGAGTTGAAATTCCAACTCCCCGGAACGGGAGCTGTAGAAAGGTGTGGTTGGTGGTGTCACGTGATGTGTATTTGGGGGGTGTCAGCGCTGGTTTTTGTGTTGAGTCAAAAAAAGTCGAGATTCGTGTTTTAGGAAATCTCTCGAACATCGTGTAACGATCTAGAGTTGATCATTGAAAAGTTTGGAGCTTGGGCTACACGGTGGTGGTATAGCTCTAGTGATCGTCCGATGATTATTGGAGAGTTGTGGTGTGTGGAAAAATTTCAGTTCTGCAGAAAATGTGGTATAACTCCACCAATAGTGCTTCTACAGCGACGTGGACTTCACAGATGTGTTTCTCTTAGCCGGATGTAGAAAATGTGACTACTGTTATCGTCACGTGATGTATATTGACAATGTTGGCTTGTTTCTAGTCTAATTAGTGATATGAACAAGAAGTTGTGCAGAATCTGATACTGGACTCCTGAGCTCATCTAGTCGAAACGTGAACACAGATCCAAGCTCCGGAGTTGGGTTACTCACAGTTTTTTTTTTTTGAAGCTGTGCGATGTTACTTGATGAGGTTGGGCAAAGTGGAACGTGCTCGAGTTGCCCAAAGTGCTTGAAAATGGGTACTAAACGGATGCTTAAAATGAGACGATTTCAACGGTGGTGTTTTCATAAATCTGTCAATGATATATCCGGAGCTGTTGTGTATTTGAATTTTCGTCGAAACAAGGTGAAGGAATAAGGTCGCCAAGGATTAGTTGGGACGTCGACCATATTGCTGTTTAATTGTTGTCCTTAACGACCGATTACAAACTTGTCCTCTTACACATCACTCTGAAGACACAAGAACGATACCAAACACGATACCAAAGATACCAACACAAACACAAAGATTCCAGCATCGGCACTGACACAAACACAAACTGTTCTCTTAGTGCTGCTACTTCAAACCCGACATTGCCAGTGAGTACTCCTGGATGTTAGATGAGCCATGTCATTGACACGTCATCGTGAGTGGGGTAGGCAGGTGATCGACAAAAACAGCTCACCATTATTCCCACTAACCAAGACCGTTCGACATGTCACTTCAGTGATGGAACGGACAACAGATCTGCTGTGACAGACACTACAGACCGCTGTGGCAAAAACACCACTGCCAAACGACGATACCAGGCATCTCAGACGCCACATTACCACCGTGACAGACGCAGGCGATTACCACAACACTTAGTCCTCTGTTTCGTGGCTTCCGCTGTGACACACGACCGCCACAACACTCATCCTCGTGCCTCTCGTCTGCCAGTACAACCCTACAAGCAAGATCTTCTTCCGCGCTCCCCGAACGGTCGGCAACGTTGATTCATCCTTGTGGAGGGGATACGCAGCATGATGATTACTCAGTATGAATGCAGGGTGGGGCGCAGCACGAAGCCGTGGGCTGAGTCACACCACGAAGCCGTGGGCTGAGTCACACCACGAAGCCGTGGGCTGAGTCACACCACGAAGCCGTGGGCTGAGTGTTGTGGTGGGGCTGTCGAGCCACTGCACGAGTTGTACCTATTCTGGCAGTGCTGTTGTGGCGTTTGTGGGTGCACCTTCGGCTTGCACACAGTCTCCAGTCTGGGTCAGCAGAGAGCTTGGCCGATTCTGTACGCGTCAAGTCGACTCAATTGATGCCTTCCCTGGGTACGTTCTGGACCGTCTGTCTGGATGGTCAATCTCTCTGTCATCTGGACCACTGCCATAAGCGTGCCTTTTGTCTGGTCATGCTATTGCTCTCTTGGGCAGTCCTTGTGCCGTTGCTGGTTCCATATTTGGTGTACAACGTCATGCTGTGTGGGCTTCTTCGAGACACTGGCTCACTGATGCGGTATGATCAGGAGACTCACTATTTCTCGCTCCTGACTTACTTTTGGTCCTCAGGCTGGGAGCATGGTGCGCCGGTATTCATACTGGCTTGGTCACGTGCTAGCGGCTTTATGACCCTGTCTTTTCGAGATCAGCAGTCACTCAAGCTCTTGAGAAAAGTACACTACATCGTCTGGCTCCTCCGTCTGGTCAAACAAAACTTTTCTTAACTATTTACAGACGCTGGTGCATCTCCTATGTACTATTTTCTGTGAGAGAAGGTGGGGTGGGTTGTCGTGAGAAAAGGATCACGCGCGAATGTACTCCTCATTCGGCCACGTTCCAATTCACTTCGTGAATCGTCACGTGCCCTCATTCGTCGCATCCTCGCTAGCTCTCTACTTGAGCTCTACTTCAGCTCGGACTCGCCCTCCCCCTTAGGCTGGTACACCTTGACCTTCTCCATCACCCGCTGGTCCACCACCACCGGCTGGACCCACTCGGATCCATTGTCCTGGCCCTTCTTGACCCACTTGCTAGGCCAGTCGGCCTCCTCGACCGCCAGGAGCTCCGGGTCGGTCTTGACGTCAAAAGGCCGAGTGTCTCCGGTCACGGCGACCACGGTGGCCGCACCAACCTCGTCGGCCACAGCCCGCTTGTTAAAGTACCGGGCGATTCGCAGAGGCGTGTTCATGAAGCCCATAATGTGTCGGTGGGGGATCACGGCAATGGGCGAGAAGAAGAACTGCTCGACAAAGGCGGTTCCGGAGCCCGCGGGCGAGTTGAGGTCGTTGGGCTGCTGGTTGATGTTGGACGAGACGGTGGAGTGGGCCGTGGAGGCGTTCTCAAAGCCCCGCGCGTAAAACTCGGACAGCTCGGCCTCGGAGTACTCCGAAGGAAGGATGTAGGGCTTGGGCACGGGCTTTCGCTTGATCTCGGGCAGCGGAGCCTTGGGGTCCCATTCCGAGGGCGACATTTCGCTGAGGGGTTTGGGGACGGTGGTGGCCTCAGGAGTGGTGGTGGCGGCGGTTTCAGGAGCAGCGACGGTCTCCGTGACAACGTCGACGGGTCCAGCGGCGGTCTGGTCGACGTCGGTGACGGTGGACACGTTTCCAGACTCGCTGGCGGTCTCTGAGATCATCTCAGGGTGGGTGGAGAGGTGTTCCGACACGGACTGGACGGGTTGGACAGGCACCGGCTCAGGCTCGGGGCTCTTGACCAGTCCCAGAGCATCGTCGTCGTCCTTCTCCCGGTTAGGGAACTCCTCGTAGACCTTTCGGGTGTCCTCATCAGGACGGGGGTCTTCCAGAGGCCCCAGCCAGCCCTCGTGCAGACCAGCAAGGTACTCCTTGTAGGCGCCTCGGCCGACGCAAATCACGCCGGACTCGGGGTTGAACTCCAGCTTGGACGTGATCTCCTTGTCCAGCTGTTCCTGGGCAATCGTCCCCGCCACGGAGATGCTCATGGGAGCCTCGGCCTCGGGCTCTTCAGTTCCAGGGGCTCCAGGTCGTTTGTTGATCGAGTTGAAGGCCTGGAAAGTCGGGTTGGGGTTGGTATGTTTCTCTCGTCCAGCCTTGAGCCGCTCGACCTCCTCGTTCTGCTCGGCAACAGCCTTGTTGTACTCCTCCTCGTCCACCATGAGCCGGGAGGGCACCTTGGGCAGTCCCAGCTGCTCTCGTCGGTAGTTTCTGATACCCTCGGCTACGACGTACCGGATCTCGCCCTGGCGCGACTCCTGCTTGACCTCAAAGTCCAGCGCCGCAGCCGTCAGAATCGGCTTGATGTAGGCGCGGAAATGCGTCAGCACGTGGTCGAGGTAGTCGCCGGGAGGAGGGGCCACGAACACGGTGATCTTTCGTGGGATCTCCAGGCCTCCGAGGGGCTTCTGGCCGAGATACGACACCGCGTCCTTGTACTGCTGGCGCACCTTTTTGCGCTCTTGTCGGTCGTAGTAGATTCCGCCGGTAATCGAGCCGACCACCGTCCAGAAAATCATCCAGTTTCGCGACGGTAGTCGGACCTGTCGAATTCCCATCGCCCGAAGCGCCGGGTTGGTGTATCCGGGTTTTCGGGCAGGTTTGGCGTTCTTGGCGTCCGTCTTGGCGTCGGGAGCGGCCTTGGGAGGCTCTTTGGGAGCAGTCTCGTCGGCCATGTTGAGGATTTGGAGATGTGGTGATGTGGAGAAAAGAGGTGGAAAAGTGATGGGAGTTTATGGCAGTTAAGGTTATGGGGGTGAGGGGAGGGTGGTGGTGATTTGGGGGCGTTAGAGAGGGAATTGAGGGTCGTTTGTATGAAGTTGGTTGGTCACGTGACTGGATTTAGTGGATTGAAATTTTCAGGTTTCAAATTGAGGCAGAAATGACGATGTTTGGTGTGCTGTGCGCTGTGTCACTGTAGCTTTAATAATTGGGAGGCGAAAATTGAGGGTTGTTTTTTGAAGGTGATCGTGGGGAAATACAAGAGGGTTTGTATGGACGCAAAGGGTCACGTGATTGAGATGAGCTTGTTGTAGTTTTCAAATATGAGATTGAATAACTTTTGGTGGAGTTAACTTGTGCTGTTGAGCCACTGTATTAGCATCCACGATATTGTAAACTGGGAACAGTGCGTTGAAAGGCAAAAACCAAAGGTCTGTTTTTGACGATGATCCTGGAGAGATGGAGGGAGGGTTGTATGGGGGGATTTTATCACGTGACTGGTTTCGGTGGAATGAAGTTTTCGCACTTGAAAATTGTTGAAAATTGACAGAGCTGAGTTGTGCTGTTGTGTGCAGTGTAATAGTGTCACACAGTAATTAGCTAGTGTTTGGGAGACGAAATTAGACGGTTCTTTTTTTGAGGATGTTCCTGGGGGAATGGAGAGACGTTTGTATGAACTAAAAAGGTCACGTTACTGGGATGAGTAAGATGGAGCTTTTGGTTTTTGAATTGGATGATTTTTGGGGGAGTTGGCTGGAGCTGTTGAGAAGACTAAAACCGGAGGTTGGGCTTTGGAGACGATACTGAGGAGATGGAAAGAAGTTTGTATGGTAATAAATGGTCATGTGACTGGGATCAGTTGATTGAAGTTTGCAGATTCGGAACCGGAGTAAAACTGAGAGTGTAGGACTGTAGTGTATTGGAGTGTATGGAAGGCTGGTTTTGAAGGTGATCCTGGGGAGATGGAGGGGAGTTTGTATGGGGAGAAATTGTCATCTAATTGAGATCAGCAAGCTGGAGTTTTTGGATTGGAGATTGCATAATTTTTCGGGGAGTAGGACTGTGCTGCTTGTAGAGCCATGGTGGTAATAGTTTGTCAGTCACGACGTAACACGCTAGGAGGCGAAATAATGGGACAGGATTTTGTGAATGATCCTGAAGAGATGGAAAGAAGTTGGTATGGAATGAAATTCTTGCATGGACATTATGAGTTGATAACAGCTTTTATGGTTCAAAACAGAGCAATATTGGTGGAGCTGGATGGTGCTGGCTACTTCAGTGATCTAACGTTAGGTTGGTTATTGGAGAGCCATTTTGTGGGTGTTCTAGAGGAGATAGAGACTTATTTGTATGAAGATGTTTGATCACGTGACCTCCCTCAATTGACTTAGATTTGGAGATTTGAGATTTGGAGCAAAAAAGACAGAGTAGATGTGCTCTTGTGCTGTTAACCGGGAGGCATACGGAGGCACAATTCTATCGAGGAGTTAGAGATTAGCATGTATTGGGATTGTTGTTCGTCTGGCTCAGCTCAGCGGATTCCTGTTTCTATCTTTCAAATTGAGTGAAAACTACAAGTAGGGAGTTGACAGAGTCGTGTTGTGGTATGAACAACAAGCACAGGTTGACATCTGTCAATTGGGGGACAAAAATTGGGGTTCTATGCCAGGGAATGATCCAATCAAAAAAGAGACAAGTTTGCATGAGAGAAGTTGCTCTTTGGGGTTGGTTTGGTTGGAACAAGTAGAGTCTGAAAAGATCAGACAGTCATAGGTGGAGAAAAATGGTATTGGTTCCATGGGCTATGTACACACGATGCCTTCCCGACCAACACTCAAGGTGACTCTTCCAGGCATGCTGGAGATACCTTTGTATGGGACTTTCTGATCAGAGTCGCGAGATAAATACGTCTTCGCTTACCCCAAAACACTCCAGTGACTATACGTGCTTTTAATCACACCCTTATCAATCCCATCCAGTATCACCATCACCTGCATACGTATGCACGGAACACTGCAGGTGGTTGTCGTATCGTGCGTTATCATGCACACGTTTCCCCACATTGGTTTAAGTCATGTGTCTGTGTTCCTCTTCTTGCTCTTGACTTCTTACACTCCACGTCATCAACAAGATACATTTACAAACCACACAAAATACACGGCAACTATGATCTACCATTGCCAATCATTGTCACAGGCACACACACGAACACAGACGCAAACCAAGTTGTGTACTCGCCCAACACTTGACCCATGTCACCATGCCTTTTAATTCGCCACCCAAGGACACAACACCAACTCAGTCTTACAACGATGTGGTATTGGCATCAGTCTGTGTCCTTCCTGTGTCACATCCCCAGTGCCCACCTTCGTGGTGTCTCTCTTTAGCCTGAATCTCTTCTGCTGGTGTAAGGGCATCTACCATGGTACCGCTCCCCAACAAGGTCCTTTCTGTGACACCACCAGCCTACTCCCCACAGGTCTTCCAACCGGGCTTGGGAACCTCTTCTGATGGCTGACCCAGATGCACAACATCGCCACTGTCACTTTCCTTCAGCCATGTCCTCATTTCCTTGGACAGTCACAACATCGCCACTGCCACTTCACTGAACATTGTCGACCTCTTCCATTGTCACAACATCGCCACTGTCACACCTTCCACCATGCCAGACAGCTCTGGGGCACTCGTGCAACACTCGGACGACGCTCAGGCACTCGGACGACACTCGCACTCCGTCCTTGCGCGTCCTCGTCACACAAAACTGAAGCAGGATACCATGCCGCGGGCTCCGTACGGTCCCCAACTCACAGTATCGATCGTGGATGTGAGAGGTTCGCAGGCGGAAGACACAGTCTTTTGTCTGTGTTATGGACCTCGCGTGTGAGGATGAGGACGCATGAGGACGTAGTCCGAGTGTTGCCCAAGATGTCTGAGTTGTTCGAGTCGTCTGAGTCGTCTGAGTCATCTGGGTCGTCTGGGTGTCGTGTATCACCACTCACCCCTTGGTATCTACGCTGCTACAGTACGCTACTCGGTGCTCTTTTCGTTAAGAAACTAAATGTGTTAAAGCTATATACTAATGCCGGATTTGCCGGGGTGTCTGGAGAACAAATAAATAGGGGGCAGTTGCAGGGCTTGCGGGCAGACCGGCTGCAACCAAGAGCTGCTGCTACATGATCCGGGGGTCTGCTTAGATGAGCAGAGCGATGCAAGAGAGACCGACAGCGCCGATGGACAGAGAGACCATGGAGGCGCCGTTGGACTGGCCGTTGGTGCCAGAGGCAGAGCCCGAGGCGGCGGAGCCAGAAGCAGAGGAGCCGGCAGATCGGGTGGCAGAGCCGGAGGCAGCGGATCCAGAGGCGGATCCAGAGGCAGCGGAGCCGGAGGCGGTGCCGGAGGCGGAGGCGCCAGAAGCACCGCCAGAGACGGCAGAGGTGGCAAGGCCAGAGGCGGTTCCAGCGCCGGCAGCTCCAGAGCCAGAGGCGGCGGAGCCGGTGGCGGCAGCAGAGCCGGAGGCGGCAGATCCAGAAGCGCCAGAGGCGGCGGCTCCCGACTCGGTGGCAGCGCCAGATCCAGCGGCAGCAGAGCCAGAGGCGGCAGAGTCAGTGGCAAGAGCACCGGCGGCTCCAGAGGCGCCAGATCCAGAGACCTCAGCACCGGAGGCAGTGGCGGTGGCAGCGCCGGAAGCTCCAGAGGCACCGGAGGCGGCACCGGAGGCACCGGAGGCCTCAGCGCCAGAGGCGGTAGCAGCTCCGGAAGCGCCAGAAGCGCCAGCGGCACCGGAAGCTCCAGAAGCCTCAGCGCCAGAGGCGGTAGCAGCGCCAGAGGCTCCAGAGGCGGCTCCAGCGGCACCGGAGGCTCCAGAAGCCTCAGCGCCAGTGGCAGTGGCAGCGCCGGCAGCGCCAGAAGCACCGGAGGCGCCAGCACCTTCAGTCTGAGCAGCACCGGACTCGCCAGCGGAGGCCTGGGCGGGGGCAGAGGCGCCAGAAGCTCCAGCAGCGGCTCCAGAAGCACCGGCGGCCTCGGTCTGGGCAGCGCCGGAAGCGCCAGCGGCAGAAGTGGCGGCTCCGCCGGCAGCAGCGCCAGACTCTCCTCCGCCAACAATCTGGGCGCCGGAGGGAGCGGCAGCACCGCCGGGAGCGGCACCAGCCTGGCCGTCGGTTCCACTCTGGGGGGAGCCGGCCATCTGGAGCGCGTCGACGGTGGCCTGCTGGGCGGCGTAGGCCTGGGGCACGAACGATGCGGTGTCGTAGAGGATGGGGTTGGCGGTGGCCTGGGCGGCGGCGAGGTTGCCGTTACCGACAGAGACAGCGTTTGGAAGCAGAGACATTGTGAGTGTGTGTGTGTGTGTGTGTGTGTGTTTTGGGGGGTTTGTGGTTTGGTAGTTTGATGTGGGACTTTTGACGACAGGATCGACGGGTTTATATATTCTTGGAGGATCGTCGGAGCGAGGATGTCGTGCCTGTGGGAGCTGTGGGTGGCTGCCGAGACAAGCTTTGTAAATCAGGTACATTGTCTGAGCAGGGGCTATTGTGAGGTTAAAAAAGACAAAGTGAGTTAGCGCGGGGAGAGAGGGAAGAGGGGGGAAAAAGGTGGAAAGGGGTGGTTTGAGTGGGTATGGTTGATGTCTGTGGTGGTGGTGGTGGCGGCGGGGGTACAGAGGTCTTCGTCATCGTTTCCCCCGTTCTTGTCGCGTTCTGATTGGATGAATTGGAGGCGAGTTGGTGATGTCGACGCGGTCCACTTTTCGTTCTTTTCGTTCAGGCACGTTACATTATTATCCTCCTTGGCATAGCCACCATCTGTTACAGTGCCCAGCCCTCTCTGTATCACTTTCGATCTTCTATTTTTACACGGTTTTACATCGCCTTCTTCGGCGTGTTTGGATTTAGGTTAGCGTGTGATTTCGTGCAACACGCGGAGGTAGGGAGGTGGGGGCAGCTGGAGGAGGGGAGGGAGAGATTTGAGGCCGATTCTCGGGCAAATCGGTCTTTCTCTACCACCTCAAACTTCCCCCGAGTCTCTACCATGTCTGGTCGTCTCGTTCTGCCGGGCCCACCCCCAAACTGTTTAGCGTGATTCATGCGAAATGACGCTTCCAAACAGGGGTCTCCGCAAGGTACCACCGAACCTTGTTTGGAGGGATTGTATGCAGACCCTTCTTTGTCCTGCGTGACGGTGATGTCATTGTTGACAGAGGTGGAATGTGACATGAGAAAATGGTAGCTTGTGGACGTGACAGAAACACGACATTGAGGTTTGGTGGCACGTGATACTCGTGACGTACATGAATATGTAGTATTATATAATTCTTAACTATCAGTGGAAGTCTAGAATATGCATTCTGCGGTATTCTATTTGTAGGCCAAATTACAGTCCCGAGTATACAGTGTTTGCCCTGAAAACTAGGTTTCGGCCATTGAAAAGAGATGAGAAAAGGGTGTGTATTTAGACGGGCGATGAGGGCTCCTATTGGGGTGATTTGTGCTTCATTTTGATGGTCTAATTGAGGTGATTATGATGCTACTTTTTCAATCGCAAAATCTCTTGAACTGCAGCTTTTGCAGCTCTTCTGGATTTCTATTTTTGCTACAAAAAAATAAAATCTGCCTCTCTCTCTCTCTCTCTCTCTCTCCTTCCTCAGACAAACTCTACTGGCCCCGTTTCAGGACGTTTCAGGCACCCGGATTGGCGCTGCAAGTGTAGCCACAAGTGAGGAATGTGCTAGTGGGGAGCAGCTGGAGCTAGAGCGTTGTTTCTAGACCGTTTGGAATGTGTGGAGACGTGTTACAGTGTTGCTGCTGTGTCTCGAAGTAGTTCAGAAAAAATCTCTCCCTCCTCAAACCAGAACTTGTTCTTCATCTACATCGACCGTACCATTGGAATAGCACGTGACCTGGCAATAGTCTCCCTATCCCGCCAAGAACCGTACCTGACAGCATGTACAGTACCAGCATGCCAGCATGCCAGTATGCCCGTACATGATTCCGGTACTGTACCGTTGTAGGCACTATAGCACGCCCCTGACACCATGCACAGCCCCCGCAAACGAGAGCGTCGACAACGTTAACCAACGTTAACGAAGGGCTATTACGTCATTGGCGCGTCTGTGACACTTGTGCCTGCATGACAATGGACAGTGCTGTGGGAGCCGTGATCGGCTGCTGTAATTGACGGTGGATCACGTGACCGGCTACACCGGGGTGGGCTCGTCACGTGATTCAGCTCCTTGTGTAATTCGTCCACGTGACTTTCCTCACTTCTCAGATCGGTCCTCATTGAGGTACAGTCCTTCTAGCTATACCACAATATACTGCCTCCCTCTCCTCCCTCTGTTTACGTCCTACCAAGTCCAGAAGAGGGCTGGAGAGAGCTCGTATCGGCTGGTGAGTTCTCTCGGAAAGCCAGCCCAAAAGTGAAACATTCGCGATCGCGTCAGGCGTGTCTTACAGATATTATACGCGTTACGTTTTGGGAAATGGAACGTGGAGGGCGCAGGAAGTGAGGAAAGAGGCTGTAGCTGGTAGGGGGGCATTGCTGGTCAGCAGCGGTGATTTTCGGTGAATTTTTGAATCGTTCTGACCCAAATTGATCGAGTTAGCTGCTACTTAATGTGGAACGTGTTGTCATTTAGGAAAAGGTCTGAAACTCGGTCAAAAAAGGCTCTAGAAACGACAACCCTGGTTCATCTTCGTTCTGCAGTCCATACACCGCCTCCCACCATGTTGGACTAAAAATACCTCCTCCCTCGGTATGTACAGTAGCCCCCTTTACATCCGGGGCTGTGTTGACTCAAGTGACTCAGGGAGGCTGGAGACGGTGCAATAACGACCCAATTCGGCGCAATAACGGCTGTGTGGTGTACACGGGGCTGTACAGAGGCGTATGTACTGCGGTAGACTCATTACTGAAGGCGTACCGGTACTGGTACTGAGCTGTGGTGCTGACTAACAAATTGCTACACAACTTTCAGAGTAACGGACGAATAGACGGTGTGCTAATCGTTCTGTACACCTTTCTAGACTTAGTAGAGGCATCACGTGACTGACACCTCCCCGTCGCTAGCTTCAGTAAAGTCCACATTCCAATCTTTGGTGCAACTTTTGCTTAGTAACACCAACCCTTCTCCAAATTCCAGATACTCCAAATACTCCACATAACCGCCCAGTTTCCCCATTGAGCGTTTTTCGAAACTCTTGTCTCAAATTCTGAGCTTTCGCAGTTCTATTTTTGGACTGAAACATGTACCAGAAACTGATACAAGACAAGTGTTCGTCAGGTGATACGGGGATTTGCTGCGAGTTGGGAATAAGAAAAGTCACGTGGCTAAGAACGTGGTTTGGCTTTTCCCGAAAGCTAGATCACGTGACTTGGTTGCCTGTCCCCTATGAGAGCTATACACCTCCCACGTAGACCTCCTAATGGGTGTGGCCTAGTTTGGAGACTCAAATCTTGCTCTGGTTGAACCAGGAGATCACGTGACAGCTTGTTTGTACTCACTCAAGTCACGTGACCGTCCCACCCCCAGTCCTGTACACCCCCTGCAAGTAGCTATGCGTATCTATATGAGTGGACACCTTACTCAGCTCAGAGGCCCCTCAATTCCCCCAAATATGACGGAAATCAAGCAGAAAAAGACCAGTCTTACTAAGCAAGCGATTTGTAAGCTGTTTTCCTGAGCCGGGTTTTCAAGTTGGTCTTGTCAAGCAAGGACGTTTTGGGCCATTTCGGTCCTTACCAAGAATCCAACTATTCATCTACAGCTCTCACTTTGGAGTGGTTGATACTCAAGTCAGCAATGATTGCTCAGTTTCCACCTAATAATGTAACATTGGCTTGTTGCCCACCTTCCAGGTATAGTGGTGTGCTTTTCATCGTATTTTTCGGTGGAGAACCGTGCTAAAGTTCCGTACAAGATTATATCTGGCCTATAATATGCACCGTTTTGCACGCCAAGACTTCGATCGACCATGAAAATCACGTTTTTAATGAGACTCGGCTAATAGTAGTCTTGTTCGATTGTACCGAGAAATATGGTGTCAGCCTAAGTTGCAAGATACCATCACTCTCAGGGTCCATTTCTATGTTTCGTATGGCGTTTGAATCGCGCACAAAAGGAAGGGAAAAAAAAAAAAAAAAAAAAAAAAAAAAAAAAAAAAAAAAAAAAAAAAAAAAAAAAAAAAAAAAAAAAAAAAAAAAAAAAAAAAAAAAAACTAACAATACTTTTTCCTTCATTGAACTTTGTCAACGTTGAGAAGCGACGAATAATGGCGTGTCTCTGGAGTCGGAAACCTCTTCTGTACTTGTAATTGAGATAAATCAACGGTGAAAACCTGTCCCGTGTTTAACAGGATATAGCGACAGTAACCATCAATTTAAGAACAGCGGCTAAAACAATCAATTGGTCGAGAACAGTACATACCAGGTAGGTTTCTCGCTGTATTCCTTTGTTCGGTTAGCGCTTATACGGGCTTGGTATCGTTGTACCATGGATACCTCAACCTGACGATACTCAGCCTGACGATGTTGCCATACTCCCTCAAGATGGACTCGGTTGACGTCGTGTTTGTCGATTTCGGATCTCGGCCAAGCTTTTTCAGTCAGGATTTCACGTCACGTGAGTTCCTAGGGACTGCTTCTGGTCTCTTTCTCATTCTCTCCTCAATCATCGCCAGAAGGATCTACTGGGACCTCTACGACTGATCTTTCAAGTATGAAAGTGGAACAAGATGTTTCGTCTCTCATGAGACAGCTGGAGTGGTGGGAGTTGCCGGTGTGTACTTTTTATTCGGGTTTCAGTGACGAGTTGAAGGAGAAGACAAGGTCTCCGCCAATCAGTTCGAGGTATGACGTCGTGGAATCGGTTTCAGAGCTGTTGGAAAGTTATGGGTACATTTTGATGGCTTCGAAAATGAAGGACGAGTTCAGTGAAGTCACGTGGAAAGATGGAAACGATACAATGAGGTGTTAATTTGAAGAGGGGAGTGAATTGGAGCTGTTAGAACGGGATCTGAAGAGAGGGGGGTGGTCTGATGATTGTTGCATTTGTTTATTAGAGTGATATGGATGTCAATGTTACTCGTGGCTCCTTCACAGGAAACGACTGCAATGTTACATTAGAATGATCAGCAGAGCAGAGTGAGCTCTTTCTAATGGTACCACTCTTGTGCTAATAGGACCATTTTTTAGAAAGCTACATGTCTTCAAGTGAGACGCACCATGAATCGCATCAACTTTTCGACGAGACTGGAGTAGAAATATATATATAAATATGGCATTGAATCACGTGATAGGTTACATTAAAGCTGTTCTGCCTGTAAATCTCAACTATTGACAGCGTTTTGAGACAGACTCCAAATCTATCCTCATCTCAGTTCAATGAACATGTACCTGACCACACAGATGTCTGGTACCAAATTCAAAGCCATAGACGTGTTTACTGAGCTTCAATTAATCTGTATCTCAAGTCTGGTTGCTTACACAATGTCTATGTCAACTTTGGCAAGAGTCTGTCTACTTGAGAGAATCATCAGAACTGGGTCGGTTTCAGATTTAAAGCCACCGAGCTGGTCTTTGGACACTGTTTAATACACCTCTCAACTTCTAGCTCTTTTTAGCTCTACTAACCGTTGTTCTATCATAGATGGTACAAATTCACACATTCAGCTACAGTCATCTCAGAGTAGAAGCTAAGACTCCGACAAGAGCTCTAATCTATCCAGTACTATCTATTATGCACCACTATCTCTGTAGTCCACTTTTGGTGATTTCTCAACTTCTAACCAGCCATACAGTGATAGACACAGACAATCCATATCTGCTGTACTAATGGCAGCACAAGAACTCGGACTTCGTGGATCTAACTAACTGTACTCCATGACAGCACCAATCCACCTCAATCTGCTTCTGCTCTCCTTCCTTGGTTTCTACCTACAGTACCTCCTGCCAACTCGTTACTCATCAACACACTCAACAGACCACCAGACGTATCCTAGAGCTCAAGGGTTAACTCCAGCTCACTTGGTCAGTTTTCGTTACCACCCTCAAGCTCTCTAATCGTTGCCAGAACTAATCCTGGATGTCTGGCAGGCTTTCTGGAAATTCCCTTTACCAGAAATGTCCATTATGAGCAGTGCTTCACGACTACATAAACAAGTCGCTGCATTCTATAGTGATCTCTCATCATTCTAAAAAGGTCAATTCCATCACTTTTTATTTTCCTCCATTTTCCGCCGATTTCCAGCGATTTAATAACCTCACAATTGGTCCAAAACTCTGTAAATCTCGGTGAAATATCTGTCATTTTTGATCTCCCAAATGCACGAAAAATCACTGAAAATAAAAACGCTACAAATGCGTTTAAAAGTTAGAATAAATTGAAAAAAAAACAATTTATAGCTAAAAACAAGACATTGACGCTCCTCATCGGACGAGCTAATCTAAGCAGCCGCATCCGACAAATCTGACTCGCCTTTGGCTCGTAAGATTCAAGAGGTCCGCTCACCCATTCGCCTACGGCTCATTAGGGTTCGCTCTATGGGGGGTCACGTGCAACCCTAACTCCTGTAACCCTAACTCCCCTAACCCCCTTCCCAATCGACTCTCCCAACTCCCAACCACCCAAGTGAAATATCTTTCCATCCCTCAACTCTCCAACACAACAACAATGGGCGCCTACAAGTACCTTGAGGAAATCCACCGAAAGAAGCAGTCGGACGTGCTCCGATTCTTGCTCCGAGTCCGATGCTGGGAGTACCGACAGAAGACCGGTATCCACCGAGCTTCTCGACCCTCTCGACCCGACAAGGCTCGACGACTCGGCTACAAGGCCAAGCAGGGCTTTGTCATCTACCGAGTCCGAGTCCGACGAGGAAACCGAAAGCGACCCTCCAAGAAGGGAGCCACCTACGGTAAGCCCACCAACCAGGGTATCAACCAGCTCAAGCTGCAGCGATCTCTGCGAGCTGTTGCCGAGGAGCGAGTTGGCCGACGAGCCGGCAACCTCCGAGTTCTCAACTCCTACTGGGTCAACCAGGACTCCACCTACAAGTACTTTGAGGTCATCCTGGTCGATCCCTCCCACGTTGCCATTCGAAACGACGCTCGAATCAACTGGATCTGCAACCCCGTGCACAAGCACCGAGAGTCCCGAGGTCTCACTGCCGCCGGCAAGAAGAACCGAGGTATCAACAAGGGCCACAAGTTCCACAACACCTCTGCCGGTCGACGACACACCTGGAAGCTCCAGAACACCCTGTCTCTCTGGCGGTACCGATAAGTGGATCGCTTGCGGTCTGCTTTTAAAAATAGGATGAAATTGATTTACCTAACCAAACCACAAAAGCTTGCGCCAAGTGAGAGCGTAGCGAGCACTGCGCATGGTTTCGCCGGTCAGATTGTAGTCGGCAGCAGTCGATATCAGTGCAATAGCAGCCTGTGGCAGTGCAATTGCAGCCTGTAGCAGTGCAATAGCAGCCTGTAGCAGTGCAATAGCAGCCGGTAGCAGTGCAATAGCAGCCTGTAGAAGACCTGAACAAGTAGCATCGCATCTGTAGCCATAACAGCACCAGTGACAACACCATCCTGAAGCCATGGTGAGACCACGACCTGTGATACCCACCGTCGCCATATCCCTCACCATACCGTCACTCGATAAATCAAACTCACTTCGGGTGCAAATTTTGCCAAATGCACTTCTGAAATGCACCTTGTCAGACGACGCCTGAGTTCAACAAGGCTTAACAGAATCCAACAAAATCTGGGTTAGTGTTGGTTAAGGTTTTGAATTGTCAAACCTTAAAAGATGGCGCTGGGAGAAAAGGCCAGGAGGGAATCTGCAGCCAGATATATACTTGAGACTGCTGTTTGTGTCCCTGACTTTGAGGGGTGTGTAGTGATTGTGACGCAGGCGGTGTAATGGGTATTACTTTGGTGTAGTGGGTTGTACAAGGGTGATGTGGTGGTAAGAATGTCTGCATGATTTTGGAGGCTGTTGGGACACTGAAATCAGTAAAGTCAATTCATCAATCAGAGCAGGTAGGGCAAATCCGAAAAGTGCTTCCTGTAGCTAAAGTCGAGACGAGTATTTCTGTGCTTTTGGAAATCATTTTGGATGAGTTTTCGTAGAGTTGTGGCTGCAGATATGTTTTCCTAGCTGGACCTTATTCGCAACAAATGACAGATTTCTTTCAGGAGCACCCAGGAAGTAGATTGGGCGGTATTACATGGTACCGTTCTGATCGCAGTGATGTCCTCTGTCGATCTATTTACTCAGTAGACCGATATTTCGTCTTCTATAGTCTGCTGGCTTTGGATCCATTTACCGTCATTTTACAACGCCCTTGCACATCCTGCATAATCATGCACAACCATGCACACCCACGCACGACTCAATGGACGTCTATATCAGCCGCATCTGGCTGATCATGTTGCCTCTTTGGTGATTGGGGAAAGCTTGGCGTTGGTGTACACCACTTCAATCGACTCGAAACCAGGTTCATTCGAAAGCCGGAATTCGTGCGAGTGCGGAAATCTACTTTTTATTGCTGTACCGTTTCTGTAATGGGGGACTGCAAAGGAGGGTCCAGACTTATATACCGAAACCATTCTCTCTTCAACTCTCTTCTTCTTACACATTACTCTGAGCCACAAACGCAAACACTCACAGTACAACGACAGATACCACAGAAATGGTGACACCAGAATGCCACTGATATCAGCAGCTGTGTATACAGCCCTTTATGTTGTCTCTTCACCTCTGTCGTTGTCTCACGACATTGCCACCAACACGACATTGCCACTGTTACCAAAACGATATCACCAGTTATACCTCCACATGGTCCACTCTACCCCACCCAAAGCACAACACCCGCCGATGGTCTCTGTACGGTCGCCAGAGCTAGTGTTGATGGTGGATCGGAGGTGTAGGTGGAAGGTGACATGAAAGAGTGAGTTTGACGAAGCAAGTCTTGAAGAAACCAGTCTTGAAGAAACCAGTATTGAAGAAACCAGTATTGAAGAAACCAGTATTGAAGAAACCAGTCTGGAAGAAACCAGTCTTGATCAAGTCAGTTTTGAAGGAATGTCGAAGGGGCTGTTTTCTCAGCAGTATCAATGGTGGTTGGTGCCCGTCCTCCAACACCGAGCATGTCGTTACGCCAGCTATCTGGCACATTGGTGTTGGCTCTCGGTACCGTCTTCTGACCACCAGTGACTCCATCTTGTCAGTCACTTTGACTGGTATGGCCACAGTCGAAGGCCAGCTACGTCTTGTCGAGACCCTTGGATTGGTTACCCAGGCTTGTTGTCACCCCGACGGTCCACACTCTGCTTGAGCCATCGTGTCTACAGTTGTTGTTATCGCTGCTCGACTTCTGCCACACCCAGGCATTCCTGGCTACTGTGTGACTCCTTGGCTTACGTCTTGGCTTAGTCTGATCGTGTCAAGGAGTCAGCTCACACGCAAGGATCACTCCAGTCAGCACTCGGATGTTCGATCTGGCTACAAGAGATTTGGACTTGCTTCACTCACAGTCTCCTCATCTGGGCTACCGAGACTGGAATGACTGTCACGTCTAGAGGGATGATGGTCAGGTTCCTGCTGGTACCTCCCCCTCGCCTCTATGAGCGTATCGAAGCTTTCAGACGTGTCAGGAACGTGACGTCGCACTCGTCGTTGACGTCTTCGAGTCTTGAACCCAGTGACTTGTTCAACATCTCCAAAGTCTGATCTGAGAGTCTAAGGCTCGTCTGAGTGTCTAACTCGTCTCTGAGATTTTGACGTCAAGTGACTTCTCTTCAACATACTGTAGAAAGTCCCTGAGGGCTTTGGATCCCAGCTTATCAAGCTTCTACCGTTCTATTCTATGGAACCACACCTTTCGCCAAGCTAAGATATGTTTTTGCACACCTCTCGCTAAGCTTGAGATGTGTTTTTGCACCTCTCACTTCGCTCAAGATGTGTATCGCCTCACAGACTCGCTACGCTCGTCCGTGAGGCTGGATGTCTCGTCGATCATTGCACCAAGCGCCATACGGGACCACAAAGGGAACCCTTCAGATTACTCCACACTCGCTGCACCCAAGATCGGCTAGTTTTGTTCTCCAGTCTACCGTGTCAAGATGGCTTATCCACATATGTCCTGGGTCGAGCCGCAAGGGCTAACCTCGTAGAGATGCTTGTGCCATGGCAGCTGTGAATTTTGCGTTAGCTTCAAGGAGAGGGTGGGTCGAGGTATATATATTGGGAGCCAGCGGTAGGGTAACAGTATAGAGTTTACTGTGATGAGATGTACCAGGAGGGGAGTTGGAAGGATGTTGTGGTTTGGTGGTGAGAATGGAATCTACAAAGTCACGTGAGTATTATGATGGTGTTATTTTTGTCACATGACTGTTCTTCGTTGAGATATAGCTGATTTTAGTCTTTCTCTCGGGGGTGAGTATGGTGAAGGTTATTTGTTGGGATTTAGTTGGACCAAAAGTCCATGACTTGAATCCGCTCATAACCTGTGCTGCTCCTAACCTGTCGCCCTCTGTTGTCGGTCATAACCTGTGGCACCTTCCACTGCCATTCGGCTAAGTCTGGGGAGCATGGACTATGCGTCTGATGACTCGGGGAAAATGTCGGGTGAAAAATTTTGGCGGTCAACGTTAAAAGTTGGAAATATTCGAATAAATTTGCTAAAATTGGGGGGAAATTGAGAGTAATCATTTGTAGCTCGAAAAACGTCTCTTAATTAATCGCTTCTTTGATCTGCCTAATACTCCATTCTCTACAGCTACATCCCCCCAATGTAACGTGTTCTACCATATGCAGCTGTGGAGTCATGTGGAGTGATAAAGAAACGGAGCAAAGCGTCGTGAAGCGTCGTGATTGCCGGTAGGCTGCTCTACGGTGCCTCAGCTGCCCTCTGTGAGCTTTTTTAGCCACTCCAGCTCCATTAGATCGGGGATTGAGCAACTCAAAAAAACTTTTTCAACGCTCGCAACTTTGCACTGCTTTTAGGCCGCCGAAATCGACACACTCAATCAGCAGACGATAACGCAGCTAACATGGAGCCCGGTCAGTGCATATGTCGGTTGTCAGCATGCAAATCCCGGTTCTGCAGAGTCGGATGGAGAGGCGACTCAGGATCGGGGTGCAGGAAGATGGAAGGTCTGATTAGTCGGTGGATATTGGTGGTAGCGGGATGGGGAGTTGTGCAATCGAATCGTCGGGTGGCGAGGATGCTACAGTATGAATTTGAGCCTGGTAGGGCGACTTTGGAGGGCTCTGGAGAGGGTCGGGTTGGAGGTTCCAGAAAGGTTAAATGGAGTTGAGCGGGGGATGTAGATTGGGGATTGAGGGGTGGGGGGGAATGCCAAAGGAATCGTTGAACTTGGAGGAGGCAGGTAAGGGGCTGTTAAGGGTATGTGCAAAATTTCAGCCCATTTGAAAAATCTAAAGGGGTACTTTTTCCCCGTCGCAAACACTCCGGTGAAAACGCCCCGAGTTTATTTGTGTGGTTGGGGTGCAAATGTATTTGCGGTGGGCAATAGTGGGGGTATCGAGATGGAGGGGGGGATGGAAAATGGTCGTTGGATTGTTGGTTTCGTTTTGTCAAAAAAATCCGACCTTTTCGAGTCCGTTTGCACCCCCTCCAAGCCACATCAAAATCTCTCCCGAAATCATCAGTCATACGTCCTGAGTTAAATGTTTAATTGAAGTAGCTGGTGTAGAGTGGGTTGTGGGGGGGCTAGGGAGCTGCGGAAAGTCGTAAATTGATCAAAAAGAACTTATTAGTTAGCTATGAAAAATTTACCCTCGTAGAGCTATTTCTACACCGCCCAAACTCCGCCTCAAAATCTCTTCACGATTGTACTGTCCCGAGTGGGAACTTTAATGGGGGTGTGGATGGCGAGTTTTGAAGTGGGTCAAAATGGCACTCAGGAAATCGGCGAAAATTCACAAAATACTCATTTGGCGTCAATCAATCGATTTTCAATTTCCCAGAATTCTTTGAATTCTTCTCGACCAACTATCTCCCGTCTCCCCACTTTTGTTCATGCACACAAATGCAGCGTATGTAGAGTTTATTGTGGTGGTTGGAGTGGGTGGTGGTGGAAAAGAGTGTCTTCAGGTTGGGCTGTAGTCACTCTAGAACAACGAAAATTGCTTTAGTCAGTAGCCAGTGGCTTCTATAGCTGACTGCAAAAAAACCAGCCAAATCAGCCAACTTTCAACCGCCCAAATCCGGCTTTCAAATCCTCCGCCGTAAATCGGTGCCCAAATAAACTTCACTCCAGAATGCTCCACTTTAAATCATCCACTTCACTTTCACTTCCTCCCTCTACAACCCC
>ULGY01000003.1:450639-466074 GCA_900519085.1 Yarrowia deformans | reverse complement strand
CCCCCCCCCCCCCCCAACAACATGTCTGACCGTCAGAAAATCGCCATCCTTTCCGTCTACGACAAAACCGGGCTTCTGGATCTCGCCAAGGGCCTCGTCAAGAACAACGTGCGTCTGCTGGCGTCTGGAGGCACCGCCAAACTCGTGCGAGAGGCCGGGTTCCCCGTGGAAGACGTTTCCGCCATCACTCACGCTCCCGAGATGCTGAGCGGTCGAGTCAAGACTCTCCATCCTGCCGTGCACGGCGGTATCCTTGCTCGAAACATTGAGAGCGACGAAAAGGATCTGTCGGCCCAGGGCATCGACAAGGTCGACTTTGTGGTGTGCAACCTGTACCCGTTCCAGGACACGGTGGCCAAGATCAACGTGACGATCGAGGAGGCCGTTGAGGAGATTGACATTGGTGGAGTGACTCTGCTGCGAGCCGCGGCCAAAAACCACTCTCGAGTCACCATTCTGTCCGATCCTCGAGACTACCATTCGTTCCTCAACGAGCTCGACCAGGGCGCCATTTCTGCCGAGACCCGAAACCGGCTCGCTCTCAAGGCCTTTGAGCACACCGCGGACTACGACTCGGCCATCTCCGACTTTTTCCGAAAGCAGTACTCCGAGGACCTGTCGCAGATGCCTCTTCGGTACGGAGCCAACCCCCATCAGAAGCCTGCCCAGGCTTTTGTGCAGCAGGGCGAGCTCCCCTTCAAGGTCCTCTGTGGCTCTCCTGGCTACATCAACCTTTTGGACGCGCTCAACTCGTGGCCTCTGGTCAAGGAGCTGTCTGCCTCGCTGAATCTCCCCGCTGCTGCCTCTTTCAAGCACGTTTCGCCTGCTGGAGCTGCCGTTGGACTTCCCCTGTCCGACGTGGAGAAGAAGATTTACTTTGTCGAGGACATTGAGAATCTGTCCCCGCTCGCCAACGCGTACGCTCGAGCTCGAGGCGCCGACCGAATGTCCTCCTTTGGCGATTTCATCGCGCTCTCCAACATTGTCGATCTGCCCACCGCCCAGATCATCTCCAAGGAGGTCTCCGATGGAGTGATCGCTCCCGGCTACGAGCCCGAGGCCCTGGAGCTGCTCAAGAAGAAAAAGGGAGGCAAGTACTGCGTGCTGCAGATCGATCCTAACTTTACTCCTGGCCCCGTGGAGACTCGACAGGTGTACGGTATCTCTCTCCAGCAGAAGCGAAACGACGCCGTCATCTCGTCCAACTCGTTCAAGGAGCTTGTGTCCAAGAACAAGGAGCTGCCCGAGCAGGCCATTATCGACCTGACTGTCGCCACCATTGCGCTCAAGTACACCCAGTCCAACTCCGTGTGCTACGCCAAGGACGGAATGGTGATTGGTCTCGGTGCCGGTCAGCAGTCGCGAATCCACTGCACTCGTCTGGCTGGCGAAAAGGCCGACAACTGGTGGTTCCGACACCACCCCAAGGTCCTGGCCTTCAAGTGGAAGAAGGGCACCAAGCGACCCGACAAGTCCAACGCCATTGATCTGTACGTTTCCGGCCAGATCCCCGAGTCCGGCGTCGAGAAGGACGAGTACGAGGCCAAGTTTGAGGTTCTCCCCGAGCCTCTGACTGCTGAGGAGCGAAAGGAGTGGCTTGGAAAGTTGACCAAGGTTGCTCTGTCGTCCGATGCGTTCTTCCCCTTCCCCGATAACGTGTATCGAGCTGCCCGAAGCGGAGTGAGCTACATTTCCGCTCCTTCGGGATCGGTTCAGGACGAGGCTGTGTTTGCTGCGGCTGATAGCTTTGGAATCGCCTATGTGGAGAACAATATCAGATTGTTCCACCATTAGGAGGTGCGTTGGTACCTTTGGGTACCTAGCACCGATCAGTGACGTGGGTGTGGTCCACCAACCCATGTCACCAGTCGATGCTGATAAGGATATAAGAAAATGTTTTGTTTGTGATTATGAGGAGCGAGAACTGTAGTTGTAGTTGTACTCGTGTGTGTAGATGACTTAGAATATCCCTTTTTTCTGAGTCTTGTGGTTCGTCTTGAAAGAGCTACTCCGTGCCAGATGTGATGTTGAAACTGTAGTCTTGGGCAGCACCAGCCTACCTCGTCAATATTGCTCCGATAGAGATGGAAATAGCTTCAGTCGACAGGGCTAGCTGAGGCGAGTATTTCACTTCGTACAAACTAGTCTGTATCTCTCTTAGATCATTCAGTAGAGGTGCCCTGAGTACTCGTACTGGTGCAGTGTGTAGCATAGTACAACAGCACTACCAAACTCGGTCAATAATGCTTCGATGTAGTTGGGAGTAGCTCCAGTCGACAGAGCTGGATGAGGCGAGTATTTTGCTACTCACAAACTTGTCTCTATCTCCTGTGTGTTGCTGAGTAGAGTCACCTACTGGTGCAATGTGTGTCGTGTACTCGTACATACCACAACAGCACTGCTACGTAACTCTGTCAGGTCCAATGTGGCTGATAATAGTCTCATTCGATAGAGCTGGTTGAGACGGGTATTTTGTTTCGTACAGACTAGTCTGTATCTCTGGTATGTCTTAACAGTAGAGTCTCCCTAAGTACAGTATAGAGTGTATACGTATATATCAAAACAGTACCGGCTACCTCGGTAAATATTGCTCAGGTGTAGTTGAGACTAGTTTCAATCGATAGATCTGACTCGGCTGAACATTTTACATCTTACAATCTAGCTTGTATCTCTTCTCCATCTCTCAGTAAGTAGGGTTATCCCAAGTTCTGGTTCCCTGTACAACTTCATCTGTTCATAGCACAACAGCACCATCCACCTGCTCATGTAATGGCTCTGTAACAAAGGGAATCACTAGGTTGAATCTGAGAAGACTCAGAAGAGCATTTCGTTGCATAAAAACGTGTCTCCATCCCTTCTACATCTTTCAGTGAGTTTTGTTCTTTAAAATCATCTTGAGTATATAGCACACAGCACTACTATAGCCAACTCGGTGAATGGAAATGGAATAGCTTCGCTGGAGGCATTCCAGGTTTTGATTCCTGTACACCTTCAAGTACAGCAGTACCGTCTACTCCTCAGACAATTGCTCTCTTGCAAAACGAATAGATACACTGCACTGAGCTAGCACGGCTAAACAGACCTTTTCGTACAAACTTATCCATATCTCTGTTAGATCTGTCAGGAGATGCGTATCTGATTGTGTCTCATGGTTACCATCCACTTAGTCAACAATGGCTTGATATGGACGGGGATGACTTCAGTCGGTTAATCAGACCCGTACGAGCAGCTCTTCCGGAACGTTAGGTAGACATACTTGTACTCGTAATAGCTACAGCACATCCATCATAGTATAAGTCAGAACAGCACCTTACAGCTCATCTTCATGCCTTGTATAAATGCACCACCATCACCAGGAGATCTCATGACATGCGAATAAAATCTCTCAGAGAGTCGATAATTCAACTCCACTTGTTTGTAGCATCTTTGTAGCAACAGTCTCATGACTTTTGGCATTCTACAATAGAGTCATATTCTCCTAAGCCTGTGTTATTGTAGCACTTGTGTAGCAAGAGGCCTTCTTCTTGTAGTTCAGTCATAACCTGTCCAATATACTCCAGACTAGATAGCTCTGCTCAAGTCAAGTCTGTGACCTTCTCCTTTCTTCCGGAGCAGCTTGACACTGATCTCTACCCCGTGCTAGCCACATTAGATCCGTTCACGTGACCAGACTCGACGTCACATGACCAGGCTCTACATCACGTGACTATATCAACCCCGCTGTATCACGTGATAGTGTCTCCACCCACTCTCACCTCCCCCCTATGGCTTCTCTCTTTCACTTGACCCATTTAGTTGACCAGAGTACACACAGCAGTCGCCCGCCATGTAGTCACGTGACCCGTATCAATCGATAGCCCGTCGTCGATTTTCTGACCAATCTAAAGCCCGTTCCATCTCGGTAACATACAAAATCACGTGATATATTCGTACTTGAAAATCAGCAACTCAATTCCAGTTTACGCAATTACTTGGCTTTGGAGAGTGTCGGTCACGTGATGTTCCTGTCACGTTGTCACAGTATGCGGTCGCCCAGTCCTCTTCTATCACGTGACATGTGTAATTCCCGCTGCGACGCCGATATCGCTTGAGAAAGAAAAAAAAAAGTAAAAAAAAAAAAGTGATGTTCATCGCGGAGATCACGCCGATCATCACGTGACAGGGTTGGTGGCATATCACGTGATGCGGCTGGGAAATGCGCACGCTGATTGACATGTGCAGACTAACTAGTAGGTGTATAGCAGTTGGGCTGAGTGATATGGTAGTCATCATGGGTCACGTGACCGACCAAGATACACAAAGTGACATGACCGATAGTTCACCAAGACACGTGATCAAACAGGTCACCATGGGGTCACATGATCAAGTACGTACTTGTACTCGTACTCGTACCGTCGGTCCCTTGGTTGTACTTTGCGTTTCCTTTTTTCGGCTATTTTGATTTTCCGCTCCCCAAACTTTCTCGTGAGTCATACCGAGCGGAGGAAATGGATGTGGCTTTGTTTTTTCGGTGAAAATCGGTGAAATTCGGGGAAAAAAACAATCAATCGGTCTGTGTCTTTTGTGCGTCATTTTGTACCGTTTAACACCTCCCTAATACCTCACCAATCACTATGTCTCAAGTCTTAGCTGTTGGGCTGCTATTATAGTGTATGTTGAACCGTTGAAAAAAGTGGGGGTTTAGAATGCGCTGTAGATGCTCGAATTTGGTCGTAAAAGCCTGGGAAAAGCTACAGGAGGTAGGTGTAGCATCAATCAGGATGTCTGTGTGGTTTGTTTTTCGATACCGCTCGTCTTGGTCGCGATACAGCCACCTTCTCAATCGTCGTCCTGCCCCCCTCCTGCAACCTCCTGCAGCTCGCTGAGAGTGGCTATTTACGTAGTTATCCAAACTCAGATTTTGGCTTGGCCGATTTTGGGGCTGCAAATAGAGTTGCGACGAGACCGAAGGATAAGACGTTAGCGAGAGAGATAGGAGGTGAATTGGCGGGGGCTGTAGAACGACGAATAGACGGGGTATTGCAACGGAAAAAACACCGTCGTAACTGCGCCCGCCAATTGCGCACGTGGACGCAGTTTGGACGCAATCGGAGCCGGGTCGGGGGAGCTCCACGGCTATCAGGCTGTCTCCAACCATTTTTGGGGCCGCCAATGGGGTCCAGAATGCGATCGTTTCCGAGATACGGATTTGGCGATATCGAGTTGGAGGCCGTTGCTCCCCAGTACGATACTGCACCCTTCGCGGCCGTCTGGTCACGTGACGCTATCTGGCTTCCCCTCCTTCCTCCTCCCTCAACACTCTCCCCAACCCTCAACCAAATTGACGTGTTAGGGCGGTTTGGCGTGCGACAACCGCAAATAGGCTTTTCCAACAAGGTGTGTCCACCACACGACGCATGTGGTTCCCCTCACCGAGGTAGTGTGGTGAGGAGGGGTGCTGGAGTCATCAACAGCCCGGAGTTGGTTGGTTGGGGGAGGCGGTCTTCTCATATATAACCCGACACTGTGCAAAATCCATCTTTGGCAAATAAAGTTAAGGACACAAACCGCGGTGTCAAACATATATTGTCCCACTCGACCCAACCCAACGTTTAGACTCTTGCACAACTTAATCATTACGATTGAAAAGGAAAGCGACCACACCACATACACCTGGATCACCCACAACCGGATCACCACACACACAACCGCACCCCCTTTACATCCCCCCCCCCACCACACCATGTCAGCTAAATCCATCCACGAGGCCGACGGCAAGGCTCTGCTTGCACACTTCCTGTCCAAGGCCCCCGTGTGGGCCGAGAGCCAGCCCATCAACACGTTCGAAATGGGCACCCCCAAGCTCGCGTCGCTGACGTTTGCCGACGGCGTCGCCCCCGAGACGGTCTTCGCCGAGGCCGAAAAGACCTACCCCTGGCTGCTGGAGTCGCAGGCCAAGTTTGTCGCCAAGCCCGACCAGCTCATCAAGCGACGAGGCAAGGCCGGCCTCCTGGCGCTCAACAAGTCGTGGGAGGAGTGCAAGCCCTGGATCGCGGAGCGGGCCGCCAAGCCCATCAACGTGGAGGGCATTGACGGCGTGCTGCGAACGTTCCTGGTCGAGCCGTTCGTGCCCCACGACCAGAAGCACGAGTACTACATCAACATCCACTCGGTGCGAGAGGGCGACTGGATTCTCTTCTACCACGAGGGAGGCGTCGACGTCGGCGATGTCGATGCCAAGGCCGCCAAGATCCTCATCCCCGTCGACATTGAGAACGAGTACCCCTCCAACGCCACCCTCACCAAGGAGCTGCTGGCCCACGTCCCCGAGGACCAGCACCAGACCCTCCTGGACTTCATCAACCGGCTCTACGCCGTCTACGTCGATCTGCAGTTCACCTATCTGGAGATCAACCCCCTGGTGGTCATCCCCACCGCCAACGGCGTCGAGGTCCACTACCTGGATCTTGCCGGTAAGCTCGACCAGACCGCCGAGTTTGAGTGCGGCCCCAAGTGGGCTGCCGCGCGGTCCCCCGCCGCCCTGGGCCAGGTCGTCACCATCGACGCCGGCTCCACCAAGGTGTCTGTCGACGCCGGCCCCGCCATGGTCTTCCCCGCGCCCTTTGGCCGAGAGCTGTCCAAGGAGGAGGCATACATTGCCGAGCTCGACTCCAAGACCGGCGCGTCGCTCAAGCTGACCGTGCTCAACGCCAAGGGCCGAATCTGGACCCTGGTGGCCGGAGGAGGAGCCTCCGTCGTCTACGCCGACGCCATTGCCTCCGCTGGCTTTGCCGACGAGCTCGCCAACTACGGCGAGTACTCCGGTGCCCCCAACGAGACCCAGACCTACGAGTACGCCAAGACCGTGCTGGATCTCATGACCCGGGGCGACGCCCACCCCGAGGGCAAGGTGCTGTTCATCGGAGGCGGAATCGCCAACTTCACCCAGGTCGGCTCCACCTTCAAGGGCATCATCCGGGCCTTCCGAGACTACCAGTCGTCTCTGCACAACCACAAGGTGAAGATCTACGTGCGACGAGGAGGCCCCAACTGGCAGGAGGGTCTGCGGCTCATCAAGAGCGCCGGCGACGAGCTCAACCTGCCCATGGAGATCTACGGCCCCGACATGCACGTGTCTGGAATCGTGCCTCTGGCTCTGCTCGGCAAGCGACCTAAGAATGTGAAGCCTTTTGGCACTGGTCCTTCCACCGAGGCTTCCACTCCTCTCGGCATTTAGGCAGCGTAGCGAGTCTAGATGACGAAAGGACGGCTCATAAGAGTCGTCCATCCACAGTCAAAACAAGAGCCCGTACCTTTGTACGTAATTAGATATAGCAATGGCATATAGACAGATTTGGGAGTGTAGCCACGAGTACCCGTACAAGTACACACCGGTACATACAAGTAGTCCAAGTGATGGGTCACGTGTTGACTTTATAGCCTCATCTGAAGGACAGCGAGATTCTCTACATTTTGGTGTAGCTGGTTTTTTGCTGGCTTTTTTGGAAGCCCCCAGGTGAGACTGTAGATTTAAGAAAGTGTAATAATTGACGAACATTGCTACCCTCAATCAGTCCAAAATCGATCACGTGATTACAAAAGAGGCACTAGAAGGACTGTCAGGCGACGCCTGTCAAAATGGTGTTGTTTGGGGCTTTGTAGGGTGACCACAGCGTGAGTGGTAGTGTTTCTAAAATTTCAGCATTTTCAGCATTTCCAGATTTTTTTCAAGATTTTTTTTTTAGGTCAACAAAAGTTCCAAGTAAAGCCAACTATATAGTACTTGGAGTAAATTTTAGAATCACGATTCTAGATGGTATCACGTGACTAACTGAAGATGTTATCTCATAATAGTTGGAGAGTCTACAATTCTGTATGGTTTGGTATACAAAATTTTCTGATAAAGTCACGGGAACATGGTTTTGATCCCGTAAATGACTTTTTTTGTTAACAATTGCCAAGTAATAATCTTAACTGGGGGTGTGTGTGGTGCAAACATGTCTTTATGGGGGTACAAACACATTTTATAACATCTTACAGGGGTGTTTGGTCGTGGTACGGGTGTTTGTCACGTGACAAGGGTGTTGCTGACGGTTGTCGTCGCTTATGTAATGCGTTCTATGCCCAGTTCAATGAGCCAGTCCAACGAGCATGTTCAAGTGGTGTGTTGGAGGGGTAAGGATGTTGTGTAAGGATAATTGGAATCACGTGACTTATTTTCTAAGCCTGTGACTGGTCCGTGAACACGGGACTCCGTCTGAACACGTGACTCCTCCTCCCCCTACATGACTAATCAACCGCAGATACGTTTGGCACATGCACTGAAACCAAGGTGTTTAAAAGGTGCCGAAAAAGGAGCCTCAATTTAGGGGCCTTGAAATCGAAAACACAGCATGAGTCAGCTGTTTTGGTCAGCAAAAAGGTGGATTTTGGTCACGTGAGGGGCAGAACACACCTACGAAAGTCACATGAGCCCTGGGACGTCACGTGGGACGGTTGTAGCTCCTTTTGACTCAGCATGGTGGGCCTCAATAATGCTCAATAATAGACTTGACCAATAAGGAGGTCAATTTGGGTAGTACCAGGGATGTACATTGAGAGGCTGGCTAGAGTACTCCGTGCGGACAGGTTATGAGTGATCTGATCTGGCGTAGAACAAGAGGTTATGAGTAGGGGCTGGTTATGAGCAGAAGTCGGTTATGAGTAGAAGCCGGTTATGAACATACGGCTACGACCACGTGCTACAGGCTATGACAGCCATGACAGACTCCGGGTGTGGGACCTGCCACGTCCAAACGATAATCGCACTTTGGGCGACATACAACACTAGCCAGTGAGGTGACTGAGGCTTTCGAAGACCACGTTACACAGACACAAGTGACACAAACAGAGTCAGACAGCGACACAAACGGGTCAGACAGTACGCAGACAGTTTCACAGACAGCAAGCGAAGTTTCAAGCTCGTTCAAACAGTGAGTATGAGTGGATTGAGTGGTGACCTGTTGAGCAGAACAGAAACTCGATCCAACCCCCCATTAAAGGTCACAGAAGAAAACGGAGACCACCGACGGCACCTACTGACCTCGGGGAACACTCTCCAACTTCTTCCAGCTCGATCGGAGCGGAACTGACGGAGCTGGAGGGAGTTCCACGGAAAAAGTATCGTGGTCGTTACACGGACTAGGTGACCAACATCTGGCCACGTCATCAACTCGGGGTCGAGGCGGGACGACCGGAAGACGGGGTGATCGGTTCTGGGAGGTTTCAACCGGGTTGTGGTTGTTCTAGGGTTGTGTTCTGGTCGTTGATGTCGCTACAGACCATGTGCAACTCTGCAAAAGAGTCACGTGACGGAATTGACCGAGACACGACGCACCTAGACGGTCACGTGACCCCAACCACACCACCATCACAGTCTTAGCAACTAGCTCCTTAGCTCCTTCTACCGGTTGTCTAGACCCCCTTCTGTCTCCCACCCACTACACATGCTAATTTAGGTTTTACGCGTTTCGTGAATTACAAGAAAAGTGTCCCCTTTGAAAAAGACCTCGTTCTGATCATCATCTTCAACAATGGGCGAGAACAGTGGCGTGAACGGCGAGTCACGTGATGGACAGCGAGCGGATGGAATTCCCGGTCACGTGAGCGGAGACAGCGGCAACAGCACCACCAACACCGCTGACGTCAGCACCAACATTGAGGACGTCTCCATGGAGGATGTTGACATGGACAAGGCGGAGACCAAGTCGGGTGACCAGGCCGAGCCACGTGAGAAGACTGACCAAGCTGAGTCAGCAGCCGAGACGGAGTCACGTGAGAAGACCGGCGATTCTGACGAGGCTGACAAAGCTGGCGATTCTGACAAGGCCAATGTTATCAACAACAACGACACTACGACAACAGCCTCGTCAACCGACAAACCTGCTGAGTCAGCCGAGTCAGCCGAGTCAGCCGACCCCGAGGAACCTCCTTCCAAGCGTCAGAAGGTGGTTGACGAGGATGAGTCAGCTGGAACCAGGGCTGAATCCAAGACGGATTCTGCTGATTCAGCCAATCACGTGACAGAGACTACTGACCCCGTGACCGAGTCTGTGTCGGGTGATAAAGCTGACGAATCTGTCTCTGATAAATCGGTCCTGGAAACTCCCGTCAAATCCTCTACCAATTCCGCCTCCTCAGGAAAGTCCAAATCTAGCGGCAAAAAAGACGGCAAAATCTCCACGTTTTTTTCCGCCACTCCCACCAAGTCCAATGGGGCAACCACAGCAACACCTTCTAAAAAGGCTGCTTCAAAGTCAGGAAATGCTTCATCTGTTTCGGGTACTCCTGTTTCTGGAAAAACCAAGCCTGCAACTGGTTCGTCTACAGCCACCCCCACACCTCTCAAACTGCGGCTGAAAACAAAACCTGCTCTTCCCGCTCTGGTCGAAGATCACGACGAGGAAAACCCCAACCCTGAGCAAATCGGGTACGATTCCGACTCGATCGAAAACCACCCGGATATCGCCTTTTGCGTCATGTTCCGCACCCGGTTCACCGATCTCTTTGACGGCTGGTGTCCTCCTCTGTGTCCCCAAGACTTTGAAGCAGGAATCCAGCCCGAAGAGGGGTTTTCTCACGCCGTCGAATCGTACCTCGTCCGAGTCATGTCTCTTATGGCGAATCGGAAAAAACCGGTCGAGGTGGGCAAGTACTCCAATGCTCTGGAAACATGGTCTACGATGCCCTTGGCCCAGGGGTCAGTCTCGGCTATCGACGCAATGAGTCTTCCGTGCGGATGGAGCCGGAAACTCGCGTCACGTGACGTTGTTGCTATGGACTGGAGAGGCCGGTTGCAGCTTCTCAAAATGGCCACTGTGGCTGCCCTGTCTCTTTCAGATGCCGTCAAAAAGCTCATTGCTGACAAGAGAGAGGTTTCTGGCCGTAAAGTCCTTTCTGAGCTGCAATGGCTTCCTCTGGGCGAAGATCTGGCCAGAAACACATACTGGTTGGCCGACGGAAGTGGCGATATCAACTGGGACGAAAACGGCAAGATTCTGCCTCCTACAGAAGGAGCCTTTGATACTCCCTGGAGACTGTACCGACAGACGAATCCGTACAAGGCCGTGGTTTCCTGGCAACCGGTTGCCTCTTCCCCCGAAGAGCTGGCAACTCTGATTGAAGAGATGCCGAAGACGGAATCTATCGACAAAAAGCTGCCTTACTCAGCTCTGCTCGTGGGACAACACGAGAAGCTGCTGAGCAAGCTGGAGGAGCTGATCCCACGGACGCTGGGGTCACGTGACCGGATCCGTGAGGCCGAGGACCGGGCTGTTGCGCAGCAGCAAAAGAAGGCCGCAGCTGCACGTGCTCACGAGTACCAAAAGAGCAAGATTGGCACCAATCGGGGCCGAACACGTGGTAAACGGGTGGATTACAAGCAGTTGGCTGCTCCTCAGGATTCTGAAGAGGATGAATACGAGCTCAAGGAGGAAGGAGAGGCTGTGGCTGTGGCTCAGGGTCATCGAAGAACAGGAAGAGCTCGAAACGCGACTGTTCAGGAAGGAGCGTACGATGAGGATGCCGAGGAGTTTGAAACGACTCCTTCTCCTGAAGCGGAAGCGGAGGAGGTGAAGCCTGAGACGCCGAGGAACGCTGAGGGGAAGAGAGTGAGGTATGTGGAGAAGCAGGGAGGGGGGAGGAGAGGGAAGGGGTGGGTTTATGTGGTGGAGGAGGAGATTGAGTAGCAGCAGTGAGCGCACTCAAAGAGCGAAGCGATGAGAGTGCTCAGAATGTGATTCAGTTGTTGCCGATTTGATTTTTGCGGATTTGATTTGTTTGAAAATCTCCAACGGGCAATTTCTCTTGGCAACCGTCTTGGCGTCTTGGCGCACAGAGTCTCGTGTGATGACTCAGTTATTGTTCTGCTTCTCGCTCGTCCCGTATGTCTCCCTCTAAAGGACTCTAAATTATATACTGTATTGATAAGTTATGATATGGTAGGTGTAGATAGAGGGGTAGCAGTCACGTGGCTTTTACAAAAGGCATCCTAATGGTCAAGAATCACCCTTGTGATCTTCTCTAGAAATCGCTATGGAACAAATCCAGGTCTGACTGCAACTATTCATTTTTGCATGGATAGTGATGTGCAATCATCAGAATGAGTATCTGAAGGATCTCGGTGAGGACTTCGGTTCCACTCGATATACAATCAAGAGTATTCTGGAAGTGAAATCGACAATAGAGGCAAGGTATGATACCCAACTATTTGTACACCTCGTCTACCTGACTGTATGTCCTTTCTAGAATGACTGAAAGACTCGTTCATACTGTATATGTGAGGTGGTACAGTGGACGAGCACAACTTATTCGTCACATCAGTCGAACCACAACTAACTCACTCTTCAGGCTACCAGCCGTCTTACGGTATAAGTATCGCAACCCTCCGTATCGTACAAGTAACAATAACCATCTGTTCACCAGACCACTCTGACACACAATTCCTCTAAACACAAGCAAAGTCTTGCTCAATGTCTTTTCTCTTTTTTTTTTTTTTTTTTTTTTTTTTTTTTTTTTTTTTTTTTTTTTTTTTTTTTTTTTTTTTTTTTTTTTTTTTTTTTTTTTTTTTTTTTTTTTTTTTTTTTTTTTTTTTTTTTTTTTTTTTTTTTTTTTTTTTTTTTTTTTTTTTTTTTTTTTTTTTTTTTTTTTTTTTTTTTTTTTTTTTTTTTTTTTTTTTTTTTTTTTTTTTTTTTTTTTTTTTTTTTTTTTTTTTTTTTTTTTTTTTTTTTTTTTTTTTTTTTTTTTTTTTTTTTTTTTTTTTTTTTTTTTTTTTTTTTTTTTTTTTTTTTTTTTTTTTTTTTTTTTTTTTTTTTTTTTTTTTTTTTTTTTTTTTTTTTTTTTTTTTTTTTTTTTTTTTTTTTTTTTTTTTTTTTTTTTTTTTTTTTTTTTTTTTTTTTTTTTTTTTTTTTTTTTTTTTTTTTTTTTTTTTTTTTTTTTTTTTTTTTTTTTTTTTTTTTTTTTTTTTTTTTTTTTTTTTTTTTTTTTTTTTTTTTTTTTTTTTTTTTTTTTTTTTTTTTTTTTTTTTTTTTTTTTTTTTTTTTTTTTTTTTTTTTTTTTTTTTTTTTTTTTTTTTTTTTTTTTTTTTTTTTTTTTTTTTTTTTTTTTTTTTTTTTTTTTTTTTTTTTTTTTTTTTTTTTTTTTTTTTTTTTTTTTTTTTTTTTTTTTTTTTTTTTTTTTTTTTTTTTTTTTTTTTTTTTTTTTTTTTTTTTTTTTTTTTTTTTTTTTTTTTTTTTTTTTTTTTTTTTTTTTTTTTTTTTTTTTTTTTTTTTTTTTTTTTTTTTTTTTTTTTTTTTTTTTTTTTTTTTTTTTTTTTTTTTTTTTTTTTTTTTTTTTTTTTTTTTTTTTTTTTTTTTTTTTTTTTTTTTTTTTTTTTTTTTTGTGATTTCAGGGAAAAACATCTCTGGTTTGTCTACTCCGTATGTACTGTTCACCATACCGTACTCAAGGAACAGCATACAGATGGCTCGTGTTGCAAAAGTCACACATTTCACACTCGAAAAGTTGTAAATCATTCATTAGATCAGTCTTTAAGTCACGTTTAGACAGCCGATCTTTGCAACTGGCTGGCTACCCTCAAACACTGTTTAGTCACTGGGAAAGAGCCTCTATCCTGAATACGACGAATGTGTTTCGTCACCATTGGCTTGGTTCTAACAAGATCATAGGTGAGATCTCCTTATGGCGATGGAGGCGTCAAAAAAACAAATTGTTCCTATGGTGACGCCATTTGCTAACGTCAATTATGTGGTACTGTAGCTACAAGTTTTTTTTTTTTTGTACCAAAACAATCTCCGAGGCGTGAAGAAAAGAATGGTCAAGTCTGTGTTTCGTTCTAGTTTTTTTTTACTCGTGGTTCCAATTTTGTGATTCCAATTCCTGGGTTTTCCCTAAGACACCGAACTCTGCGACTGAGACACGACCATATTCGACGTTTGGCAGGAGAAAGGGAGTCAAACCTTTGTTGGACGTCTCAGAAGACTCTTCTCTTTACTACAAGTATAGGTTTCATTAGAACGACGAGTGTTTACAAATAGGACGACGAGCATAAAAGGGCAGAGGGTCCCTTTCGAACAACAAAAGATTATCAAGAGGCGACATATCCGACCATAGAAGCGGCCAGTTTCGACGGCTACAGACTCTTGTTCGAGAAGATGAAGAAGCGTGTAGAGTCACCCACTGCCATCGTCCCTCGTCAACTAAAACCTCTCTCAAAGTACGCCAAGGGGCTTGATATTGTGCCTCAAAAATCGACCTACCGTCTTTACCATCACGTGCGACGGCTCTGGATCATTCCCAGTTCATTCCTTCTTCCTCACCAACCTCTGGCCTTTCTTCAGCACAGCTTGTACGGTTGAAATGATCGAGAAAGACACCCAGACTCTTCATCTTCCGTTTCCAAAGAGCTGTGTTGAGATCCTAGTCTCATTATTCTACGGAAAAGACGTGGAAGCCATTGGCTGGGACTCTAGCGTGCTATTACTGCAAATGTCGAGTCTTTATGATATTTCTGAGCAGAAGAAATATGCCACAGAGTCGATTGTCAGCAGTTCCAGACAACTAACACTCTCTCAAGCTCTCAAAACTTGGGAAGTGGCCAATGAAAGCGATGTTCCCGAAGCTGAGACGTTTCTGACATCTTTTTTGAAAAAACACGCTTCGAAGATTGAAGATTCGGAGGAGAGCAAAGATCTGACTGAGAGTCAGCTGCTAGAGCTGCTTTTGCAGGTAGAGTAGTCAGTGAGATGTAAAAATATCGAGAGTAGCAAAGCACAAACAGAAAGAACTAACAAATGGTGGAGTAACAAGACTGATTTGATGAACACAAACCAAAAGTGGAGTGGTTGGTAGAATCAATCAGTGGATGCAGGAGTGGCGTGCTCCGTAGAAGACTTGGTATAGGGCATACAAGTTCTTGCAGCTTGTCTAAGACCTCTATACTGGCTAATGTATGAGTTATCAGTATGGTACAAGTACATGGTTAGCAATTCAACTGTTGGTGCCACAATACTTGGAGCAATTTCGTAGGGCACAGTATCAATGGTATCGATCGGCATCTGGTCCAGTAACTTGTGTCATCTGATCCAGTGACCGTTCACGCAAACGAAACATAGTCTTCTGAACTAGAGCATATCTGGACAGTTAATATGAGTCCGAGTACAAGTACAAGTAGACTGAGAAATGTCCATAAGACCAATTGTGACAGGTTTGAATATTGCCCTGCCTTGTAGACTACAGTACGGTACTTCTTTTACGTACCGGTATCTTAGTATCTCAGTAATCTTCGTCTAACAAATACTTGCAGCTACTCACAGTGTACGCCATACACAGTTAGATAGTCACGCTGCATTGAACACGTTCTGGTTGTAATGTTCTCATATTCTAGAAAGGGCTGATTGTTGAACTTTTTTTTTTTTTTTT
>ULGY01000003.1:439950-450475 GCA_900519085.1 Yarrowia deformans | reverse complement strand
TTTTTTTTTTTTTTTTTAACTGTTCATACAGCGTGCATTGGAGGCATTAAGATGAACTCCACGACATCTTCAAAGAGGTCTACAAGGCTAAAGTGCTCTAATCACATTCAAACTAGTACCAATAGAAAGCCCATAGCTTGGCAATTACAATGATGTAGCTTATGAAGCTTTAGGAGTAGTATTAGGGACGGTAGAGTCCACTGTTACATGTCATCTACGTGTGTTCAGTGTGTTCTAAAGGAAGCCCTTGGTGTGGACCTGAAGTTTTGAGAAGTTCAATAAGTTATTTTATTACGCTCAATGAACAGCTATGAAATCATCTACATACTTCTATAACTATTTCTGAATTTCCATCAATTTTTCTTGATTCGACATCAAAATGCAACAATTCACAGCAACTACGGGAGGCATTAAATCCATACCAAAAGTTCCAATCTACACTCCTCCGCTTTAACATACTCACTTAACACCTTTCAAATGCCAATATCACCTCCGCTCGCTTTTTTTTTTTTTTTTTTTTTTTTTTTTTTTTTTTTTTTTTTTTTTTTTTTTTTTTTTTTTTTTTTTTTTTTTTTTTTTTTTTTTTTTTTTTTTTTTTTTTTTTTTTTTTTTTTTTTTTTTTTTTTTTTTTTTTTTTTTTTTTTTTTTTTTTTTTTTTTTTTTTTTTTTTTTTTTTTTTTTTTTTTTTTTTTTTTTTTTTTTTTTTTTTTTTTTTTTTTTTTTTTTTTTTTTTTTTTTTTTTTTTTTTTTTTTTTTTTTTTTTTTTTTTTTTTTTTTTTTTTTTTTTTTTTTTTTTTTTTTTTTTTTTTTTTTTTTTTTTTTTTTTTTTTTTTTTTTTTTTTTTTTTTTTTTTTTTTTTTTTTTTTTTTTTTTTTTTTTTTTTTTTTTTTTTTTTTTTTTTTTTTTTTTTTTTTTTTTTTTTTTTTTTTTTTTTTTTTTTTTTTTTTTTTTTTTTTTTTTTTTTTTTTTTTTTTTTTTTTTTTTTTTTTTTTTTTTTTTTTTTTTTTTTTTTTTTTTTTTTTTTTTTTTTTTTTTTTTTTTTTTTTTTTTTTTTTTTTTTTTTTTTTTTTTTTTTTTTTTTTTTTTTTTTTTTTTTTTTTTTTTTTTTTTTTTTTTTTTTTTTTTTTTTTTTTTTTTTTTTTTTTTTTTTTTTTTTTTTTTTTTTTTTTTTTTTTTTTTTTTTTTTTTTTTTTTTTTTTTTTTTTTTTTTTTTTTTTTTTTTTTTTTTTTTTTTTTTTTTTTTTTTTTTTTTTTTTTTTTTTTTTTTTTTTTTTTTTTTTTTTTTTTTTTTTTTTTTTTTTTTTTTTTTTTTTTTTTTTTTTTTTTTTTTTTTTTTTTTTTTTTTTTTTTTTTTTTTTTTTTTTTTTTTTTTTTTTTTTGCACGCTTACATAATCACCATACGCAGAGTGGACCCCAGATTTTCCGCAAAAATACGCGGTTTCTTGGTCTAGTTGGTCATGGCATCTGCTTAACACGCAGAACGTCGGCAGTTCGATCCTGCCAGAAATCATTTTTTTGCTTCTTCAGCCGGTGGTATGTTGAGTGGAGATTTTGACCACACTGAAAGCCAACTAAAAAAATATCGTAAGTACATTACTTATTCAATCAACTAAACACAGAATATGTCAGAACACCACCAACCCACGAATACTTGTTGGATTCGCACAGACCCAACGGGAATCCATCAAACACGCAAAATGAACCCCACCATTTCTAACAAACTCATCTTTAGCTTGTCTCCTAGCTTTTCTGTGTTGTGCAGATGCAGCCATACTCCACGGTTGGTAACTCGACGAATTGTCGTCCGATCAGAATGATTATTGAAACGTTGAACGACTCGTCACGTGACAGAGAAGATTCAATCCCAAACAAACTTCCCTCTATCGTGTCTCGATCATACCACAGTAAGTTCCTCAGATAGAACTCACTCCATACCCATCTACCCCACGAATATTGATCCGATTGCAGCGGTTGAAGTGTTGATCAGTTGGTCACGTGTTTGGTAACATTTAACTCCATACAATCGCATCTCTGACGTGCCTCCTTCATCTCAAAATTCTCATCCATTAGTTTTCACCTCCTTAGTCAGCCAACTCGACGAATTCCCGTCCGATCGTAAAAACAATACCACCGTTCGAAAGGTCACGTGACCAGGAACATTTTCCTCCCTACAAACGTGTTTGCAGCTGTTGTCGTGATTGAGCTGTGGCTGTTTTGGAAAATACGAAAAAAAAACACACCCAAAAAACACTTTAAAAAAAGAGCACAAAAAATCACAAAAAAAAACACAAGAAAAACCACGATAAGACACAAAACCCAAACCACCAAAATACACCCAATTTTCGAACAAAATCTACACATCCCCTGATTAACACAATACAAGCGTCGGAGCACCTTTTGTGCTCGCCCACCCGGTGATATATTACTCTACGGCTATGTCTTTACTTGCTATGTAAACCTACGTTTATAACAGTGTAACATAACCTACATAGGGCAGTGGTGTTTGGAGAGGAGACAAGAGTCGCTTCAAAACACAACACTGCTGTAGAGCCGTCCGAAGGAGACTACCGTTAGTTCCTTCCATCCGCCCGATTCAATCGAGCCTTCGAGATGTTCCGAGAACCTGATCGGAGCAAGCTCCTCTCAGGTTCTCTCGGTCTCTCCGGCTCTCCTAAATCGCCAGCTTAAACAGCCCCATCGAAATCTTTTCCAGGTTCTTCTGAGCACTTCTCACGGGAGACACAAACGTGGCCTCGCAAGAGTGCATGGACTGAACCTGGTCGCTACCCATCTTCTCAGCGTCCCGGGACATTCCCAAGAAGTTGGAAGGCGTGTAGGTCTCGTGGGAGCTGTCTAGCATGACGGAATCCATGAGGGAGTCTTCGTCGTCCGAGCCTTCATAATCGTAAAGAGACGCGTTGTCGTCACATCCGGAGGGAAGTGCAAACGCGACCTGGGCCTTGCCACACGTGTTGGCGATGGCCAGGTTGAGTGGCTCCACGTCCACGTCTTCCCAGCTGTGGATGCACGTGGAGGGGGAGCCGGCAACACCGGCGGAGTCACGTGCAACACCAGAGGCGTCACGTGAACACACGTCGCAGCAGCACTCTGTGCAGACCGAGCAGGGGCTGCCACAGAGGGGAGCCGAGGACGGCTGGGACCCAGAGTCAAAGCTCATGACACGGGGCATGTCATCGGCCAAGTCTGCCACGTCATGTCTCGGCAGATCCTTCTCCCACAGATTCAGCGGGTCCATGTCCATGCTGAGCACGTCCAAATGGTCCTTGACGTAGCTGGGCGTCTGGGGAGGCGAGGGGATGACGTAGGGGGTGTAAGGGGTGAAGTGAGTCATCGCGAAAGACGTCGAGAGTCGGTTTTGGGGTCGGATTTTTTTTTTTTTTGGTTGAAAAAAGCACGTCGAATTATCGATGCGCAATCTCTGTGGAAAAGTGGTAATAGTGATATTCCCTGTTTCTGTTTCCGTTTCTGTGGCTAGAAGACTGGGGGTCTTCTAGGTACTGTTTCCGGTACTGTTTGCAGTTAGAGAAGAATAAATGTCGCTCGGTGGTGTCTGAGATTAGTCCAACGCCATCAGGTTTGTCGTCGTCACTTTCCGCGGAGAGGGATGAAGACCGTTTACGGAAGAAGAAGAAACATTGGGGGGGGGGTTGGTGATGTATATATTGGTGTTGGGAGATGTGGAACCTTATTTGTGGAAGTTTATTCGAAAGTCCTTTTTTTAACCTCTCTGAAACTCTAAATGGTTGCGAACCCAAACCGAGAAATTTCTCCCATTTGGGTTTACCGAGATGAGTATAGAAGGGGGCGTGTAGAGGGACGGGAAATGGTGCTAGCGATAAGGGACTTCTCACGTGACCTATTCAAGATGCTGCAAACCGACTGAAACCAGTCCCGGCCTTTTCGGACCACTTTTTGACCTACTTACACGGTACCAAATCGTCTATTTGTCCAGCCTCCTACCAACCCGTTGGGACTTCTTGAACTTTGTTAGACGCCCAACTCTACTCAAGAAGAGTTAGTGCACTGGTGATTCATTCTTGCTCTTGAAGAGGCTGAAAAAATAAATGGAAATTGTGAAAAAAAAATGCTGCAATTTCGGTAATAATCCGAATGGACGTGTTGGAGGCATCAACACAGCCCGATAACCACGTGAACGTGGTTGCTTATTTCACGTGACCTACCCCTCCAACTCTTGGCAGCAACCATACAGCTCCATATAGACCATACAGCATACAGTGCACCGTAACGCGACCCACCCATTCTCAGATAGCCTATACTCCGCCTCATACAACCTGCCTCATGTAAACAGCACCTGAGAGAATCGACTCAGGCTCATTGCCCCTCTCGAACGGCTCACAGGAGCTAAACTTAGCCCTGGGAGGGAGATAGGTGACGGAGAGTGGTGTAGAGTGTGCCACAGACGTGATGGATTTAATCTGAGAATTTCCCCAGACTCTTCAGCTCGAGTTGTGTCTATGGCAAGTCTTTCCAGCTCGTTACCTGTTTTTTCCGATTTGTTCTCCACTTTCCCAGTCCACCTAATCTTGCTCCACTTATTGACTCAAATTACCTTTTTCCAATTTCTGCACGAGCTAATGTGCTTGTATGAGCCGCCTGTCATTGGACCCAAATTGACAGGCTCCAGACGGGGCCAAACACGAGCTATCGTGGTGTTTGCGGTGTCAGGAGAGGGGGTGGGATTTGGGGAGTAGGCTGGAGTAGTCTTTCAATTTTTTGCCATTTCCCTCGATTTGTTTCCGTTTTTTCCGCATTTCATTTAATTTGTTTCCGTTTTTTTCTTCCCTTTTTTTCCTGCTATCGCAACCATACGTCATACATACCTGGTGCACTCTTTCACGCGACATTTTTCCCCTCGCATTCCAGCTCGGTTCCACTTTGGGAGCCGCCAAGAGCAGGAGATGTTTTTCTGGCGATTTTCTGCGATTTCGGATTAATTGCATGAAATTGCATTAATTGCAATAAATGAAATATTCGGGGTAATTGCGGATAAAATCGAAAACACGCAAACAACGCCGAATACAACCCCAGAACACGTCCGCCAATCATATCAACGATCTGAACCACTGCTTTCGTCAAACACGTGTAGAGCACGGCTCGATCTACAGACACAAAAGTTTTTCACACACAAAAGGAAATATGACAAGCCAAATGGCACCGAAACGACACCAACGGAAGTGACACTGATGGGCGGTCGTTTTGTGTCACTATCTCAAATTCCGGTCTCTCGTTTGTGTCACTTTGGCCCTTAGTGCGGCTCATCTATAGTTATACCTAAAGTACGTATTGACATTATCCTAATCACGTGGTCTAACCTATATCACGTGGGCGAATATCACTACTACCCTGGACCACGTGATCTGCTGATTTGCTAATTTTATATTCGTTTCTTTTGGCGTTTTTTGACCTTTTTTCGACGCTCACCTGCAAATACCACCAAGGTGATGGCCACGTTGCTATAGTTTCGGCTATGAGTGGAAGATAACGAAGGGGGCTTGTTGGGGGTGATCACGGGGCGGAACTTGAGCGGATGACGACTTTTTGAGGCGCTGCTGGCATTTTTGGGACCGCTTAAAACGTGTATGGTTTGTTAGTTCAGAATACTACTTGAGAATAATTGAGGTATAAGTTGTTTGGGGAATATTAGTCGATGTTCCCGTGACTTAATCGAATTTAGAAATATACCAATCGATAGAGAAAACGCGGCTTTCCAACAATATCGCAAAATCAGCTTTCAAACTCGTACAAAATTCCGAGCTGTCTGACACTTCCAGTCAAAGCTTTACGTATTACATGTGGTAAAATGACCTCAGTTGGGGATGAGTAAAATGACTACGACTAACAGTAAGAAATAGCTACTTTCTTTGGAGTCACGTGACGCAAAGTGATACTTGACACATGACTAATCTTCGATCACGTGACCCTGTTCCATGACTGCCTCATGTTTCTAAATACTAGTTACTTTCTACATCTAGTAATCATCTCAACTCAACCAATATGAATCAGAACTGATTTGTGACATCATGAATAGAATCAGTGGTCTCAACTCGATAATTTCCTCTTAGTTCATCTGGTTCTGGCTACCACCGCGAAGTCCACCTTAGAAACCGTCTCTCAGAACATGATATCGGAGAGTGACTGTACCGAACGACCAAGACAACGTAAGCATATAATAAAACCTCTAGTAGATGAAGAGCACTCACATTATCAAGTGTACAAATTTTCACCTTGTTTGGCCGACTATAAAAGGGGTAGTGGGGGTACATGTTTACGCTGCACTTTGAAAATGATCCAAACCTATCTCAAACGTCATAGCTTCAAGAAATAAAAATGGGGACTTGAATTCTGTGTTATTTACGCTACCAATCAACAGCTGATCAACTCCAAACGTTCCCTATTAGTCTCGAACAATGTACAGCAGAGATATTAGTTTTTATGTGTGTACCGGTATTAGGAGCCTTAGTCACGTTTTGAGTAACGCAAATGAGACGTGAGTGGTAATAAAAAACCGCTAGAAGCTCCCCTTTCTAATGGTATAGTTTTTGTACGAATATGGCAGGTATATCATTCGTGACGAATGTCTGGGTGTTTCAGCTTGGTTAGACGTAACCCTGGATCGGTCAAATTTGGCTGTTTTGATCACGTGACATATTCACACAATGAGATCCGTTTTTTTTAATCTCATGACATTTCTGTTTCCAGCCTCACGTGAGCAGAATTGAGCTTGTTGCGGGTGGGTGTTATTTGGGGTGGACGTTTGCTGAGGTGAGCTAATGAGTACTTGTAGCCAGCAAGTAACTATACCTACAGCATGTGATCCTACAGCACGTGATCTAGCTCCACCTGATCCAGCTTCACGTGATCTAGCACAGCAGTATCTTGCATCTCACCTGTTCTTTCGGTCATAATGGTGAACATGCTACGAGTACAGAAATTTTGCGTCGAGAAAATGAGCAACTAGATCCAGAGAATAACGAGACAGACTTAATGTCGTCATTCATACTGCCAAATAAGCATCTCTATAAACTGCTGGTAGCTAAACTATTCGGATAATGATTGGTCTAACCACAGTACAACAGGAGACCCTTTTTATTTCTCTTTCCAACTAACAAATTCATTCCATTCTATATGCGGTGAGTCCGTAGACTGTGATCTTGAGATCGGCGTACTCCAGAGAGAAGACGAAGCACATCAGAGAAGTTCTGAACACTTCAAACGTAACAGAGAGGCTTTAGAGGACTCCAAAAAGCTGTAGAGACGACAGAGAGTGTTTCAGAGAACGGCAGAAGACTCCAAAACGGTCTAGAAACGACAGAGAATGTCTTGGAGACGACAGGAAGTGCTGTAGAGCTACTGGAAGCTGCTTAGAGACACATCTAGCGCCCGCCTCTACCGCCTCTACCTCCTCCACCTCCTCTACCACTACCTCCTCCACGTCCACCCCCTCTTCCACCCCGTCCACCTCCACCACCTCTGGTAGAAGGTCGTGCGTTCTTGAGCTTTCTCTTCTCGGCCAACATTCGCCCCTTTCGAACATCCGAGGTCGACTTGAGCTCGCTCTTGGGCTGAGGTTTCTGAATTCTTCCATCTTCCTTGGCGACAGCAACCTTGCTCTTCTGCTTATGGAAATCGTCTCTGTACTTGTCTGCTCGTTTAGGCGCCTCATTCTTGTTGTGTTTGAATTCTCGGGCTGAAAGAACCCGGTTGGTTGACGACCCAGGTCCAGACTCCTCCAGAGACCCGATTTTGAGATTGCCGACTTTATGGGCGGCCTTCCATTTATCAAACCGGCCCGATCGGAACGAGGCTGCGATTCTCTGGCCTCCTTCGCCTCGGATAAACTTCTTGCCTCCTTCAGAACCGGCGTTGATGAACTTGCCCTTCTTCTTGTCCCACTTCATGCCCTGCTTTTGCTGCATTTCCGAGCCGTCGTTGATGAGATCAAACGTAGCATTGGAAGCTGCGCCGGCAAAGTTGCCCACAGCGTATCCCTTGTCGTCGTTGGTGGGCGCGTAATGCGACATGAAGTTCTCCGAGTCTCTGAAGGACCGTTTTTTCGACTTTTTGGCCGCCCGAAGATCCTCCTCGGTCGTGAATCCGGTCAAATCGGCCTCCGTAGCAAGATCTTCCTCGGTAGATCGCGCAATCTCTGCATCCTGAGTATGCACCAGGCCCGCCAGACGCTCCTTTTCCTGAATAGCCTTCTTTTCCTCGGCTCTTCGCTGGATAGGCGCCAGTTGGGCCCGTCGAGTGGCCATCATTTCCGCTCCAGAGGTGGTTTTGCTTTTTCGGAACTCGAAAACGGTTTCTCGAATTCGCTTCTGACCAAGACGAGCCAACAAGGCGTCCTTGGCAGACTCGCCATCTTCGCCAAACATGAGATGGTGGTCGTCCCAGCCCAGAGCCATGATCTGCTTGGACCGTTTGGCAGACTCCTGGGAAGCAGAGCCCTTGGTCTTGTTGTACATTCGCTCTCCCTTGACAGCAACATCAGACAGCTGCTGCAACTCGTACGAGTCCTTGACCATTTGAGTCAGCTCTTCTCCGTGGATTTCAATAGCCTGACGAGGGGGAGCGCCAATGGTCAGAGTGTTGACGTAATCGGGCTCAGCATTAGGGTCCGGGTTCTGCTGCTTGAACAAACGAGGCGTGAGCAGCTTTCGGCCCAAAAACACCTCCAAGTCGAGCAGATACGGGATATCATTATCCTTGATGATTGAATACGCCCATCCTCGGTTTCCGGCTCGAGCAGTACGGCCTACTCGATGGATAAACACCTTGGGAGAGGGAGGCAAGGAGTAATTGATGACGTTGGCAAGAATAGGAACATCGATACCTCGAGCAGCAACATCTGTGACGACCAGAATCGACGTTTTGCCCGTCCGGAACCGGTAAAGCTGGTTCTTTCGCGCATGCTGGTCGAGAGTTCCGTAAATGTACGAAACAGCGTACCCCAGCTCCTGCAACAGCACAATGACGTACTCCACGTGATGCTTTGTGGGGCAGAAGACGATGGTCGACTTCTCCGAGGGCAGTTCATGCGCAGGAGGCAGTCTCTCCTTCTTGAACTTGGGCCGTTTCATCCGTTTTTCTTTGTCCTGTTCGTCTCGTTCTCCATCGTCCAACGCCCGTTCATCGAGTCGTTCGAGCTCCTTCAGCTGCTCAGCCGTCGCAAACGGCATCTTGATGACTTCCTTGAGAATGAAGGCCAGACAGGCGTCTCTCTGGTTTTCCTTGACGGAAAAAAACGTCATTTCGAGATGCTCAGGAAGTTTGGTCTCAGCATCAAGACGAACAAGAACAGGATCGTGCAAACCAGCCTTGGCAAACTCCACCAGAGTCTTGGGGAGGGTCGCGGAGAACAGCAGAGTCTGTCTGTTGCTGGGCAACGACGCCAACAGCTCGTTCATCTGCTCGCCAAAACCCAGCTCGAAAAGCCGATCGGCCTCATCGAAACAAATGTACTCCACCGACGACAGAGACAGCTCCATCTCGACCTTGAGATGCAGAAAACGACCAGGAGTGGCAATGATGATGTCGGGGTTGGACATCATCATTTTGAACTGCTCTTCGAGGGAGTCTCCTCCAACAAGCATGGCCAGACGCAGATCTGTGCCTGCAGAAAAGTCCTTGACCACCTTCAGCGTCTGCATGGCGAGCTCACGTGACGGGGAGAGAATCACCGCACGTGCTCCGACCTTGGCACTGTGCACCTTGAGTTTTTCCAGCATGGGCAGCACAAACGCAGCGGTCTTACCACTACCGGTTCGAGCCATACCAACCACATCTTTTCCCTCCAGAACCAGGGGGATGGTCTTTCGCTGAATCGGGGTCGGCTGCTTGAATCCCTTTCGAGCAATGTTCTTGAGCGTTCCAGCAGAGAGACCTAGCCCGGCAAAACTGCCTGCATTCTTCTTTTTCAACTGAGGAGCTCCAAAGTACTCGGAAATGTCGTCCGATGACTTCTTCGTCTTCCTGTTACCCTCTTCGTCCTCGTCCTCATCATCGGACAACTCCAACGAAGGAAAACTCATGGTTCCAGGCTCGTCCTTGTTGGCAGTCGTAATCTCCTCCTCCTCATCGTCAGAAACAATATCCTGGATCTCGCCGTCGTCGGACTCCGATCCGCTGCTCCAGTCGTCCTCCGACGAGTCGTTCTCGGGGTTCAACGCCCCGGCAATGTCGTATTCCACCTCACTATCTGACATGGTCGTTGTGGTGGTGTGTGGTGAAAAGTGTGGTAGATTTGATAGTTTGAAAGGTGCTGCAAAGATTCGGAAATTTATTGTGATAAGGTTTGCAGAAATACTTTATTCAAGAAAGTTTAACGGTTCGATTCCAGCCAAAGGCGGTTGTTGGGTGACGGTGAGGAAATGCAGAAATGCAGAAATTTGAGACCGTGGTTCGATTTTAGAGGCCGTGGAGAGCAGAAATATACGTTCTAATTGTTTGTGGCTTCAATTTGGGTGAAACTGGGGGGGGGGG
>ULGY01000003.1:289679-439502 GCA_900519085.1 Yarrowia deformans | reverse complement strand
GGGGGGGGGGGGGTATAATGGTGGCCAGAAGTGTTGGGGGAGATTGTGGAGTTCTTGAGGTAAATGGAATCTGAGAGTACGGCTAGACTCCTGGGAGTGTGGCGAGTCGGGTGGTATGTTTTGTTTGTTTGTAGTGTTAGTTTAGGGCTGAGTATAGGGTAGTCTATTAGGATAAGTTGTGCTGTTAGGGGATTTCAGAAACAAAACTGCACCAATGAAATACAGAGACACAGAGGATTCTGGCAATCTGCTTGGATTGTTTCTGCCTAAACTGGAACCTACTGTGGAAGGGATCTTCTGATAGTAACATTTGGTAAACACGATTGTCTGGTTTTTGAAGAAGTGTAGATAAAAGTGGTATTTATGGAATCTCCAGAGAAAGGAGATTTGAAAGATGTAATTGGATTTCTTGTAACCCCTTCACAGGACTCACAAAATGGATACATAATCGTATCTTTATTAGAAGGGTGAGACATACCTGAAGGAAATGATTGAGAAAAGGGTGCTATGGATAGATAGAAAAAGTATCGTGTTTAACGGATATCAACTCTGGTCTCTTTTTTCTTGCGAGCAAGAATAAGGAAGTGCCTTTTCATGGACACCTTATGCTAATAATACTTACGATAGCTTGTAAAATCTACATCTTTGAAGATGTGTAAAAGAGACCTATATGGTTGAAATGAGACACTTTCCAGGTCTCTGTTGTTATACTCTCCTTGTTTACAGCATGACTAGAAGTCTAGGAAAATGTGTTCTTATGACGTCACTGGATTGTGCTGTTAGGGAAATATGTCGAATATGAACTGCCAAAGAGCGAACGCAGTATTAAGCTGTAGCTACAAACACGAGTATATCAATGACTTTGTTTTCTGTAAGCTGTAGTATTTCTTAAAGAAGAAATACGAGCCATCTAAGCTGCCATAACATACTGTGAAACATTCATATCACGTGATGTAAACTAGAATACTCGTAAAGAGACAAGTTTAACCATCTCAATGTATTACTGTCAATGTATGCTTATCATTTTCCAGATTTATTTTCATTTGCCACCTGTCTCTGGTTTGAGATGTAGATAGTTAGGGAGTTTCTTGAGGAGGGAAATAACGAGGTCATGTGACTTTTAAAAATACAAAGCAGCAATGTTCAGCACCTTCTGACCAAACAAAATCAACCCACACCCCTTTTTGACGATTGTTCACAAATCTTTTTAATCCACCCCACCGCGAATCGAACCCGCACCCCAACTCAACATCTCCAACATCACCAAAATCACAACCCTGTGTTCAACCAAATCACTCCAACCAAATCACTCCATCACTCCAACTATGGGCTCTTCGGCAAGCAAAGCGAAACGGTTTCAGCCCGCGGCGGAGGCCGGCAAGAAGGCGATCGATCTTTCGGTCAAGACCAAGCACCAGCACATTCGTCAGGAGACGGCTGATCCCAACAGATCGCAACCTGCGCCCATGCCCATGGCTTCTCAGACAAAAAACGAGGACATTGTTCGGGACGGAGGCGACCGGGATTTTGCGCGTCAGCTGATGAATCTCGGAGCCGTCAAGCTCACCGAGTCGGAGGTCAAGTACAGCAAGACCAATCCTGTTTTGGAGGCTCTCAAGGCACGGGAGTCTCTGGATGAAGCTGCTGAGCTCGAGTCTCAGGACTTTGCCAAGCCTCGAACGCTGCTCAATCCGGCCACCATCTCGGGGATTCTCGAGTCCGTCAAATCCGGCGAAACCAACATCACCAGAGACTACAATCTGGCTCCTGGCGTGGCCGAAAAGCTCAAGTACGTCAGCACGCCTGTCTTCGAGTTTCTGGAGTCTGCAGCCACAGAGGGAGAACGTCATCGAGACACGTTCAGTCTGGAGGGCGGAAGGGAGGATCCTGCGCTGAGCAAATTGGCAGAACAGGGGTTTGTTCAGGTTGATGAGTCCGGACGACGACACATTGCTGAGTTTGACTCCAAGGACTATGCGCAGGTTGGAAAGGGAAGAAATGCCACTGCAGGAGGTCCCCAGCCCCAGGGAGTGCCTGGAGAGCTGCCGGACGACATTTTCGGGGACATTGCCCAGGCTTTTGAGGAGAACAAGGAGGGAGACGGAACTGTGCCGAAAAGTCGACATCAGCAGGACCAGGATTTTTTTAACAGAGAAAAGGAGAGACGGTATCCTAAGAGGGAGACGAAGCCGGTTACTGTGGAGATTTAAGGAACGACTACGGAAACGACTGGCCGAAGGTCAGGAGTGGACAACAACAGACGTTTGTTATCAGGAAAAAGAACCGTATAAGGACCGTCAAGACCGTCTAAAGGACGTCTTGTTTGCACTGTCTAAGGACACCTAGTCTCTACAGTCTTTATGTGAGGACTGCACTGATGTTTAGAAGTGATGACCCCAGTTACTCCAGTCTGCTCTCCTTGTAGAACCCTCGTAAATGTATATATGTATATAGTGATTTATTGATATTGTGAATACCAAGTGTTGCAATTACCAAGCACGGTGATTTACTGTGATTTAGCAGATCAAACGATTCTATAGAAAGCAATTCTGAAATCAATCGCACTGTATAGAGAGAGCGATGTGCCCAATTTTTTTAATGTTTTTTCGTCCCAAAAACGCCACCCTTGTTATCAATTTTTTGGCACCCAAGTAACTCCAACTAAACAATACTTGACGTCAAATCTAGATCGTCTGATCTCTCGAAATTTTGCGTGACCCGCAAAAAAGACTGTCTCACGGTTGTTGACAACTACCCTGCTCTAAATCGTTTGATATATGTTACGTTCTAATCCAACAACGGGAATACCGGGTTGACCCCCCTAAAGGGCTTTTCCGTTCAACTATTCCCAACTAATGGGCTTTAACTGGGCGAGCTTCACTTGGAGATGACTTGGGTCCAGTTTCAACTCACACCAACAGAAGTTCTACGGAGTAGTTGTCAGTCTAGAAAGAAACGCGAGGTTTAATTGAGACTGTGAATCTGTATCTACGCACATTTGTATTGTTTGAAACTGAAATGAAATCCGGGTAGGGGAGGTGGTGTAATCGATGTAACATACCCTTGAGATGTCTTAAAATGCTCTGGACTAGATTAAAACGACGGTAACGCGTCCTTGGAGCTCAGAAAAACTTCCCTGGTCTCTTTTAGAGAGCTGAGAAACGCTTGAGAAGTTCTTTATCTCTTCATTGACCTTGACGGATTGGTTCAAAGTGCCAACCAAGACCCTTGTAGATCATGTGGCAAGGACGTTAAACAATTCCAGACCCTTTTAAACAGTCCGTATAAAACACAGACTGCACTTGGCCTGATGTGGATTTGCCAATAGTTTGAGCGGAGTTGTGTTGAACGCATCTCGAGCAAGGCGACACCGGTAGTGCCTCCAGTGCCTGAAGTAAAAACCGGAAACAGACGAAAACTACACCATTCTGTTCCCCAAACCTCCAGCTATCTATTGGTGCTACATTCAGCCGAATCGGATGATTATTCAGAGGCTCGACTTGGGCCCTGGTCGCATTAACGTAGAGTGGACATGGTAAGCTTGAGTCTCTTAGTGATGACATAGGATTCGCTCATTCTAGGGGAAGGACAGCTGGTTTCCAACAGACCATGGCGGCAACTAGATTTTTCTCAAAGTCACGTGACTGAGTGTGTTTTCCAACCGACTCAACCAGGTCTCGAACCTGAGCCAATTGGGTTCTGATCCTCAGTTCAAGGGTGCGGCGGTTCTGGTGGATAGTATTGTCTTACTAATCACTTACAACCCATTTGAGGGACCACCCTCCTCCTGTACGGAGCTGGTCACGTGATCCGGAACTTACGTAAGCACCTTCCCGCACACTCACCAGCCCCCTTGCTCCACTCCGTGGGCAGTGCACATCTCACACGCTGTCTCTCTTTGGTCACATTTCCCTCTTTGGGTCCCTTCCTTCCTGTTTGCGTGGAATGCATGAAATCAGCAAAAAGAGCGGAAATGTATTTCCCTAGAATCAAAAAAAAAAAAAACGGGTTCTACTAATTGGGGGTATGGGCTCAAGGACTGCGGCTAGGAGAAATTCGATGGCACTTTTGTACTGAAACATGGACACGGGGAGTCGACTGGTACAGTCAGATTTACGGTAGCATGTCTGCGGCGGTCGGTGTAGTGTACCTCTTGAAACCAGGTACACCCTCAATTAAGCTTCTGCTGTCTCTCTTAGACGAATACCACACTACAATAGCATTATCTGTTGTTTCAAGATGACAAGGGATGTGAAGGGGCGTATAGAGATTTTCAGTAAAAATGAGCAAACGAACAAGTCACGTGATTCACGTGACTCACACGATCAATGAATTCCCCCCAACGTCCAATTAGCCTTTAATTTTTTTGATTCGCCTTCAGATTCTGACCGCTCATTGCTTGTACTCCTCAACTGCACGGAGATGTCGTTTGGAGGGGAATCTGGTGGAGACAGATTAAGGGTTAGGGGAGATCGAGGGGGGTGCGGAGGGGCGTTTGGAAGGGTCTGGAATAACTTCTGTGATTTTTCCTGATTTGTTTGGATTTTCCCCGAAATTACAGCGTTATCTTGACCCCACACACATCGTCCCCATGTTTGCTATATTTTGGCTATATTTTGATTTCCCATTTTGACTTTGCAAGGTGTTCTTCAAGTAGTCTCTACAGTGCAGTCAGGAGGAGGGCTGGCTGAAATCCAACCATATCAGTCGACTCCTCGCAGTGTTCTGAGTCGATAACAACTTTCCAAATCCGATTCGGACCACTCTCCACCCTTCCATAACCACTCTCCAATCATGCAAATTGACGTCATGTGCGTCTATTAACTTCCAGGCTAAATCAAATCGCACTAACCATCTCTCTCTCTCTCTCTCTTCATCAACATGCCCAAACTGATTCTGTACCAGGTTCTGGACGTCCAGGAGGACGCCACGATTGGCCAGATCGAGCAGGCGTACCGAACGCGGTCGTTGCAATTTCTGACAACGTTGCTGGGCAACAACTACGACTACTTTTACTCCGTCTCCGACGCGTTTCAGATTCTGCGCAAACACCGGGAATTCTACGAAACCAGCGGCGATTCGCCCGAGTTTTTCGCCAAGATGGCACCGGAGCTCCAGGACGCCGTTGACTTTTTCGTGCAGTGTTTTGGAGTCCCGCAGCTCGAGATTTTCACCGGGCCCGTGCCGATTCTGTACTGGATCCAGGAGCTAAGAAGATCGTTCCCTTTCACCGACACATACAACCATATCACGACCGAGGGGATCACCGACAAGACGACGGAGCTGATGCGACGAGACGGGTGGAACGGCAACGAGACTCTGCAAAAGGAGAAGGATCGAAGCCATGCGTTTGATATCACGGGAGCCATCAATGTGCAAGACGCTGCACAGCTGATTGTTCAGCAGCTTTTGGATGTGGATCTAGAGGGCGACGACAACATCAAGCTGCAAAAGTCTGGCAAATTGGAGCAGGAGGCCGGCATTTTCCCCACCGAGGGATTCTCCAAACCCTTCACAGACTCCATTGTCAAGAAGCTCAAGCCGTACTTTCGCATCCCCTTTGCCGTCGACGTTCTCAAGGCTCTGGGCACGATTTTCATGGTCCGGGCCGAGGGCTACGCTGCCAAGTACCGAGGCAAGCTTTTCTCTTCCACGGTTTCCAACAAGTCTGCCAAAGACGCTACCTCGCTGATTGAGAAGATTGCGTGGTCGAAAAACCGCTTGCATTCCATCTGCAAATACTTCAAGTCGGTCGGAGGGTCCATTGACGACCAGGTGAACATCATCTACACGGAGTTTTTCTACCAGCTGGTGCGAGAGGTGTGTCTGGCTGCCAATCTGACGGTGTCCGAGATCTTTGAAGGAGAATGGGCCGTCAAGGAAGACAAGAAGGACAAGATGATTCGAGCGTACCGAATCTGGGAGGTGGGCAACTTTCTGTGCATTGAGGCGACGAGAACGTCCGCCGAAAGAGGCATTTCCATGGAACATAACCCCAACTTGCAGCATGATGATGTTCTCGCAGGAGCTATCTACATGACGGCCTTTAACGAAGCTCTGGTGCTGTCCAAGAAGCGAGGGTTTTCGAATATCGATTATACCAACGGAAAAGCACCCGCCCCTTACCCTGAAGGAGCCAGCTTTGATCCCTGGGCGGCAGGAATCGTATGGTCGCCTTGGGATGTGGTTTCCGACTGTTCTGGATCGGGAGGAGTGGTGACGGCAGAAGATACGTTTACGGGAGGAGAGGACACGAGATTTGACACGGATCTGGTTGTGCCTCAGGGAGGTACTGATGGTTAGCGGGGGCGACTGGCCGAAGGTCAGGAGCGGACAACAACCAACGTTTTCCGGTTTTGGACCACACTTTTGGGCAACAACCAACGTTTTCTGGTTTTGGACCACACTTTTGGGCAACAACCAACGTTTTCTGGTTTTGGACAACACTTTTGGACAAGCGTTTCCCGGAACGCTTCAGTTTGAACAGCACTCTAAGAACCATCACCATGACCTTTTACGACCTTGTCTGCTCTTGTACAATGATAGAATGAATACAGTAATATTTATGAGCTTCTGAGGTGCACGTACAAGGCTTGTAGATTGTTGAAGTGGCTGGTACTTGTACCAGGTACTCGTACTCGTAGTATACCTCTTGAGCTTGTTGCACGTATAGCTAGGGTCTGTAGACTCTTTAAGAGCACTACTACAGTATCCAGAAGGAAGTCAAGAGTCACCTCAGATTCTTCTCCACAAGAGCCTCCGAATGGTACAAGCAATAAATGGTTCAAGTATGTACTAGTCTTGAGTCGGCAGGGTCGACACTGACAGAGTAGCCTGGAACTTCACCATTGAAATCAGAGCTGTCTAACACTACAGACAAATTCTGAATAGCTGTGATGGCCACAATTGTCGTGCTTTGTGAGATCCCCCTTGGGGTAAATTAACAAGCCGCACGGATGGGGCATACATACGGGTGATGTATTGATATGACGGGTCAAACGTGGATCTGCTCAAACCCCATCAGCCTCTCAGAAGTAACACCATTGTGTAGCCCTGGTCGAGGGGATCATACTAGTGCTACTCTTGTCTTCGTAGGATCAATATAGCAGAAGCTAGTCGACACACTGTCCATGTCTTCCTCTTCACAAGATGACACGCCAAGTGCCGTTTGCTGGGGTACATCTGAGTCTATGAATCAGGTTTGTGGATAATCGTCCTACGGCTATGAAAGCGGCCTCATTCGAAAGCCACGAGTCAGGCGAGTCCACTGGTATTACTATTGTCTTTGTAGCCCGACTCCAGCAGAAGTTGGAAAAGTCGTTCGAAACGCCCGTGCCAAGCTGCATGCGTCAAGTCTCAACTCAAGTCTCTGAATATTCACTCTAGATATTCAAAAGAAGTACCATTAGAGAGCTGGAGATTGGGTTAGTACACCGGTCCAACTCTTGTACTTCTAGCATGCTTCCAGCGTGAGATAGAAAGACTCTGTTTTCTCACTATCCATCTCGATGACATGCCAAGTGTTGTTTGCTTGGTTATTCTGCAGTTATAAATAAACCTGCATCTGCTGCCCTCTTGGTCTTGAAACGAATGTCATGATATCATTATGTGAAGCTGAATCAGTCGAGGAGGGTGAGTCTAGAGAGGGGAAGGAATGGCTGGTGACCAAGGCTACGCTATGGAATCGAAATGAAGGGGTTTGTGGGGTCAATGATTAGGTAAGCAATGGGCTCTGTCACGCTCTGGGGTACGAGGGTCTATATCTCTTTGCGCTGGTGTGAGACGAAGACTGGGGTTCTGATGATGTCAAGTAAGAGGCTAACAAAGCATACTCTGGGGCACTCTAGACTCTAAATAAGACGATGACAGCCATCTGGCGATTCTGACCATGGTTTGAATGCCATCACACCACAATCGATTTTTACTCGTAGTTCTGTAATCCAAAGGATTGTTTGAGAAGAGAAAGAGATCGAACCAACTTGCCAGAGGCTGTTTCACCACTTTCTCAAAGAGCTGGAAAAAGCCAGACCTCTCTTACCCTGTCTAGCAACCAGAGAAGAATGTCTACAGGCCAAGAACGATTTCACAGAAAGATACAATTCACTTCAGGAGGAGTTAAGAGGGCCACGGGAACAGCTCATTGACCATTTCAACCGCCGTCCCTGTCTTATCAAAGAACACGAGCCTCTCAAATCACCTGACAGCTGCTATTGCAGGTTGTTGCGTGGGCACTTCTCCAAGGAACGTCGGACGCTATTCAGCAGAACTACCCATTTGAAAAACAAGTACGGGACGAAGGATAAGAAATCAGGTGAAAATTTAGAGCGGCTTGTTTTATGGAGCCTGTGGATCACGTGACAATCTCTCGTACCAGCTGGCACTTCACAAAATGATGGACGGCCAAAGTGACGAGTTGAAGGCGCTGGTATTGTTGGAAAAGGGCTTTTTCGCGTCCCATTTGAAAAAAAAAACTGGCAATCCGACAGTAAAGATCGGAAAGAGTGTCGGTATCGATTCTCAAAGTCTCAGTTTACCTGTGGACGTTGCCAGCCTGAATTTTGCAAAATGTTCTCTGGAATATTGTGTGGCTCTCAGAGAAGTCAATCGATCTTTTTTACACAGCTTTCAACCTTTGTGAGTGAATTATGCTTGATCATTTGACCCACTTGTACCTCTGGATGGGTTCTGAGGAGGATGCTGAGGCTGAGGAGACTGGAATCCGTTCTGGGCAGATAGTGTGTTGGTACTAGCCAAGCGGTTGAGCAGTGGGAAATGGAAACCCAGCGGTTGTGTTTACTCCCCTCAAACCACTGAAAAACTCGAGCCGACACTTGTCAAAGATTTGAATGCTGTAGAGTTGACTAAAGGGCACGATATGCCAGGCAATTTCAGACAAATTGAAACTAGTCCGAAACCCGTGGAGCACATCAAATATGAGGTGACTGTGTCTGAATCAAACGAAAAACAGCTGGTTATTGTGGCGGGTGGGATCAAGATCACTCTGCCTGGTCACGTGACTCCCAGAGGCGATTCTCCCGTGACTATCGACAAGCGCTCTGTTATCATCAGCACAACCGCTGGCTCCTACTACATTTATCGTACACCGTACATCAATACCAAGACACACGGGCGTTTCAACAAAGAAGAAGCGGAGCTAGGGGAAGAGGCTACAAGGACTAATGAATTGGTCAAATATAATGATCAATATCTTTGGTCTCTGATCAGATTGCAGAGTCAGCAGGTTCCCTATTCAAAAACTCAGACTACACCAGTGATGTCCATGGGTGGTGCTGTAGATTCAGTCACGTGACTTCAACTCAGAGTTATTATTTTTTACCCCCACAGAACACCAATCAAAAAGCCAAGTAGTATGTCCAGCTTACTTGATCTTATCGTTGTCGTTTAGCGAGAGTTTAATTCTTTGTTTGTCGTCGGAAATGATAAGGTTTTATGCAGCTCACTCGAAGACGAAACTCAATTGCATTATAAAAGACATACTCTCTTGATGGCTCTTTTTGGAACTACAGTAGCTATGGACTCAATGGTTCGCAGCAGTTGATCACTCGGGTATTGGTATTAGTTAGGCATTATAAAAGGGGTATATTGGAAAATAAAAGGCTTGGAAAGAGAAGCCCTGAAAGAAAAAGAATTGGAAAGAGGAGACTTGGAGACTCCCAGAGCAGACTAGAGACTCTCCTATTGGATCCGCTTAAAACAGCATGGCGACGGCAACGACTCCGGCGACGGCAGAGACGCCAAGAGAAGCAGCGCCGTTGGCCTGGGCAGGAGGAGTAGAGGCCTTGGGGGCCTGGGCAGCGGGCTGAGCGGCAGGGGCGGTTCCGTGGGGGGCCTGGATCTGACCATCGTTGATCTGAGACACGACGGCAGTAGCGTGAGCGGCAGGGGCAGCAGCGGGGGCAGAAGAAGCCTTAGGAGCAGCAGCAGGGGCCTCAGACTTGGGAGCAACGGGGGCAGCAGCAACAGAGGAGGCCTTGGGGGCGACAGAGGAAGCCTTGGAAGCAACAGCGGAAGCAACAGCAGAAGCAGCAGAAGAAGCATGAGAGGCAACAGCGGAAGCGGCAGAAGAGGCAGCGTGAGAAGCAGAAGCGGCAGCCGAAGAACCACCAGCAACGGCCGAAGAACCATTCTCAAAGATGGCTCGAGCGGCAAAACCAAGACCTCCAGAAGGACAGTTCTGGTTGTTGACAATCTGGTAGCCGGAACCGTTGGGGCAGGCGGTGAAGTCAAAGTTGGGCACGTACAGGTGGTTGTCGCCGTTGACAATGATGTCCTTGGAGGCCTGGCCGTCGGAGTCGACGATGGTGGCGTTGGTGCCGAACTGCACGGGCTTTCCGTTGGCGTACAGAGACCGGCCAATCACCTCGTAGGAGGTGGGAGAGCCCGAGTTGAGCACCAGGTTCTTGCCGTCGGACTGGATGGCGTCGTTCTGGATATCGGAGCCGGACCGGATGGCCACCAGGGTGAACTTCTGGGCAGACACAAGGCCCGCGGTGGTGAGGAGGATGGTGGTGAAGTGCATAGCTAGAGTAGTGGTTGACGAAAGTACGAGAGAGCGACTACAAGTACTCCGTAGGGGAAGTGCGAGGGTTTATATAGTCACAATGTATAGCCTCAATGTACAGCCACAATGAGTGGTTTTTTGTTCTTGGTTCCTGTTCTTGTTTCCCGTTCTTGGTTCCTGTTTCTCCACCCGTCCACCCTTGTCATCCATAACACTTCTTGAGCAATATGCTACACTCTGTACAACAGTCAAGGTATAGAGTTGACGACCTGGACTACTGAGGCACTGTACAGTAGTCAGCATTACCTTTGTCTTTGTCTGTGCCTGAGGCTTTTCCACAGCTGTCTTCTTCTGGTTCAACATGTAGACGTCTAATCACGTGAATGGCACTGGTAGTCTTTGAATCATCTCAACGTAGTCAGTCCATCACATGAATCGCTGGACAGCCAAGTGAACGTCCCGAGGGCTACTTTCTCGTTGGACGACCCCCACGCTTCCAAAAGTAGCAACGAACAACCCAAAGAGGAAGTCTTGTTGAACCTTGTAGATATATATTCGTCAATAGTCGCTGCCAATTCGCAATAGTCGTTGCCAATTCGTGCCTTCCTCGCAACAGGCGTAGCCATGGGGTCCAACAAAGAGCCCCCATTCGAGCAAACTGGAGCAGAGTGCGTTTTGGAGACAATTGGGATTTTAGGTCTGAGACAGTGCAGGAAATGACAGGCGCTTAAGACGTGAAACTGAGATCCAGACGTGAGATCTTTTAGATAAAGTGGAGTGTGTGCATGGCGATGGGTGGAGAAACGAATATTTCAAAATCGAAGAACGAAGACGATACTCCAGAGCTCTACAGTCTCTATAACAAATTTCGTCAACTCAGATAACCCCTCTGCTCATGTTATCACCACGTACCAAACCGTACCCAACCTATAACGTCCACCTATGACTGCCCTTGTTATGATTTCCCATTTCATCGGTGAGAGCTTATGAAACCTTGGCTTGGATAGACATTGGGGGACTACCCTTGTGGAGGTCGTTGTGGAGGCAGTTTTCATTCGTACCGGAATGTACTCTTTCGTGTCTAACGTTGTACAGGTTGAGATGCTCTGTCTGCTCGACTCTGCAGCACATTAACTACCCTTCAGCTCATACACCGTAACCATCGTAAATTCACCACCCCATGGTCGATTGCTATAAATAGTTGAAAGGTTTCCGAGTCTCGAGGCAGACAAACAGGCACTACCCAAACACTACTGTACCCAAGTCTGTTTCCCAATGTGGATGTCGTGGAAAGTATCAAGCTCATTACTGAGTATGTCGAGTCTTCTTCGTGCATACTGTCACGTACAGTACATACAACTCGGAACAGCTCGCCCAACACAACTAATCAAGGACTTTACTTAGTAAGTAGTTGGGAAAAACCTCACCTGGGGCCAGCCAAATCTATGCTCCCGTGATCCTGGAGATTAGCCAAAAACAATAGACGATAGAGCGTAGTCATGTTCTCAACTATCCTGAGGTCATCTCAGTACCAAGCCACATGATATTTCGAGCTGAAGCTATTTCTAGTTTTTCCGGCCAAAATCATACTTGGCAAGCTACTTAGATATTAGTTAATTTTATCAAAACATATAGTTAAGGTTCTAGCGTTGCTACCTCGTGAGACGTGGCTCTACAAGTAATTAGGATCATGTGTCCATACGATACTATCTGATCACGTGATTGTGTTTATGAAATGAAAAATATTGTGTCCGATTTATTTGAGCGATTTTTATTGGACTGTATGTTTGCCAAACTGTACAATGAGCAGGCACTGATCAGACTAAAGCTGCAAGGTAGTCCCTACAAAAACAGTCGGTCGAAAATATAGTCTGACAAGTTTCAAACTAAAAGACGAATTCAATTCTACCATTGTAATTAGCACAGAACGTTACATATCGAGTACGATATTTCCGTGGCTACAGAGCTCATTGAACACCTGCTACAAGTACCGTACTTACAGTGTACTGACGTCATCACCAAGGAATGCGTCCTGTTTGACTCTACACCCACGCACTAAAAATAAAAGTCATTACTCATTACGAACGAGGTCTCCGTTGATCCGCCTTCTCCACCTCCGTTACAAATCCTCAACGGTGCCGACCTCTTCAACGGCCCTGGCGCCAACGTTAAAGTTGAGCTTGAACCGCAGCTTCAGCTTGTCGCCGGCGTTGCCCACATGGGCCTCCTGGGTCACACCATTGATGGAAGCAGCTCCCAGAGTGTCAGACGAGGCAGGGTCCAGCTTCAGAGTCACCGACTTGGGCGCGGCAATCTTAAAGTCGAGAGCGGTGATGTTCTCGGTGAACGACTTGTTGGAGAACTGCAGCGTCATCTCCACACCGTTGCCGGCCCTGCTCACCAGACCCGTCACCTTGATGTCGCCGGTCTGCAAGATAGGCACCTCTCTGGCCTTGGCAGCACCAGACGAGGCGCCCACAAAGTTCCACGCCTCGGAGGGGTCCTCGGAGGGGGCCGTTTTGACCGCGTGGGTCTCTCCGCCCTTGTTGGCCGTCAGCTGAGAGAGAGACGAGAAGTTGAAGGCCGGGGCAGGAGTGGCTGCCGGAGCAGGCGATGCCGAGGGCGAAAAGTCCAGATCAAAGAGGTTTCCAGATCCCGCGGGAGTGCCGGAGTGCTTGGAGATGGTGGGAGCGGCACTGCTAGCGTTGTTGGTGGCTCCGAGGAGGGAAATGGAGCCTCCCTGGCCAAAACCAGAGTTGTTGTTGAACGACAGACCGTCGAGATCGCCCAGAAGGTCGTCCACGGTGGAAGCACCAGCAGAAGAGGCAGCTCCGGTAGCTCCTCCAGACGAAGCAGCCGGCTGATCTCCAAGATCATCGCCAAAATCAATGAGATCGGAAACAACAGGCTTGGTGGTTGGGGCACCACTCGGGGCCTTAGCGCTGACAGCCCCCGCTCCGTCAAAATCGCCCTTTCGCAACAGCTCAAACTTGTCCACCAGAGAATGCAGGTAGTCGTTGAGTTGCAGCAGCTTGGCGACGGTCTCCTCGTCCTGGCCCTCCTCCTCGGTCATCTTCTGGATGCGAGGATGCGCGGCCTTGACGGCGGAGTACATTTCCGCATACACATCATCAGCCTTGAACGGAGTGCCCGACGGATGAGCCGCCATCATTTCGTCCAGCAGATGCGCCTTGGTCTTGACCTTTTCCAGATCCTCGGCGGCCTTGGCGGCGTAGTTGGTCTTGGACTCCTTGAAGCCGGCCATGATTTTCATCAGGTGGTTGGCCTCCTGCAGGTCTCGGGGCGAGCCCGATCGAATCAGCTCCTGCAGCTTGGCGCTGTGGGCGTCCTGTTCCTCCGCCTCCAGCTCAGCAGCGGATTTGAGACTCTCCGCCTCTCTCAGCACAGCCGCATCGTCCCGGTTCACCTCCGGAAAGTGGTACCCCTTGTAGGTGAGGAGCCGGTGCATGTCTCTGATGTAGCCCAGGTCGTCCTTGTAGCGCGAGTGTTTGCACAGCGTTTCTCGCCAGTCCTGCAGCACCTCGAGAATCAGGCACTGCGTGTGGGTGTAGTTGACGGGCGGCTTTTCGGGGAACTTTTTGACGAGCTCGTTGAGAAACTCCTTGCGCGAGATTTGCAGGTGGAACGGGTACCCACAGTTTTTGACGCAAATGTCCAGCAGCGACAGCGCCATGATCGACACGTTGCGGGACTGGTGGTTGATGAGCTTGACGATCGCCTGGGCCGCGTCTCGTGCGCTCGTACCCTTTTTCGAGTTGATGTAGTCGGCCACCTCAAAGTCTAGGGCCAGGTTGGGCTCGACTAGATGGGCAGCACAGGCGGCGGAGATGAGCTTGAACAGCTTGGCATTGGACTGCGCCGACCCGGAGCCGGTCCGGGGCGTGGCTTGCACGTAGTAGTCGTCGTCCACTCGAAAACGGGCGGTGTAATCGGCCATGTTGTGGTGGTTGTGCTGTGGTTGGTAGTGACTGTCGTGATGGCTGTACGATGATGTGGTCGATTGGGAGGTGCCGACTACATGCGTTGCCACCTTTTAGGGTTGTGAGGGGGGCTGTATAAGGATGGATGATGTGATGGGTAAGAGGGAAGGACGTCATGGTAGCAAAGGCCACCTATATATACTTGGGCGTTCTAACTCGCCACATCAATTGTGTCATACCCAGTGTTATACCTGATGTGTGTATCGATACTCGTGCTGCCACATACTGATATGTGCTGTATGAACCCTGTCGGGTATTGGCCAACTCGAGATACAGCCAAAATATAGTGTTGGGATTCGATCCACTTCAATCGACTCAAAAGAGCTCCAATCGAGTCGCAAAAAGTCGTATTCTACTCGCCTGCTCTTGCTGACTCGATTGATGTATTCAAATTGATTCTAGAACCACCATTAGCCCCACATGTTCCCCCGACCACACATACCAGCACCTCCAAACCGCTACTAATACCGGTGAAATTCTTGTCAGTTCCTACCTGTGCTGAAAACTTTTCACCCACTCCGTGTCGCATCAACAAATCCACTGGCTCACATTACCACCGGCTCTTCAACATTGGCTGTATGCCCTTGTAGGCTTGGCACTCTAAATGCCGCATCTTCAAGTGTGGCATAACACGATTTACCAGTTGGGGTTGATGGTCGAAAGTCGTCACAAAGGTGCTAGGTGACAAGACTGGTGTTATAAGCGAGTTTTCTTGACTTCGGTTGTTTTTCTGGCTCTACAAAGGGTACATTTACGGTCTGCAGTAACAACAGTCTCGGAATACCATCGTAGAAGCCAATTTTGAAATTGTGGATTTTGATTGTGTGTTTAATTCGTCAATTTGAAAACGCCAATTTGAAATCTCCAATACGAGCCCGATTTCAAAATTCAAAGCTTCAAAACGTAGGGCCAGGCCCGCTGAATCCAACAAACGTCTCAGAATCCCAATCGCCCTTCAGGAGCGTGCTTTTGACCGGCCCTTTGCAAAAGTAAGGTAGAGTTGCTCCTCATGCAGACGCATCTGATATTTAGATTGATTTTTTAGATAACCGTGGGTGCGGAAGACATAACTTCTGCACCTACCGATACAAAGACACAACTTCTACTTGTACGAGTACGCACAACTTCTACACCACTACCAATGTTCACCAACAATACTACCTATAACAGATGTAAATACGGGGAGTACCCGGACTCCTCTAGCTAGGCTAGGATGGATGTGTGTAAGCCATCATGGGTCAAACATCCATAGTGTTCTTGAGGTGATCTCGACACTCAATCGTTTATGCCTCCTTGGCTGCAGCCTGAGAAGCCTCGACAAAGGTCTCCAGGGCACTCAGAGCCTTACCAGACTTGATAGACTCTCTAGCAAGCTCAACTCCGTGCTTCCAGTCCTTGGCAAAGCCGTCAATAACCGCCAGAGCAGCGGCGTTCATGACCACGTAGTCGGCAATGGGGTGGTCTTCGGGCAGCTCGTTGGACAGCAGCTGTTTCAGCACAGTCGCGTTCTCGGTGGGTGTACCGGAGGACACTTCAGACAGAGGGTGTCGCTTGAGACCAAAGTCTTCAGGAGTCAGGTAGAACTCCTCAATTTCCTGAGAGGGGGTCACCTTCCAGACCTTAGTTCGTCCCGCGGGCGAGATTTCATCAAGACCCTCTTCGCCCCAGACCACCAGAGCAGGTGATCGAGACATGCCCTGGACTCTGTTGATGTGGGTGACGGCCTCGGCGAAAATCGGGCCCAGAGTGTCGGAGTACACGCCAATGATCCGGGCCTTGACGGGGATGGGGTTGACGAGGGGGCCCAGGACGTTGAAGAGGGTGGGGATGCCCATGGATTTCCGGACAGGAGCGACCCGGTTCATCACGGGGTGGAACATGGGGGCAAACAGGAAGCAGAAGGGGCCCTTGGCAACAATCTCGGGGACAGTCGTCTGGTGGACACGTGACATGTCTGCTCCAAGGCACGTGAGCAGATCTCCGGCTCCCGACATGGACGTCGACGCCTTACCGCCGTGCTTGCCGACCTTGATGCCCATTCCGGCAGCAACAATGGCCGCAGAGGTCGACACGTTGAAGGTGTTTTGGCCGTCGCCCCCAGTGCCGACAATGTCGACATAACCCTCGGGATCGAGCTTGGAGGTGTCCGGGAGACGGGCAGCGTGTCTTAGGGTGTTTGCAGCTGCTGCCAGGTAGGCCGCGTTCATATCAAGACCCTTGGCGTGGAGCAGGGCCAGAAACGTGATGATCTGCGACTCGGGCACCTTTTCCTGGGCCACCAGAGCCAGCACCTCGGCGAGATCCTCGGGCGTGAACCGGTCCTCCAAAATGGCCTTGAGCTGGGCGTTGAGAGGCAGAGACATGGTGGGTGAAGGGTAGGGAAGGGAGACTGCTGTGGGGGTGGATTTTGTCGTGCGTGTACCGATGGACTTTAATTGAGTCACAGCATCAGTCAAACTTTCTCGTGGGGGGGTGTACATGGCTGAGAGTAAACGAGTGACCAGGTTGATGAGAGAGAAAGGAGGTGAAAAGCTGGCTCGTATCCAGGGCTACACTACCGTAAAATTCGTCTCTATATCCCACTAGCCCCGTTAGTCACACAATGACTCACTAAAAACGGACCAGGGGAAGGGCCCATTTTAGCTCAGCCTTAGTCTATGTGCAGAGTGACGAGACAGAGTGATATGGTGAGGCCACGAGGTAAAAGGCTGGAAAAAAATTAACTAATAAATCACAGCTATGATAGTTGATGAAAAAAGCTGAATGAAAAAAAAAAGCTGAAATCAAAACGATTGTCACCATCCAGATCGCACATCAATCGTCTCCAGCCAAGTCGCACGATTTCCACCCACACTCACGTGCTAATGTAAGGTCCGTGGTTGGTGTGGAAATCGTGTTGTACCTACAGCTCGTCCGACAACTTGCACCTGTCTTACGCTGTCTTACATTGTCTTATCGTTCGTCACTGAAAAATTCATACCATCTATAGGTCAGAGTTAAACGCTATCAACGATGTTACTGAGCATGAGATTGGAGCACGTGACGAAGCTAGAATCACGTGACGAGACAGGTAGCACGTGACGATCTTGGCCGTTGTTGACCGCTGTTGACCGCTGTCGACCGCTGTCGACCGTTGATGCACCTCTAGACCCAGACCAGATCACCCATGCAACTTGTACCTGGTGCTAAACACGTGTTTCCAGGGCCAAGGGCATTTTCAGTCTAGTTAAGAACGTTACTTGGAAAAAGTTGGAAAAAAGTTGCGCTGGGGGTGGTAAAGTGGTGCTCCAGAGGTCTGACAGGGATGAAGATAGTTTGATAAGATAGATATGGGTCATGTTCTTAGAAAATGTGTTATGAGTAGTGTGTTTGTTCATACAAATTTTTGAAATATCGGCGTTTTCGCATAATTCCTCAACTAACTTTTGTTGGCTATTTAGTTGGAAAGTTTTACATTTTAGTTGACCAAACCGCAGCAGAAAACGATGATGCTGCTGTGCAGTTAATCATGACACTGCACAGATCCCGTTAATCGACACAGGTTATGAGTACTCTAATCACGTGTCGGACTGACATGCAACCTTTACTCGTACAGTAGACTTGTACAATGGCTTTGGCTGATAATTTCAGGTTTTTGACATTCCACTGTCAAACCATATGTTAATTAATTTCATTTAATTTCATTTTAATTCACCCCATGTGCTGCAGTTCGAACCCTCCTTGACCGCACTAATCTGGCATTTCAAAATAACGACAATTTCGCCGTTTTGGACGCGACAAAACCTCCTCCAGTCTAGTGAAACGACTTCCGCCACGTCCACAATCTACCACGAGTCTGGAACGCGTCTCATTCACGTGGCACGCGTACCCTGAGCTATACACGGTTGTTACAGTAACATAGGGTAGTTCGAGTACCACAGAGTAGTAGCCATACCACATTGTACCACAGGCAATATACAATCTCCTGGCCACCCCCTCGATGTAATTTACTTGTATTATGAGATGACTGTCGTTGATTTGCACTCCTCTCTCCTAGTGTCAGAGCCCCCCCTATTCGCCGGCCGGGTAACCCCACACACCTCCCGACTAAAGACTAACCTCCACGTCTGCACCTCCTTGGATTCTCGCATCCTAAGCGTGACACGACCCATACCAAACATGGCAACCACAGCACAGGCGGTAATTCAGAGCATTGGCGTGGCCAACCTGCCAAACCAGCGGTGAGTGAAAGAGAGAGGAGGTGACATTGGAGATGTTGTGGTGGAAGTGGTACATCGAGAAGACTGATGTGAAGGTCGTGGCAGAGATGGGGACGCAGCCATACGGAGACAGTCATGTATACACAATATGTCGTGGTGACAGAGACGTCGTGACACAGTCGTCGTGACACAGTCGATAGTGTCCGGCATGGTGTGTTTGACACGTTTGGCATAGTATGTCGTGACACTGTGTTGTGGTGATACAGCTGTTGGCAGTCGATTGGTGTGTTGTGACATGGCACAGGATGTGATATGTCGCGACAGAGGTAACACCGTCATCGCGACACGGCATGTCGCGTACGGTCGTCACCACCATGTCGTGTCACAATTCATGTCCCAATGTCCAGCAGTCAATTTCATTCATGTCGTGGTAATCATGTCTCTGGTTGTGACAGTCCATACATATTCTCGACTCCGCTAACACAGACACAAAATCGTTGCCAAGAGCGGCGCCACGTTCACCCTCATGGTGGCCGGCGAGTCCGGACTCGGCAAAACCACGTTCGTCAACACGCTCTTCTCCACATCCATCAAGAGCTACACAGACAACAAGACGCGGTTCAAGCGGCCCATCAAGAAGACGGTCGAGATCGACGTGACTAAGGCCGAGCTGGAGGAGCGGGGGTTCCGAGTGCGGCTCAACGTGATCGACACGCCCGGTTTTGGCGACAACGTCAACAACCTGGACTCGTGGCAGCCCATCGTCGAGTTTCTGGACGACCAGCACGAGTCCTTCATGCGGCAGGAACAGCAGCCCAACCGAGTCGGCAAGATTGACATGCGGGTCCACGCCTGCATCTACTTCATCCGGCCCACCGGACACGGGCTCAAGCCTCTGGACATTGAGGCCATGAAGAAGCTGTCTTCGCGGGTGAACCTGATCCCCGTGATCGCCAAGGCCGACACTCTGTCGCGCAAGGAGCTGGCGGTGTTCAAGCAGCGGGTCCGAGACACGATCATCGCGCAAAACATCCGGATCTACCAGCCCTCGGTCGACGAGGAGGACCAGCGGGCCGCGGAGCACGCCAAGTCGCTGATCGACGCCATGCCCTACTCCATCATTGCCTCGGAGAAGGACGTGGAGACCCCCGACGGCCGGGTCGTCAAGGGCCGGCAGTACCTGTGGGGCGTGGCCGAGGTGGAGAACGAGGATCACTGCGACTTTGAAAAGCTGCGGTACCTGCTGATCCGGACCCACATGCTGGATCTCACGGCCTCCACCGAGGAGCTGCACTACGAGTCGTACCGAACGCAACAGATGGAGACCCGCAAGTTTGGCGAGGCCCGGCCGCGAAAGTTCGACAACCCCAAGTTCAAGGAGGAGGAGGACGCGCTGCGAAAGATGTTCACCGAGCAGGTGAAGCTGGAGGAGCAGCGGTTCCGGCAGTGGGAGCAGAATCTCATTGCCGAGCGAGACCGCCTCAACAAGGACCTGGAGCAGACCCACGCGAGCATCCGGGCTCTGGAGCAGGAGGTGGAGCAGTTGACTATGAAGGCTGGTAAGCGATAAATTTGATTTTGTTATTTATGATTCCTTTCTAATTCAGGTTGTTGGTAGTGAGTGAGAAGCGGCGTCTGGCCTGTAATTGAGCTCGGTAATTGAGGGGTAGATAGGAGGGCATGGTATTAGCAATCATTCATGCCGTAATTATACGTACAGTACTTATACGGGTAATAAAAACCACACCATTATACTCGGTCTGCTCAACAGATCAAGTATTTGTAGACAGACGCACCTCGAGCAACAGGATCAAATGGTTTCAGGGGCATGAGCTCTACTGTACAAGTAACCTCACCTAGCATTTGTTAGACGACGCGTTTTATATACTTACCGTTGAAGGATATGAGATGTGGTACTAGTACTGTACTGTACTGTAGTGTACAAGTAGAGGAATAAACAACCCTGAATGAAATGCGACTCAATGAGCCTAATTGCGAATTTCGAGATAACTTTTTATACTGACCAACAATCCGATTTTTTCGTAAAACGCGTTCGGTTGTGATGATTGTACAGTAGTTGTAGTTGTACCTGGTACAAGTAGTTGTAATCGTCGTTGCAATTGATTAGAAATTGTCCAAAAATCGTGATCTTTGTGGGCCCTACATGTACTTGTACAAGTATAAATCACCCATTTAGGGACCATACTCAAGTCCTTCGAGTTGGCCAAATTACAGTGGACTTAGTAAATTTCCAGCTCGAGAAATGTCAGCTTGACAGTTGAACTGGTCACTGCTTACTAACAATACGTGTGGAACGTCTATACACACAGTGCAGCTGATTCGGAGAGTCTGAGAATTTTGAAGACTCCAAGATGAGTTTCTAGCGGTGTCGTGATCTTGCATGACCGAGATTCGAACTGAAGATCTCTCAGCCACCGTCGTATTTCACGTTCTCAAAGATGGTAAAACAGAAGCACACCATAGCAGGTCAACAAGATACACAGCCAGGGGGCTATCTATGATTCCACCATTGCCTTACCGTGGAATACTGAACTGAAATCAAGTATACATTCTGCTACGAGAACGAGTACCCGTACATACCGTACAGTACATTGTATTGCAGCTGTAGGATCAGAGATCAGTATGTACAGAGTTGTTATACAAGCTGATCTACAAGTATGGACCGGTACATTCTATTCACTGTCTACATTCTGTTCAGTCTACTTTGCTCACTTGCGCTACGCACAAGCTCGTGCAGTGGTCATATCTCATAATCTATGTATCTAATCTTGAACGTCTAATCTACTCCTCCTCGGCAAGCAGCTTCTCGCAATCCAGAGCAGCCATGCAGCCGGTGCCGGCAGAAGTGATGGCCTGTCGGTATCGCTTGTCCTGGACGTCTCCAGCAGCAAACACACCCTTAACAGAGGTGTTGGCGGAGCCGGGAACGGTGACAACGTATCCCTCGTCGTCGGTCTCGACCTGGCCCTTGACAATCTGGGTGGCGGGGATATGGCCAATGGCGTAGAAGAGACCGTTGACCTCGAGGTCTCGCTTCTCGCCGGTCTGGGTGTTCTCGATCTCCAGAGCGTTCAGCAGCTTGCCGTCGCCCTTGGCCTCGATGGACACGTGGTTGTAGAGAATCTCGACCTTGGGGTGGGAGGCCAGTCGCTTGGCCATCACGGCGGAGGCTCGCAGCTTGTCCTTTCGCACAATGACGTAGACCTTGGAGCCGTACTTGGTGAGGAAGAGGGCCTCCTCAGCGGCAGAGTCGCCTCCTCCAACAACGGCCAGGGGCTTGTTTCGGAAGATGGGCACGGCTCCGTCGCAGACAGCGCAGGCGGAAATACCCTGCTGCCAGTACTGGTCCTCTCCGGGCAGAGAGAGTCGCTTGGCAGAGGCGCCAGTGGCGAGAATGATGGCGTCAGCAGTGTGGGGCTCCTCGTCCTCGTTGAACTCGGTCCAGTACTTGAAGGGTCGCTGGGACAGGTCGACCTTGGAGATGGTCTCGGTGATGACCTCGGTGCCGAACCGGATGCTCTGCTTTCGCATGTTCTCCATGAGCTCGGAGCCCAGAATTCCGTCGGGGAAGCCGGGGAAGTTCTCAATGTCCGTGGTGGTGGTCAGCTGGCCGCCGGCGGCAATGCCGTTGGCCATCATGCCCTCGTACAGAGTGGGCTTGATCTCTGCTCGCGACAGGTAGATGGCGGCGGTGTGGGCGGCGGGGCCGGATCCAATGATGACGACGGGGCTGTGGACCATTCTGACTTGTGTTTTCGAGGTTAGGGTCTGTTTGGAGTGTTCAATTGCGGTGGCGGAGATGGGCAAGAGGGCTCCAAATCGGGTGAGTCTGCGGAAGAGGGAAATGGTTGATGTGTGGGGGGGGAGTGTCAAGACGTGGGGTGTCAGACAGTATATGTACTGTTGGCAAAGTCGATTAAGGGTAAAGTCTGGCGCAACGTTTTTCACGCACAAACTTAAACCGGGTATGATTTGTAAGAGCCGAGCGAACGAGAACGACGACACTTGTAAATTCGGTTGAAGCAGGTGATATATATTTTCAATACAAATTGCTCCCAATGCCTATCGCTTACAAAACAAATTGTTTTTGATATTTGGAGCTCACAACCGTCGTGCCTCATATGACTATCTCCCCTACCTATCCCAAAGTCTAGACTCTCCATCAGATAACCCAGCAAAGTTAACCCGAAGCTGACACAATGCGTGTGATCTGGGCCGGCCTACGCACCGAAGCCAGAGGAAGCACAGGGCTCACTGTATAAGTATGGTTAGTCAGCTGGAAGGCAGAGCGAGCTACTGTAGAGTGTTTTAAGCGTGCCATACGATTAGTAATCAACTGACTGTTGGAAGATTGCCCTACTTGTAACTTCACTATTGCCACTGTTCCAGATTCTTCCATGTGCTGTAATTACGTCATTTTGAGAAAACCGTATTAACGATATCGGATTTTCTCAAACTACAGTATCTAAAGAACGGGTCACAAACTTGTGTTGATTTAACGACAGAATCGGAAATATAACTACACCATCGTACTCCCCTCATTCTCAGCTTTACACAGATGTTTTTTCGTCATAATTACATCGTTAGAAAACAACAGTCTAGAGGCTCCATCCACTGTAGCCATACCAAATGTAACATGGTCTAGACTGAAGAGGAAAGTGGACGTCATTGCGATGCTACATTGGAAGTACTGTAGGTAGGGAGATGAGGTCTAACGGTGCCACGTCACGTGACAGAAGTGTGGCCGAGCTGGTCTCGTGAACGTGGCTGGGGTGGATCACGTGACAGAAGAATGTTTTGGCTGGATGGACCTCCCGGTCTAGACCTCACCATGGCACGGCTGTACCAACCTCATCTCTGCCAGGTACCGAAAAGGTGCACGTTGTTTATGTAATCATACGGCGGCGAAAATAATTCAAAATAGAAAAACGGATATATTTCTACATTTTGTACTGACAAGTGTTGAGATTGTTGCATCATTAGAATCAGCAGATGGCAGGGAACACAGCAGTATACTTTTTGTCATTTTCTGTCAGAAACTGGATTTAGAACTAGCGGGCTTCTGAGCCAGAATGTGCAATCGCCCGAGCGTTGGACTTGACTACGGACATGTGGCTCTAAGAGGACTGAAAATGGTACTACTCCACGTTTCCTGCTGACTCAGACCATATGAAATTTTCCAGTTTTTCACGTACAAAAAGTTGATCTATTCTGAACCTGGCAACATTTTTTTTGACTGAACGAGTCTTGCAACTGTATGTACACGTAGTGCGTCGCTCCTTCTGCACATTACAAATAATCGTGCCAAAACAGTGCCGTTCTGCGGTCTGACAGGGTCACGTGACTACCGGCAGTCAGGAGGAGGTGTACCTGTGCTTCTGGTAACAGGTACCGGTACCTGATAGGTGCTGTGGTGGGCTGTTTCCGGTGCTATAGTGGTGCCATCGTTGAGATCATCGAACCCCTTCGAACCAATTGAAAATGCATATATTGATTCGATGGATCCGTCCTGACGGATGGCCCTCGGAGACTGCTCTCCTTGTGATTTCCGAGACTTGTTTAGTGGTGATCCGTGTTTTGGAGACTTGTGGTTGAGTTAGCGGGAATCCATGTTTGGGTCATTGTAATTGTAACTCTTTCTGTTAGCATGGAGACCCGCAACATTGCCAGTCTATCGGATACTCTCTCGGCTCTGTGAATTCGTGCTTGGTCGTACTTGGCTCCTCTTGACAGCGATGAGACTGACTGACTTGTGATCGACTTGGCCACGGAATCTGAAAATCGTGACTAGAAATAGACTGGCAAAAGGGTAACCTCGGTAGTCTGAAAAGAAGTGACTTGTGGCGTTGTGATTTGTTCCTGTCACGTGACAAGACGATGGTTGATTGAGTGGTTCATACAGAGCGACTGAGTGGCTTATGCAGGAGGACTCTGTGACTCCAGAACGACTCGGTAACTCCATGGCAGACTCACGACCTTTTGGCTTGGTGTAAACCTGTCGCTTGCTCACCTCTTCGTCTCTGCAAACTCCCTCAAGACCCTCGACGACGCAAACAATGGGTTCAAAAAAACACACTGGAAAAAGTACTCCAGCCCCCGTCTTCGGCTCTGCAGAAACGTCTTGTTGAAATGCTGAAACATAGATTTCCCCGGCAACCCCGGAATCTCCATCTTGTGTTGCGGGAACTCCATCTTCAGGGCTTCTCGCATATCGTAAATTTCCGAGAACCGCCGTCGCAAAATGATGCGTCCTCCGTACTTGGTCTCCACCACAATAGTCCATGAAACATAGGCCCCTGCCTTGGAGTCTCCCTTGACAATGTTGTATTCAGGAATGTTGACATCAGCTGCCCACACCGGAACAGCCCCCTGAGGAACATGTTCGTCACGTGGCTCGGGCCGTCCATTCTCATTAATCGTGTCGTAGTCTTCGCCTCCGTAAACCATGCTGTATTCGTCGTTGGTGTTGTCGACAATGCGGATCGGCCCCACTGGAATGGGCGTGAAGACTGGAATGGGCGTCACCTGGGTCAGAGAGTCGATATCGCCGACGCCGTACGTTCGACCCACCTTCCACACCTTGGACGGTTGTCGGCCTATACTTCCGCTGGTTGTGTCCATATCTCGAAACGAGATCGCCCGTCGTTTGGTCGACGTTGTACTTGTAGGAGATGTCATGGGTAGAGGGCTTAGGGGATAATGTGGTGCTTGGAGACTCGTGGTTCGATGACTAAGCGATGTGTCGAGTCGGTCGATTCGTCAGCTGCTTGATTCAGCTCGACAGTGTCGCTATGGTTAGTGTCGTAATGTCGTTTTGTTGAGTCCAAAATTTATTACCGACCCACAGCAACATGTACGATAAACTTTGTGGGGAGCAATGCTGATATAGAGTGATGTTGGGGGGGGGGGCGGATATTGGCAGGGTGTAAGAGTGGTAGAATGCTGTGTTTCGACAGAATCGAGTTTTTGGTCACGTGACTGAGATTATTGGTACCAGCGGTTCGTTCAAATCTGGTTTTGGTCCAAATTGACACCGTTACCATGGTATGGATAGGGGTCTGTGCAGCCTTCAATTTCGCACATTCGTCGATATTAAAATTAAAATACGATGAAAATATCTACAATCAGTTCAGGTTGGTTCAGCGTCGAATTTTGTATGGCCAAAAAGGACGGATACCATATCATTACACTCAGAGTCGTCCGCTTAGTTGAATGATATAATAATACCCATTCTGTTCAGTACAAAATTCGAAATTGAGGGTCTGAAACAGTTGCTCAACAGGCTGTACTCGTGACACCCAATATCGCGAGCTTCGACACACCACATGCTTAACAGTTGTGTCTGAGTAAACTCAACTAAGTTGTACTTGGAGCGGTTTGGGGAATCTAAGATATCTCCCAGATATGTGCAACCGACTGGAAAGAAGACTATTAATTCAATTAGGAACCAGACTACTATCCATCTGCTGAGCCCAATGTCAGCTCAATAGAGAAACGGGAACATGGAGAATACCCCCCCCAAGTGACTTTATTTTTAACAATTTCCAACCAATAATCTTAACTAGAGCAAACTCTCACTCGCGTTTCTTCTGGGAAAGACTCAATATTGCTCCTTTTGCAAATATGAAAAAACCATTCTACTCGGAATCTTCTTTTGAGACAGATGCAATGTTGATATTTTCGATAGCATCAAAACTCAGAAGCTGAAATGATTATATCGTTTTATTCTGCGTCTTCTGTCGATTCGAGTGGTACCAAGCTATACCCTTCTGCTCTACAATACAGTAACTCGTCAATAATAACCATCGATACAGCTCAACTGAAATAGGCAGCAATACAGAATCCGAGTCACGTGACATAATATTACCTCCAACACCTCTCTAAAGGTTCCTTCCCTCGCCCCCCGTCCAACCACGTGATTTGCCTTCAACATGCACCTCCACACTTTGTTTTATTTCCAACATTGAACTTAGAGAACGTCTGTATCGAACGTCAGACAGTACCACTCTCTTACCATGAAACCAACCCCCCTCCTGCGATTCAACCCAATCGCGGACAAGGTGCCCAAGTGGAAACAAGTCTACCACAAGTGGCGAGGCATCCAGAACCTGCCGTTTAAGTCCAAGTACTTTGTGGGCTACGATCTGGACGGCAACTCGTACTGGGAGTTCAAGAACGTCAACAACCCAGGGCGGTACCGGCGGATCGTCGAGCCTGCAAAGCCCGATCTCTCGCTGGTCGACCACAAAATCCCCCCTCAATGGGTCCAATGGTTGCGTTTTACCCGGCCTCACCATCCTACTCTGGAAGAGCTCCTAGCCGACAAACAACGACAAGAGCTGCTACAGGCCAAGATTGCGGCCTACGAGGCCAAGTGGCGGGAGATTCCACTTAAGACGGCAGATAACGCCGACCAGTCACGTGATATGTCCCTGGAGGATCAGCTCAAGCCGACCTTTACCGAGGCTGAGCTGGCCGAGATGGCTCAAGTGTTTGAGAAGGTTCCCGAACAAGCGACCGCTCCTGCTCAGGCTGCTCCTGTTGAGCCTCCTCAGAAGATCCCCCACATGGCTACTCTTGAAGTGGAGGACATTATCAAGCACTACCCTGAGAACGGACCCGATACCGTGCTGGCCGATGGAGGACTCCAGCGAGATCATGATCTGAAAATGGACTATGTGGAGAAACAGAGGGAGGACGACCAGCGGCTGGGTGAGTGGGCTCCCAAGGTGGGAGTCAGGAAGCGGGGTTAGCGGAGTTAGGAAGCAGAAGGCAGTGGTTAGTCAGCGTGGTCAGGAAAGACAGGAAGGTAGACATTGTCTTCGGGCAAGCGTTGGAGAACCCATTGTGAGAAGTTTTGTGCAAACAGGACGTCACCAACCAAAGGTCTAAGAGACCAGGCTCCGACAAAAGTCCAAGAGAAGGCGCCTAGACAAGGGTCGCCGCGGTAAATAGTAATTGTCATTTGATAGAAAACAGTGGGGAGTGAGTGTACTGTAAGTATAGCACCATGATGCAGAGTGAAAAAGAAGTCATATATTGAATTGAATTGCAGCAGTTGAATTGTCAGAACACTCTGATTCGAATGGTGTGATTTTCATTGCCGTATCTTTCAGTTTCACAACGATACCGTGACCAGAGTCCTGTATCGTATCAAGCTCGTTCATACGCTATCTTCGAAACGCCATTTGGGGCTGACGATAATATCTTTCAGTGAGTACAGTATGATCCACATGAAATTCTTATAAAGACGTATTTGTAACAAAATACCACGAACAAACACCTTCCTCTTCATACCAATACGGTCATTGCCCCAAATTATGTATTGCGTCTGTCATGAAGTGCTTCGTTGAGAAACTGAATGTAATTTGATAGAGAGAACAGCTTCTGTATCGTCGCGTCAACACTGTCTACCTGGAACGATGAGTCATGTGTGACGACCAGTTGAGTATACCTTTTGGGGCATACAGTGCTTACTGTACGGTGATAATACGATCAACAGTTTGATATTGTACGACAGGTATTGCCACGATAGGTCATACTACTCAGCCCCAAATCACCTTGGACAAGTATATATACCCGTACTACTAGAAGCAAAAATTCCCTCTTTACAACACCACCACCACCTAGAATGATCAAGTTTTGCATGCGACACTTTCTGATTCTCGTCCCCGAAGAGGTGGCATACCACCGGTCTGTTTGTCCCGGAAAGATTGTTGACTACGACTACAAGAAAATGAAGCAGATGATGAAGGACAATCCCAAGTGGGGTAGATAGCTAGACGACGACGAGGCTAATAAATACTTTTAGTTACATTAAATAGTTAGTCCGGTCCGTAGTAATTGTGATCTGTCATAAGCAACCCTCACCTTCCAAGCTGTCCGGTCCCGACATGCTGTTACAGTAGCCTCACGAATCTGACTCAGCTTGTCACCGGTTTGAAGCCTCTCCAAAACCAGTCTATGTCCCCTCTCTCATCCTACCCTCCAATAAAGAATAAATCTTGTCGCCAAACTCGCGGACCAGGTTGTCCATATCTAGAGAAGGAGGGTCTTGTTTGCTGGTACCGGTACTCGTACTCTTCAGAAGTAGCAACGTCGCCTCCAACTCCTCCACCAGCGCAGAGTAGTCCTTATCCTCCTTAGCGTCGTACTCGTTTCTGAACCGTTTCAACCGCACACACAGATCGTTCTTCATCGTTTCGACCGTAACAGCCTGACGAGGACTACCTCCACTACCTCTCAGACTGCCGGAAGAGCCCATTCTACTGGGACTCTTGTCACCAACCAAACCGACGTTACTAACCCGGGTAGGACTCTTGGGTCGAGCAGGAGACATGGGTCGGTCGTTTCGAACGGGTGAAGGAGTCGTCTCTTTGTTGCGGAAGGAAGACCGCACTGTGGCTCCTGTTCTTGTCATAGGAGAACCATTGCTATCGACAGCACTCTTTCGTAGCGGAGAAGGTCTCAAGACAGGCGAGTTAGGAGTGTCCAGATTGTTCTCCCGAGCAATAGAGGACAACTCGAGTTTGGGAATCACCTTTCTAGCCACGGGACTGGTGTTAAACGTAGTCGACACGTTAGTCGATGTAGCAGCCTCAACCCACGGAGACAGCTTCCACACAAACAAACAGCCGTCTGCTCCAGACGTGACCACCTCGGCAGACACGCCAGTAAATGGTCTCAGAACCAGACCCGAAACTCCATCTGAATGGCCCCATTCGGAAGCTAGAAGAGCTCCTGTCGAATGGTCAAACACCCGCAGAGACTTATCGGTGCACGTGCCCACCAGCAGCTCCTTTTTGACGCCTCCATACTGGAACTTGCCCAGCACGATCCGCGTGACGCTCAGACCGTCGCCTCGACCGTTGGCACACTTGTAATTGCGCACAAGCTCGCTCTTAGTGTTGTCACTGGTTCGATAGACGTACACCTGTTTATCGGAACAGACGACAATCAGCTCATTATCGACTAGAGTGACATCCAGAGGTGAAGACTTGAGACTGATGGATTTGAGAGGAGCCCAGACTCCAGAGGGGGTGAGAGCATGAATGCCAATCGATCGGTCGGCCGAACACGAATACAGCCGTTGGTCGGAAACGACAAGTTTCAGAATGTTGGCAGTATGACCCACAATCGTTTGTTGAAGGTCTAGACTGGAGTCTGATGGAGATACCGAAAACACCTGCAAGGTCCGGTCACGTGAACATGTGAAGAGGGTGTCGTTGATAAAGGCCATTCCCGTGATATCGGCCTGGTGGGCTTGTGTGGAAAATAGGGCCGAGCCCTCTTTGTAAAGACCCAGCCCTCCACTGCGATCTCCAACAGCAACCAGCCCTTGCCCCAGACACAGTGCGTACGAGATTTCGTTGTCGGAATCGTCGTTAAGGCGTCCTAGTTCGGGTTTGAAAGATGCTCCTCCCTCGCACGTGACTCTATCAGCCGTCCAAAACACTTGAGCCATGCATAGTGACAAGCCCTTAATGATCCCCTGTTGTCCTTGGACGATGCTCTTCGACTTGAAGTTCTGAATCAACGAGATGTCTCTGTTAACATCGAGACTCACAAGACGAGACTCGCCGAATTCAGCCAGAGAAACGATCGGCGAAAGCTGAACCTCGGTTCCAATCGGTCCTCCAAAGTCTTCTCCTTCTCCATCTGCCTCCTGTAGCACTTCATCGAGCGAAACCACGGCTATCTTGCCTCCAAAAGCGAGACATAGCTCGCCGTCCGAACTCATGCTCACGGCAGAAACCGGAGCCAGCTTCTGCCACCGAATAGACAGCTTGGGGGTCTCTTCTGACACGTTGAGAACGGCCACCAGACCCTCTTTGCTTCCAATGACAGCCTCCAGCTGACTAATGGGACACACGGACGTGCACGTGACGTTGTTGACCAGCCCCATGACGGGATTCCGGCCCGACAAGACCTGCACGTTCTGCAAGCCTCCTTCCTTTTCCTCCACCTTCCACACTCGAACATGGTGGTCTCCTACGGTGATGAGTAATCGATCAGAGAGCCATCTCATGTCCTCCACTTGGGCTATGCACTTGTTGGACGAGTGCAGACGCACGCCTCGTTCCTGGACCTGCCAAATGTGGAGATAGCCGTCATTGAGGGTTCCCAAAGACGCCAGAAACGATCCACAGGGCGACCATCGCAGAAACCGGACTCCGAACGAGTGCTGGGTGATTACCGCAACAGGACAGCTGGAGTCCGAATCGGGCGCTGTGCTGAAAATGGCAATCTTCGGACTATGGCCTGTTTCACCAACTGCCAAAAGCCGACCGTCTGGTCGGATAGCCACAGCAGTCGCGCTTTTGGCCCGTTCTTTCACGGGAGACATCATTTTAGGCGGCGACGATTCCACAGGAGAATCCTCCGACGCGCCCAGATACTGTGTAGTCGCCGAAAACCCGAAGCTGTCACGTGTAGCTGTGATTTGGAACGCTTCAAACGAGGTGGTGATCTGATCCAATGTGTTTCGGAGACAAAAGTAGCGCTGTTTGAGCCCCGAGGAACTGGTATACTGACCCAGAACCGCACCCGTGCCTGCAGTATAAGCCAGGGTCTGTCTCACCACATCGAACGTCATGCTAGAAGAGGCACTGGCTCCAATGGTGTGAGACACGGTCAGTAACGATCTCTCTGTCGCGGGTACGAGATTGCGTTTCGAGGAGGTGGTGGTCGGTGAGGGCGAATCTCCTGAGCCGCTCGGAAGATTGGCCGCAGGCCGCTCCAGCTGGTAAGGTCGTAGATCTTCTGACATGTCCTATCCCTTGGTGGTGTGTTTGTTATGGTGTGTTAGGCACAGGATATTGGATTAGGGTTAGATCAGGGCTAGTAGCTACTGTACGTACAAGAGCTCATACCAGTGTGGTTCTTGTAGACACGGTCACGTGATACAATTGGTTACGTAATACAGACACATGATACAATCCATTTCCACAAATTTCAGTTCTACCTGGGTTCTATTATTTACGTGTCGAAATGGTGTTTTGACGTGCCGAAATGGGGGTCTTGACGTGCAGGATTGCGGTACACTGTTTACGGTACTGGCTCTGAAGCTGGTCGGTGTTTAGCGACTTCTAGAGCAGAATATTACTACTACAGGTGTAAGTAAAATCACATAAATCTACTCACTGTCTTCTGAAGATTCGAATGATGTAATAAAAATAACCCTTTCTAGTAAAAATATGTCGAGAAAAACACGTCTTCTAAATGCTCAACTGGCTGAACCGAAACACACCATTCCACCTCGCCGATATAAATGACACGACGTTGGAAATTGATGGGTCACGTGATGACATTGGTATGAGCCATCTATTAAAAATACAGCCCGATCTAAGCATTATTAATCCCTTCAGAGAGGGGGTTAAACCCCACTCCTAGCCGTGCGGCTTGGAAATAAAAAGTGTGCCTTAGTCTGGAGGACTAGAAAAAGTATCTCATGCCAACTTACTGGCTGGTCGAGTACTTGAATACCTTCACCCATGGTACCATTCGAATCAGCTCTTTCTGGCGATCATTCCAGTACCAATCTCATCTGGATGTATGCCATACAGGATCACTCTGGATGATTATGTTGTATCTCGACCAATTCTGAAGTCATGTGACTGAAATCATATAAATCAATTCATCTGGTTGGGGTTGGTGATTGGTAGAAATCTCAGCTTATTAGGAGAACTGATGCTGTGTTTGAAGGGCCACCCCTGCCAGTGTATGTATCCGTGCGGCTTGGAATTGTTTACGACCTTGAAGGCCGTATAAAGGAAGACCTCAAAAAAGGGACATGTCTCTCCAGTTTTTGACTCAGCCGTCAGACCTACAAAAGAGTGGTACCATTCGAATCAGCTGCTTCTCGTGGTCATTTTGGTACCACTTATATCTGGATTGATGCAACTCTAAAGACGACAAATCGACTGAACAGTGCTGTAATACTGTAGTCGCTACAGAGAGGATACATCACGAGATGTACCCGAACAAATTGTATTGCGGACCCCAATTTATCACGTGACAAAATGACATACAATACGCCTCCATGCCATACAATTAAAACTCGCATCACTTCTGGCTAGTGCATACACATCTGAAGTTAATCTGACATAATTATGCATCACCATTCTCATACATCGTTATTCATAAAGTCTATAATAATTTACAGCAAAACGCGGTTGCCGGGTGGACGGGTGGTTGCTAGCGGATAGACGCGTGTTGCTCGCTCGTTGTCGCTCGCCTCGCACCTGTTTACAACCGCTCATACCTAACCCCCTCACTTCTCCACAGCTTCTGCCACCACCTCTTCTTCGGCTTGACCGTCTGACTCTCCATGTCCTGCCACTCTCCAGATCCATAATCCGAGTCCTTGGGCGGCTGCCACTTTTTCAGAGCCAAAGAGGAAACAATGACCGACACGGAACTCAGCGCCATGGCTGCAGAGGCCTCCATGGGATGCAGCATAAAGTTGAACGGCAGAAAACAGCCCATGGCAAAGGGGATCATAATCAGGTTGTAGACGGAGGCCCACACGAGGTTGATTTTGATTCGCCGGAACGTCACCTGCGACAGGTTGATGGACGCAGGCACGTCCATGAGACTCTCCTTGTTGAGCAGCACGATATCCGCCGCGTCCATGGCAATGTCGGTACCGGAAGACATGGCAATTCCAATGGCGGCCTTGGCCAGAGCAGGCGAGTCGTTGATGCCGTCTCCGACCATGGCCACGACAGACGCGTTGAGCGACAGATCGGTCGAGTCGGCGTCTTCGCTCGAATCCTGAGGCTCCTGGAGCTGCTCGATGATGGCCAGCTTCTGGGCAGGAGAGGTGGACGCCCAGACGTTGGATCGGGGGATACCAACCTCGTCAGCGACAGCATGGGCCACGAAATGGTTGTCACCGGTCATCATGGCCACGTTGATGCCCATCTTCTTGAGCACAGACACGGCTGCTCGAGCATCGGACTTGACGGTGTCGGCAAAGGCCATGTATCCGACATACTGACCGTCAACACTGGCGTGGATCACCGTGGCAGGGTTGTCAGGCGAATGGGGCGTTGCGGGCTGCTGTTCCTGTTTCTCCCCGCAGGACGAGTTGACGAGCTCTGAGGACCCAACAGCGACTTTATGGTCTTCAACTACTCCAGTCACTCCTTGTCCGACAATGGCAACAAAGTCGGCGACTCCAGGAACATCGTCAACATGGGCAACCTCCTTAGCGTGCCGAACAAGCGACTGAGCAATGGGATGCTCGGAGGAGGCCTCGACGCCGGCCAGAAGCAGCCACAGCTCGGACTCGGTCATGCCCAGCTTCTTGAGCGTCTCCTTTTCGAAAGCGTACTTCTGAAGGGTCATTTTGCCCGTTGTTAGCGTGCCGGTCTTGTCAAACACGACCGTCTTGATCTTGGAAGCAGTCTCCAGAACAGCACCGCCCTTGACAAGGATTCCGTGGGTCGCTCCAACACCTGTTCCGACCATAACTGCCGTGGGAGTGGCCAGACCAAGGGCACAGGGACAAGCGACGACCACGACAGAAATGCACAGACGCAGACAAATGAGAAATTTGCCTTCGGGCAGGGAAAAAACGTTGGGAGGGTGTTTCATGACGTTGCTCATGATGATCCAGAAAATGAAGGTCAGAAGTGCCAGAACAACGACACAGGGCACAAAAACGCCGGAAATCTTGTCAGCGTACCGCTGGATCTCGGCCTGCGACGTCTGGGCCTCTTCCACCAGTCGCACAATGTTGGCCAGAGCAGTATCCTTTCCTGCTCGTTCGACCCGGAAGTCGATTCGTCCAGATCCGTTGATGGAGCCACCCACAACCTGGTCTCCGACCTTTCGAACCACAGGAGTGGACTCTCCAGTCAGCAGAGACTCGTCAATGTAAGTCTCTCCAGACACGACCACTCCGTCGGCAGGAACCTTGGCTCCTGGCTTGAGAATGACAATGTCACCTCGCTGCAGAAGCTCAGCAGCAATCTCCATTTCGGCAGACTCGTCGTAGACGGTCTCGGGGTCGTACTTGGAGGAGTCCTTAAGAATCGTGGCGGTGGTCGGGGTCAGGGAAATGAGCTTACTAAGCGCTCCCGAGGTCTGGCCCTTGGCCCGGTTTTCCAGGTACTTGCCCAGCGTCGTAAACGCGATGAGCATGGCCGACGTTTCAAACAGCGTGTGCGGGTGAGTCTCTGCGACCGTGGCAATGGCGTAGAGCATGGAGAAGACGGAAAAAAAGTACGCCGAGGAGGTGGAGATGGCGACCAGAACGTCCATAGTGGCAGTTCCATGGGAAAGAGCTCTTCGTGACGACACGTAGAACTTGTGGCCCAGCCAGAACTGGATGTATGTGGCCAGAACGAAGCACACGAGATCGTCCACGTACAGACCCTTGAAGATGGTGAGATCATGCAGCGGTTGAAGACCGACCATGGGCAGGATATGCGTGAGCAGCATCACGGGCAGGCCCAGAATGAAGCACTGGATGCCGTCGCTTCGCCATTTCTGGATCTCCTTGATCCTGGACAGGCTGGCCAGCTGGGTGGCATTGTCCTGCTGGGCAGACAGCACTCCTTCAAAGCCACAGTCCTCGATTCCGTTGATGATATCACGTGGTCCACATTCTTGCGGGTTGAAAGAGATAGTGGCTTCTTCGGTGGCGAGAGCTACCACGACACTGGCGACTCCTCTGATGTCCAGCAGCGAATCTCGCACCGCGTTGGTGCATGAGGAACAGGTCATTCCAAAGATTTTCACCTTGAGCCGTTCCATGGGCGTGCTCACCGGCGCGGCTATCGGCGACGAGTCGATCAGCGAGGCGTCAAACCCGCAGTCCTCTATTCGTTCCTGCAGCTCTTCGGCCGAGATGATGCTTTTGTTGTGGTGGATGCTGGCTCGTTCGGTGACGAGCGACACGGCTGCCTCGGAGACTCCCGGGCACGCTTCCAGGCCGTTGATGATGGCCGACACGCACGAGCCACATGTCATGCCGCCCACCTGGTAGGCGGATGTTGTGTCGGGGTGTGTGGTGGAGTGGTCTTGGGCTTCTTTCATGGTGAGCAAATTATGCGATGGCGATGAGCGATGGGTAAGTGATAGCTTGGCGTTCAAAGAAGAAGGGTTGACTTGTTCAAGAACGTCAGTCTGTGACAAGAGCTGTGTAGCAAGAGCTGAGTGTCAAGAACTGAATGTTCTTCAGTAGTGGCGAATGTCGTGCTGTGTCTCTCAGACTGTAATGGTCTGTTCTGATGCGGGATTTACGTCAGGCTTGGTTTCGACGCCTGCAAAGTTTCTGTCGGTTGTGTGTGTCGAAGACAGTCGGTCGTCAACGTCGGTTTGTCTGCCAGTCTATCGCTGTAAGCTCAGAAGATGTGGAGTGATATGAGGGCTGGAGGGTTTTGGTTTGGCTTCGCTTTCTCACCTGGACAAGGTTCAGATGAACCTGCTTGGCCAAAGGTAAAACCGTGAGCCGATTCAGACCGATTCAGACCGGCTCTTTGTCTCCAGTGGCTGAACAATGCCACCACAAGTAGTAACTAGTGTCAGGTAGGTGGCAAACGTTGAAAACAGAGCAATAGCTTGATTACGATTACAACGATGAAGTCATATCTCTCAGCGATTCGCCTCGCAATATACCTGCTTGCTTCTTCTCAATCACCCCACTGAACCGAACCCTGCACGTTAAACTCGACCTCAAGAGTTTTTGTTTTTTGTTGGCCCAAATTGCTCACACGTGCAGTAGTGAAATTCATCTCAGACCGTCATATAGATAGGCTCAAGTGGGTGGACCAAAAGTCCCTTGTTGTTGGAGATTGGTTTGGACACTGTCAGAATTAGTCAGCTGAGGTTTAAAGATTGCTACCGGGTGCGGAACGTGCACTTTGCTCCACTCTCGTACAGCTCCCCTCCGTACGGCTTGCTTGCCCCCAAACCATGCATACAAATCTGATAAAAAAACGTTGTTGAAAAATTTATCTGATCCGAGTTGGAGGAAAGTAAACAATTGGAAAATGAGTGGAAAAGGAGTGGAAAAAAGAAAAGTGTGGAAGAAATCAAGATCTGAGGCCGCAGACGTGCTCCAGGGCATGCGTAGAATAAAGCTCTTTCCGGCATTCCAACACGAATACTACTGGTACAAATAGGTACGCTTTTATTTATTATTTATTATATTTTAAATTCAAATCGGAACCCGAATATGATCCCGAATATACACATGAACCATGCACCCAAACAAAGACCTTCGGGAGGAGTATTTTGTGAATAACGAGCTCCCTGACATCCAGCTTCAGAGTGCAAGTACAGTACGGTACTTTTACGAATGCTTGTACCAGGTACTGCACTGATCGGGTCCTTTTATTGTACCATTTGAATCAGCAGAGAGCGTAGTATTACTCCCGGTTCGGCTAGTTAAAGCTTAATAGTTGGGAATAGTTGAATGAAAAAGTCCTTTACGGGGGTCAATCCGGTGTTCCCGTGACTTGATCGGGAAGCAGCCAGTACCAAAAGATGGAGAATTGTGTGCTTTCCAACAGCTAAGGTCTCATATCTACCAAGTTGATTGGGAGAATTGAGATATTGCCAAATCAATATTTCCGGTCAAGTAAGGAATAGTTGAGTTTACTTGGAGTATTTGCTGACCAAAAACGTAAGTGAGGCTAGACAGAACCGGTTGCTGTATTCTTTATCACTGATTTATCAACACATCAATTTACGGCATCAATCTGAGCGTCTATTCTACCAGATCATGTCATACCAAAATAACGTCGTCTACTGAACTGATTAAATGTGAAAGCACTTGACGAGTTATGCTCGTTTATGGCCAACCTATGTCAACTTAGTAAAGATACACACGAACACATTCATACTAAAATGTGGATACAATTCTACCATTCGTATCACCTTATTTCAAGGTACATTGGAGTAGATCGACTGCAAGATCTGTTAGCTTGGCCAAACACCTACACTCGAGGTCTCGCCTCTGCCATATCCACCATCCATTCATGCTATCGTACTACAACTCGGGATTAATGCTAGCTCGCTCCATCTTCAAGGCCTTCATGGCTTTTTGCACGTCGTCCTCGTCCAAATTGAACCCCTTGTTGTCCTCAACCGTCTTGTTGATGACCCGCTGCATCTGCGAGGGCTGCTTCTTGACCGGAGCCGGAGAGTGGTCCGAGTCGTTGTCCAGATCGACATCTTCATCGTCGTCGTCGTCGTCGTCGTCGTCATCCTCCTCCAAGGCGTCGCTCTCAGCGTCAACAAACTCCTCGTCGTCGTCATAGTCATCATCGTCGTCGTACTCGTAACCGTCGTCAAGGTCTAGATCGTACGAAACGGGCTGGAATCGAGAGTTAGTAGGAGGCTTCTTGTAGGAGAACTTGGAGGGGTTGGTGGAGTCCTTGGGCTCGGAAGGACCGGCCGGATCGGCGGCAGAGCCCGAGGGAGCCGCGCTGGAGCCTGCAGAACCCGCCCGCGGGCTTCGGGGCGACTTGGGCGACTTGGCCAGCTCGTCTTCGTCGGTTAGCTCATCATCGGTAAGGTCTGACAAGTCAATAATGGGGTCTCGCCAGTAGTTGACGTCGGTGTACTTTTCCTCTTGGATCGTCGTGAACTCGCTTTCCGGAGGGAAAAAGTGGTCGACCAGATCGGCAATATGGACGTAGGACGACTTGTAGCCGGCCAGCTCCAGCAGCTCCATGTGGACCTCGGCGTTGGAGTTGATTGTGAAGATTCGAGACGAGGGGACGCCCACCGATCTGTACGACAGAGCGTCGGTGATTCTGTTGCCAAAACCAGCGTAGAACGGGTTCGTCACGTCCTCGGTCTCGCCAAACAGACTCTTGATGTCCCGGAGACACGCCATCTTGAACACCTCGGGCTTCTTGAGAATAACCTCTCTCTTGAGCGCAGCCAGCGTTCTATCGGGCGACAAGATGACCGGGCCCGGGGGCAGCTTGAAGCCAAACTGGTCCACGCCTCCCAGATACGCTCTGGTGGCGTCCGCCTGGCCCACCGATCGCGCGGTCAGATACATGATGTTATATCCGTTGGCTCTGATGTCCGAAAAGAGCTTGGCCACGCCCGTGTGGGTCCAGTCTCGGCCCATCATAGTGAGCAGATGGCCCAGGGCGTCGGACTTGGTGATAGTGCCGTCAATGTCGGAGATGACGACGGGAATATCCGACTTCCAGTAGAAAAGCTGGGCCGAGCACGACGTCTTGCCGTTGTTGACGGCAAACGTGACCTCGTTCTTGCCGGGCTTGAGATCCAGCGATTTCAGCTGGTCAGAGGTCAGACGGATCGTCTTGGCGTAGTGCTTGTTGTCCGAGGCCTGGGAGGGCAGGTTAGAAGACGGCAGAGGGTGAGGGGAGTGTGCCAGCGACTCGGGCGAACTCAGGTGGTGCTGCTCGTGGTGGTGGCTGTCGCCCGCACTCTGGATCACCAGATTGCCCTCTTCGTCCTCCACCAGAATGTGGGACAGGTCTCTGTCTTCGCCCAGCTCCTCGGCCAGAATCTTCTTGACCAGCTCCTCGGAACGGCTCACGTCCTCGTGGTCGTACTTGTATCCGGTCATGTCCAGAATGATGTCGCCGTTGTCGGAGATTTTACTCTGGATGTTTTCCGACGTGAGTTTCTTGGACAGCGCCCGGGCCTTTTCCCAGATCTCCTCGGAAGACGGTGCGGGAGAGGTCGCTGCTCGGTGCAGGCTGTGTTCGAGGTTGTCCTCCAGGGGTTCCGTGGGTTCTGTGGTTTCCGTGTGGGGCACCGAGGAGTCGTCGGTAGAAAAGGAGTCCGACGAGATGCCTTCCGAAATGGTAGCGGGGTGTCTCAGAGAGCCCGGAATGGGTTCTGGAGCGGCTGTGCTGGCTCTCTGTCGTCTGCCGTCAGTGTCGCTATCGTCGAAACTGCCCATTTCATGCAGGTGGTCAGCCGATGGAGATCTGAAGGGTAGGCCCTCTGAGGGAGATCTGCCGTGCCCAGACTTTTCCGAGTCGTTAAGAGCCAAGTAATCCGGCTCACCATCGCCGCCTTCTTCCTGACCCCAAGATGGTGACGAGGAGGGCGAGATGACGGGAGATGTGAGGAGCTCTTCGGGCACGTCTGCGTCGGTCTCGAAGACAAAGAAGACTTCGCCGCCGTCGCCGACCTTCATGGGCAGCTCGGTTTTGGTGCCATTGACGCAGAACTCGACCTTTTTTTGCGACGGCCGGAGCAGTGAGAAGATGCCGAACCGCACGTGGAACGGGGAGCAGTTGAGTTCTCCTGGGTTAGTACGGTAACGGTAGTGAGAGGCCGTAGGTAGGTCTCGAACGGACCCGTGGAGTTGGGGTGGATGCTGGGAGCAAGAGTGGTTGATGGGGTGAAAGTTCCTTATATAGAACTCCTTTGAGCCACGTCATCGACTGAGTAATTTCAAAAACAGTCCAGACAGATCTGTTGCCACCTGCAGTGGTACTGTCATGGTGTGATGTTCACCAAATGACAACACCAATGTAACGCTCAAAAGACATATAAGGGGTTGTCCGTCGCTGCTGGTCGTCCTCTGGTGTCCCATTTTCTTCCACCAGCAACTTCCCTCTTTTCTCTCAACCAAACTGGTTTGGGTCTCCCGCTTACCCCTCCATATCCGTCTGTATACTCACCGTCGTCCCTCTCGACCACGATGATATCAATTGCTCCGCTGAGAGTGGCTGGGTTGATGGAGTTCCAGGTCTTGGAAACAGTTCCAATGGCTCGCCCAACGTACTGCATCGTGTGGAGGTATTGTTTGGTGGTGGTGGTGGTAGTGTGTGGTGATGGAGGCGCTGTGTGATGTGATCTGTTGGGCACACCTCAAGACAGAGTTGGGGTTATACATGAAGATATGCAGCAAGTACATGGGAGAGAGAGGAGGGGTTTGCTGTTCCAATCGATGAGATCACGTGGTCGCATGGGGTCCACAACCCCCACTAACACCCACAGACACGACGGCAAAAGCAAACAAACATGGCTGGAAACGTGGGACAGAAAGACCCGCTTTGGTCTTGACAACACCCCGAAAATCCCGTTTCCAAAATGGGGCAGCCTGACCCGTGAAACCTTGTTTGAGGCGAGGGAGTTCTAAACTGAGATCTGTCCGAGGTGAGTGGGACGAGAGAAACAATCTCTCCGAGGTTCGAAGTGCTCTGCCGAATATAAGAGACAAGACAAAGAAAAAAGGACTGTGATACGATACTACGAGTCATATAAGAGGCCTATCAAGATGCGTTCGTGCCCCCAAACACAGCACCAAACCCTCCAACAGTTACGTCGTATGAGCTATAACGACGTACCAGGTATTAGCATGTTGGGCACGGTGCGATACTTTTCTTGATGGCTAGTGTGACCTGAGTAACCAGTAGCCTCGTACACTCAGCACTATAACTGTATATGACCAGGGTGCATGGGATACGTTTCGGAAAGACGCTTTTTGGACAGCTGCGGGTGACAGGACACATTGGCCTTGCCTCCAAGAGCTCTTCCACTCTCTCTCAAACCACCACCCCTGCAACTGTATGTTTCCCCACCTTGCACGGTTAAGTTTGGGGGTTCATAACGGTCAGAGTTTATTGAAGAGGGAAGAGGAAGCTGAAGACGAATAATTAATGTACTTGTATTATGTGATTATAAAAAAAAATGAGAATGATGAACACGACCAACACGATGAACACGATGATGAAGATGAAGATATGAAGACGATGATGAAGTCGAAGAAGGTGAAATAGGAGAAACACGCAAAAAAAAAAAAAACCTCCTGGAAAAGCCTCAGAAACGGTGGCAAATACGACAGCTGTGTTTCACAATCGATTTTAGCGCACCTACCCTTCAGTCGCGGTATGGGCTCTACCCGTAACAAAATTGCTTACCGTCTCATACATCATACTCACTCTTACAACTGTTTGCTCGTCCATACGGTTCACTCTATACATCATGTCCCGTGCATGGTCATGTCTTTGGGTTATGGAAATGGTTGATTGGGGTGGTATTGGGGGTGCTTCTAATGGGTGCTGTAGAGGTCTGATCTGCACGAAAATTCTACAGAGCGTTCAAGAGCGTATTTCAATGCTCCAGTTGAATTTGTGAACAGCTGGGAAAGTTATTACCCACGATACGGGCCACTCAAGCAATCAATGTACACTTGCGGAAACTCCAAACTCTAAGCTCCGTTACAACCAGTCGGGGCAGTTCCTCCAATGTCGGATTTTCTTACACTATGGCGAGGCAAAATGTGGTGAAGTAAAAATCGGTAAAGCCAAAAATAAATGGAAATAAAATGGATAAAAACGAACCCAACACATAGTAATGCTCCCCGCTCTATGCTGATTCTAACGGTGTACTTATATCCATTTTCTAACGTCTATTAATACGGATAAACGGGACATCCTGACCACAGCCTCAGCTCCATCCCCAAGGTTCTCTAGGCTCAAGGCTCAGGGTTCCAAAGTCTGGGTTTCGCTGACTGTGGCAAGAAAAACGGACGAAAAGTTAAGCTTCGAGTTTGGTAGTTGCACGTGAGGGTAGTGGAGGGTGATAATGGCGGGTTTATTGGGTCACGTTGGAGGTTTTGGAGACGAAACAAATGGTAAGGATGGTATCTGGGCTGTTCTGGGCGCCTTTCCATCACCGCTACCCCCGTTGAACCCACCCTTGGGCCATTTCTAGTCCCTCTGCCCACCTTGCATAATCTGAATTAGGCTCTGAAAAGTTTGTGGGAACCAACCCTTTTTTGACCCTTGGAGATTTCGATATTTCTCACCGTCTTCACCACGCTTTCGAACGAGAAAAAAAGACAAGAAAAAGAAGAACACTGAAAGAATGGAAAGCCCAGTAGCATTGGAGTCGAGAGGACTCTCGCTGAAGAGAAAGAGGGTGGACTCGCCCCAGGTGATGGCTCTAAAGAAACCCAGGGACGACGGCGGTCAAGAAGAAGGCAAACAGACCTCCAACGGAACCGGTCCACCACCTCCGCAAAAAACCGGAGGCGATCTCTCTGCCGGCGTTTACAAGGCGTTTGTCAAAAACGCTCTAGATGAAGTTGAAAAGGTGAGTCTGGTTGTGTGCGTTGACGTGTGTGAACGTGTGAACGTGTGAACGTCGATTTTCCAGTCCCTGTCTAACTCAGCAAAACTACAGTCCACTCGGCAAACTAACCGACCAAATCACGAAACAGGCCGACTCGCCCGATGCGCTGTCCAACGACCAGCTCACGCACATGATCCAGGCGCTGTCGATCGAAATCAGCCGGTTGGACTCGCCCCGATGCTCCAAGCTCATCAACGGAGTGGTGCGTCTGCATCTCGAAAAACGACAGCCCTCGCAACAGCTCACAGACACATACTACCGATTTCTGGCGGTGCTCGTTTCCGCCGTGCCTCGATGGTGGTCCGATGTCGCTACTCGACTCGTGGCAGACTTCACTCTCGACGACGCCAGTGCCCAGCATGCCGCACTGCGATACATGATCAGCATCACGCCTACGTCAGCGTCTCTGTTGCAAGGAATGCTGCTTGACGCGTTCCCCAACAAAATGGATACCACTGCGCGGCTGTGCAATTTCATCCGCAACGCGCTCATCACCACCGAGTACTGTCCTGCTCTGAGGAACGCCGTGTGGGGTATGGTTGTGGAGAAGAGCGTGCAGATCGATGTAGAGCTTCAAGACGAGCTGGACGAGCTTGATGAGGAGGAGCTCTTCGAGGCCGGACTGTTGGATGTCGACGGAGACGGAGATGACGATGTCGATGTGGAAGACCCTGACGTCATTGATGGAGAAGACGCCACCACCGAGGCCGATCCAGACAACGACCACAACGACAACGACCCTAACGGCCTGGCTCTGGGAGACTCCGATGACGAATTCGACGACGAAGACGACGACGACCACGTCGAGGCCAACGACTCGTCTTCTGTCAGCGAACTGCTCGCCAAACTCGACGGAATCGTCTCGCTTCTCCTCATGCATGTCGGAGGCAAGTTCAACGATGGCCCCGAGGAAATCACCACCGAAACGGTCTCCATGTACGCTTCGCTCATCAACGTGTTCAAAACGTATCTTCTGCCGACCCACAGAACCCGCTTCGTGCAGTACATTGTGTTCCAAGCCTCCCAAGCCTGTCCCGAGTTCATGGACGCCTTTCTGGCCTCGCTCATCGAAATCACCCTCTCGTCCGGAGAAGGCATGGACAAGCGCTCCAAGGCCATGCAGTACATTGCATCTTACATTGCACGGGCCAAGCATCTGTCCAAGGCCCAGATTGTCTTTGTCGTGAGCATGCTGACCGGCTGGATCGACCGGTACGTGTCTGAGCGCGAGGCCGAGGTCAACGGCGTGCCTGGCTCCATGGAACGGTTCAAAATTTTCTACTCGGTCGTCCAGGGTCTCATGTACATTTTTTGTTTCCGCAACGAAATGCTGAGACTGGACGGAGACTCCTCTGAAGGCGACTCAGTGTGGGAATGCAAGCTCGACAAGTTCTTCCAGCGCATCATCATGACCAAGTTCAACCCCCTGCAGTACTGCAACCACTCTGTGGTGGCCATGTTTGCCAAGATTGCCCACCACCATGACGCCGCCTACTGTTTCACCATCATTGATGAGAATAAACGAGGCATTGTGCGAAAGGATCTGCACGACAAGAAGGATCGCGTGATGGCTCCTAGGGCGTTTATGGAGGGAGCAGCCACGCTGTTTGATGGACCCCAGCGAGAGTTTACCCAGCTGGAAGGATACTTTCCCTTTGATCCTCTGCTTCTCAAGCGGTCTAGAAGTGTGCTTGGTGATCTCTACATTGAGTGGAGCGACGTTGCTGCCGACTTGGACTCCGATAGTGAAGACGGAGACGGAGGGGATTTCGATGAGGATGAGGACGAGGACGACGAGGACGACGAGGAGGAGTCTTAAGACCCTAGAGTCGTGTGTGGAGGTGCTTTCACAGCCCCTTTTATCTAAGACAAAGAGCTGTGGAGCCACCACCGACAACAAAACGTGCATCTCGCAAGATGTGGATCAACCACTTACCCGCATCTGTCTGCATCTTGCCTAATTATAGACGGTCCGAGGTCTGAGGGCTTACGGCCATTCGGTCCATTCGGGCCACATTTTAACAATATGATGATATTACAATGAGAGGTCACCGGTAGGTACTTGTACTGTAGAAGCTTTTGTCGCACTATTGGAACCAGCGGAAATTCTGGCCAATGAATGTCTGACTTTACATTGTACTCCTTACAATCAGTGTGTTTTTTTTTTGTTTTTTTTCCCAACATCTCTTGAGCGCACCCTCCAAACAACTCCGTCTAAACTCCACTTGACGTGAAATTTGAATCACTCAAAGTCTCCAAATTCTGTGTGACACTCGCATTATCTAATTTCAGAGTAGCTGAGAAATACACCGCTCTCCACCGTCTCATATACCTCATGCTCCAACCCAACCACGGGAACATCGGATTGACCCTGGTAAAGGACTTTTCTTGCTAACTATTCCCAAGTAATAGGCTTCAACTAGGCATGAGCTAACACACTGACCTCGAATACTGGGTCCATTTGGCCCGCCTCCCTCAGAAAATGTTCTACTGGTCTATCTAGACATTTGCCCTCGAATACCACACTAGGGGTTTCATTATCTGAGCACACTTGTAGATGCTGATCGTGTATACCATCGACCGGCTGTAGTTACTGTCCCCTACTTGTTCAATGACTGCATTGGATGCAAGGCGAAAACGTCCATGTTATTTATACTACAGTCCATCGAGTAAGTATGGTACATTGGCTATGATGTCAGTTTTCATGTTTTACTGAGCAAAGTCGAGATTTTGATACCATTGGAATCAGAAGACGCTGATTTGAGGCATAGGTATCACCCCAGAGACCACCAAAATTCCGTCAACTCCGTCACCAATGCTCGACTGATTGTACCGTCATACTCAGACAGTGTAGATTCAATGGTACCTTTCGAATCAGCAGAGATCGGGGAATGCGACGGAGCAGGTAGTAGAAGGTGTCAAGCCCACCCTTGGTTGAATGTCGTCTTCAGCAGCCAAGTGAGATTGCTCGTTAGGATACTCGTCTTTTCCAGTTGCGCAACAACATCAGCAGTCCGAGTCCTTGGCTGCTCTTGACGTGTTCTGAGAGCTCTGTTCATGTCTTCAGCTTAGTCATGGCCAGTCTAGGGTGTCAGATCGGGACCAACAACTGCACCCAGTACCCCAGTATATCGGGTCACGTGACCATCTGACTAAGCCTTCCCGCTATCGAATTTCCTCCCTTACCTCCGCTGAAACTTCCTCAGCACAATCTTACGCCCTCCAAGACCCATAGCCCCCATGGGTGGCGCGTAGGTGAGAAAGTTGCCGATCCAAAAGAGCTTCTGGGCCAGAGAGATGCCGCGGGGGTCTGCGGGGCCAAACACGGTCCGCAGAAAGTGCAGCAGCGTGATCCAGTCGTTGGTCGTGAGACGAGGTATCATGGCTGTGGGGTGAAGAGGGAGTGCTTTGGTACAGCACAGTAACATGTTGGGCAATCGAACCCTAACACGGTGTGTGAAGTAAATGTGCCAACAAAAGCACAAGTACAGATACTTGAGAGATATTACTAGGATGCAATTGTTGCACGTCTGAAGACAGCTACAAAGTTGAAACAGGCACATTTGTTGGATTATAGACTCTGCTCTATCGAACCATATACTCGGTTAAACTGTGGAATTTTTTCAACACCAGGCTACCACCCCCGTTGGGTTTTTTTCTTCACTATTCTTAAGTAACCACCTTAACCAGGGACGGAACCTTTAAAAAATCTGGGGTCACCAAATTTATTAAGTGAGCATTAAATGATGTGAGTGTAAAAAAAAATTGAAAAAAAAACAAAAAAGTGTCCTATAGTAACCACGACAGTCAGAGGACGGTATGGACTAACAAAAGTAGATAATAAGACATCATTCGAACCAGTTGAAGTTGCTGGGAGGAATCGTATGTTTTTCGTCATGGCTCGTCATACTATAATATGACTCCAGGATGGCCTGACACCTACAAAGTATGTACCAACTTCATAGCCCAATGCTCAACTGCACTTGTCTACATGATAGGCAGGTGAATCTCATCACGTGAATAACCCAATCACGTGTTACTACTCCCTCCGTATCTCCAATTTCTAATATCAATGCAATTGTCCTAAACGTTTGTCGACAGTCCTTCCTGCTTGTCGACGGTCCTGCTTGTTGACGTGACCAACTCTGTCTTCGACCGTGTGAATCACTTCCTCTCCTTAATCAACTTCATCAATGCAACCTCCTCCGGCGACGGCTCGCTCACGTGTTCCTCCTTCCACCGTCTCTTGAACTGCTCGGCCTCCTCCTCGTACCGCTTGGCCTGGATTCTATACTCCTCCGTCTTCTTGGCGTTGAGCGCCTTGATTTCGTTGGTCTGGTCAATGTACGGCTGTTTTTCCGGGTCCGGCAGATCGCGCCACATTTTGCCCAGCGCAGAACGTACCTCGTTTCGGGCAGCTCGCATCGTGGGGTCGCCAGAGGACTCCTGTTTCTTCTTGTCGCAAATGGCGCGACACTTGTCCCAAAAGTCCTTTTGGAAAATGAGAAACGGGTTGGCGCCTGCTCGTTCGGGCTTGATGGGGCGTTCTCCGATCTCTGCCACCATTTCGTCGCGCATGATTTCGTTGGACTTACTGACTCGCTCGTCACGTAGCTCCTTGAGACGCGTCTGGTTGGCGTCCTGCTCCACAGCCTTCTTTTTGACATCGACTGGTGGAGAAGGTTCTGCGGCGCGTTTCTTCGTCTTCGCAGAGACAGGCAAAGGCAGGTGAGGAGGAGCAGGCTGAGCGTGTGTACCCACAGTCTCCTCCTCCACCAACATGGGCTGAGATCCATAAGCAGGCTGACCGTAGATGGACATTCTGTGAGGAGGACCACCTAGAGCCATTTGCTGTTGCTGGCCAGGATTCTGACTCTGCTGATGCTGCATGAAGGAACGACGGAAACCAGCCATCTTGTGGGGCACCAGCGGATGGGGCATCTCAATCTCGCCAATCAGCGAGTCGAGAATCTCAGAGGCTGCCCTCAACGAAGACAGGTAGGCGCCATGAACGGTCGACGGGTGCGTACGACAGGTGGCTTCTCCGGCAAAGAAAATGTCGTGGTGGACAGGGCGAGCCAGAAGATCGAAATCGGCTCCGGTGGCTTCCAGACCAATGCAAGAATAGGCACCTCGAGAGAAGGGATCGATCTGCCATCGCGTGACGATACTCTCGACGGGTTTGGGCAGAGAACTCTTGCCAGTGATGACCTGGAGTGACTTGAGGGCTGCGTCAACAATCTCCTCGTCAGACTTGTCTGCCATGATTGTGGCTGCCTCTCCAGACACGGTTCCAATCAGACAGGGCTTGCCGACAACGGCAGAGTTGTTCCAGAACATGTTGCAGAACCCTCGGGCTTGTTTGAAGCCGTCGTTGGTAAGATTGCCCTTTGCACCGTCCTTAACCACACACAGAACGTCCTTGGAATCGTCCCAGAAACAGTCGTCAAATACCAGACAAATCTTGTTCACCACTCCAAACGCCAGCCGTTCAATGGAGTCTGTTTTCCACTGGGGCAGATCAGGGATGAACTGGATAGCTCGAGCCTTGAGCACTCCAAGCGGAACAGTCACACAAATTTTATCCGCATGAATGCGCTCGCCGTTCTCGAGAAAAATCGACGTCTGCTCCTCATCCTCGTACTCCACCACCTTGGCCGTCGAGTTGAACCGCACGTCCAGCTTGTCAGGGTACGTGTAGAGGCCTCTGACGGTGGACATGAAGCCGTTGGGGATTCGAGAATGCCGTCCGGTGAACTCGTGGCCCTCGTCTTGGTTCCAGGACGACAGGGAGAGCTGATCTAGACTGGTTCCGTTGGCAAACTCGAGATTGGCAAGGTGCCAGTGCAACAGTCGAGTGTCCTCCTCGGTGAGAGAGATGAAACGCTGGATTCGGACCAGCAGCTTGTCAATGGTTCGTCCTAGCGAAGGATGAACCTCTCCGGGGGGCTCCGACGTGACTGGAATGGTCTTATCCTTGGACCTGATCGTCACCGAGGGCTTTCTCTTGAACCCCAGGGACTCTAGGTAGGTGATATCGTCCGGTAAGAATGTGGGCTCCTGCTGCTCGTTGGGCACCTCATTCGGCGAGTACGACTCCTCCATCTTGGCAATGGTCTCGTAAGTGTCGTGGAAGTCCTCCTTGTGGGGATCTTTGCCGGCCGTCATCAGCGCCTCGTCTCCCTCAATGGTCTTGGGTGGAGTAGACTGCGACTTGAATACGGACAGTTTGGCCAGGAGGTACTCCAGCAGCTTTTCCACACGAGTGTCTCCATCGTCTGAAACGGGTCCTCCGCTGGTCTCATCGATAATGTTGGTGGACGTATCGATTCCCACCAGCGGCAGACCGAGCTGTCTTCTTGCCAGAATCGCCAGAGGATTGCCACGGCCAAAACCCATGATCACGGATCCTCCAAGATCCGCCCGGTAGTTGGGATCGCTCTTGAGCGGCTGGGTGTAGATTCGGCCGCCAATTCGTTTTCGGCCCTCGAGGACAACCACCCGGGGCACGTCCTCGTACTCCTCGAACCGGTCTGCGTAGAGATTGAAGAGGTTTTCGAGCTGACGAGCACATCCCAGACCGGCAATGCCTGCTCCAATCACCACAACGGTTAATCGCGGCTTTCGATCACGGAACTCTTGACCTGGAGACGTAGGAGGCTCCTCCTTGGCGACCTCGATGCAGCCAAAGTTGATGTATCCCTGTCTGACCAGAAACTCGTATGCAACCTCGGCCAGGTAAAAGTACCGTTCTTCTCGTGCCACACCAGCAGCTTCGATGAGCGACACTCCTACCAGCGGATTGCACAGCCAGAGTCGCAGAATTCCGTTTCGAATGTTGAGATAGGTGGTCACGTGAAGCGGACTGAGGTGGTTTCTGAGCAGATCAAACTCGTCGGGACTCAGAGCCAGAGGATTGAGTCGAGACGAGATGGCCGCACTGAGACACTGGCTGGCGTAGCGCGACGACGAGATGTCCTTGGGAATCGAGCTCTTGGGCTTGTAGGTGAGTCGTCTTGAGTCTCGATTGGAGAGGATGTATGGAGGCGCAGGAATAGCGCCTGGACCGGGAGTTCCCGGGTGTAGTCCCGGAGTTCCGTTTCTGGACTGGTACTCTGAGTCCGGCAAGGGTGAGTGCATGTGGGGAGGGTATTCGAACGGTGGTTGAGCCTGGGTTTGGGGTCTCAATGTTTGGATTCTCGATCTAGAGTTGGACCGTTGGTAGTGAGGTTTTTGGGGAGGTTGTTGTTGAGGCGCTTGTTGTTGTTGCGACTGCTGTGGTTGTTGTGATTGTGGGTGAGATTGTTGTTGTTGCTGCTGTTGCTGCTGCTGCTGCTGCTGCTGTTGACGCTGCTGCTGCTGCTGAATCTGAGCATGCTGGGATTGTAGATGCTGATCAAGCCGCCGCTGCATCTGCATCTGGTTCACTTCAAACTGGTTCATGTTGGAGTTGATGACATTGTGGTTGTGTGGGGGTTGGGGTTGCTGATCATGGTGGAGAACTTGGTGACCCGGGTGGTGTTGTGTGGGCTGAGATTGCTGGTGTTGCTGCTGAGTTGGCTGCTGCTGCTGTTGAAACATGAAATCAACACCCTGTTCATGACGGTTCGCCAGTTGAGGTTGCTGTTGCGGCTGCTGCTGCTGCTGTTGGCCGTCCCTCCCCCCATCTTCCAACATGATCTGCTGCGATTGGCTCTCGCCGGCAAAGTCCAGAAACGACGTGGGCTGGTCCATACTCATCTGGTTCACGTCCATCATGTAGTTGATGGACCCAGGGGCACTGTCCATGTTCATGGCACTGGCACCATTGTCAACGTACCACATGTTGGGGTCCTGCATGTCATTGTCCAGCATATCTATCGGGTCTGGCGAATCAAAGTCTTGTTGTTGCTGTTGCTGTTGTTGCTGTTGGTTTTGTTGCTGTTGGTTTTGTTGCTGTTGCTGCTGCTGCTGTTGGGGGCCCTTGAAGCCCATGCCTTCGTAGGCCTGTCTTCGGTTTTTCGAAAACAGATGTAAGCGTTGTCGTTCCACTGGGTTAGAAGGGGAGAAGGGAGACTGATGATGATTCAGGCGGTTAGACGAACACGAATCTCACCAAGAACTGAACACAGCCGTTATCAAGAGCTGGACAAACCTCCACGGTTGTTCCTATCATGGACTCTGTTGCTGTCTTCGAACGTCGTATCTGGTAGTTGTTCACTCATGTCTTTGCTTCCAATCTTCTGCTGCCTGTCCACTGCTGCCCACTGTACTCACTCGGAACCGCTACTGAAGATTCATCACACTGCTGCTGCGTACGGTGATGGAGAAGTTCTTGGCTTGATTGACGCTTTTCGAAACACACTTGACGGCTCGCAGCACACTCAAAGTTTGCCAGACCTGCATAGGCGGGGCTGTAGAAGGATGATGGCAAGCTGGGGTTGGCGGTATTGGTACGACACGATTATTTATTCAGGTCTTATAGTGGCTGCGATCACGTGACTGTAAGTTCCAATATGGTCACATTTCCATGTAGACGTTTCAAGGCGGACAGGCCAACCTCGCTAGCGGCACGTGACCTTTTACAATCTCAAACGACCCAATTAGTCCCAAATTAGCGCCAACGGAATTCGTTGGGACAGGAGCGTTGGATGGGAGAGAGGGACCAAGAAAAAAAACAGACGACAGATAAGACCAGCAGAGGAGGGAATACGGTTACTGTAGCAACCCTGGCAGGGTACAAACTGACCAGCCTTCTAGTCTCGTTTCTATCACGTGACAGCAGTACGTCTGAGCCCTACGGTATTGCCCCACTGTACATACGGTTATACGGCTGGAAAGACAGGTTTGACAGCCGTCTCTCAATTGTGCGATTGACCGTCTTACACAGTACGTACACTTGTCAGCCTGCTACGAGTATGGGGACTTTAACAGCCATCCGATTCACCCTGGTTCAACACAGCCTTGCACAGCCTCCTACTTCACCTCCCTCATTCGTTATCCGCTCTCTCCACAGAATTATACTTCCCGATCCATCCGCGGGTCCAACTGCCTGATCTCCTCATCCTGCAGTTGTAGATACTGTTTCCGGACTGGAGACAGAGGAAAGGAAACAGACACAAACACGGAGGGAACGCATTGTCGTGGTATAAAAGACAGCTACGGTCACGTGAATAGTACTTAAGTTCCGCCAGACTATCTGAAGGAGCTATGGAGGAAACTCACCTTCAAGAACACCTCTAACAGAGCACCACACACCACCTTAAACGAACCACCTTAAACGAACCACCTTAATTACAACACCACTCTCCACCAACTCTCCCTCCTTACCACCACGTCGAACAAAACCAGACACGAAACATCGCGGCGGACGCAATCATGTTCTGTCTAGAAGCTCCAGGTTTCTATATCATGAGGCCTTACTCTGCCTTCTGTCGAAGGGTACGTATGACGGTATGAGGCTGTTCCTTACAGAACACGAATGTGCCACTCTCTCGTCATGCTGATGCTGTCGTCCCTCTCAACCCCAGGTATATCTAGATCCCGCTTGTCGTGTTTATACTTGTCCTTCCAGACTCAGACACCTGTCGTATTCATAGGAACTCATTTTGTTTTGTTTCATTTCATTTTATATTTATTTTATTTTACACTTCCACTTAGGGCTATTGCTGAGGCTGTCTCAAACGCACTCCCAACTTTAAACTCCCAGCTTAGTCATCCACCACGCATAAACACACGCCAATGTTTATTTCCCGATTCAGTTCGCGATCTTGACGCGTCATGGCCACACTCGACGGAAACACCTGGGGCCACTCGGACCCCTCGCTGGGCTCGAAGGAGGGCTCGTTCGAGATTCCCGACCACGTGCCCGGCGCAGCGCAGTTCAGAGCCCGCCAAGAGTTTGCAGCGGCTTCGAATGGAGCTGCTCCGTTCGCTCGCAAACTGGTTGGCGGCTCCTCACAGAACCCACAAACGTCTTCTTCGACACCCAGAGAATTCACTCCGCTGCTACGAAGCGTCAAGAAGTCCTTTTCGACCACCCAGCAGCAACAGGCGGCGTATTCGCCCACAAACTCGAGGTTCAGACGACCGACGAACCATGGACGTCCCGAACCGTTGTTGCCCTACGACGAGCTGTCGTACTCTTCCAACGAGTTTGACAACATGTCTGGCATCCAACGGGGCTCTCTCACACCGAAACGACCCCAGAAAGGACCTGCCGCTACCAAGGGCCTCAACGAACTGCTGACCGAAAGCATGCCGTTACGCGAACAGGAAACACGGATGAAGGAGCTTAGCAACGAAAACACAAAGCTCAAGATTGACCTGCTTCAGGCGCGACAGGAGCTGCATCGAAACACGCCTGCGCAGATGAAGGAGATTCGCGAGGAGGTGGTGCAGCTTCGGTCGGACAATATGAGCCTCACCACAGAGGTGCATCGACTACGGGTGACGCTGGAGGAGCGAGAACACTACATTGCTCAGCAGGAGGAGCTGTTGCAGCAACGCGACGAAACCAACAGATCGATTATCAACGACAATGGAGTGGAGGCTGAGCTGGAGCGGTTACAAGGACTGGTTGCTGACTCAGAATACGAGGCCAACCGTAAGCAGGAGGAGCTGGACAGTGCTCTCGACGAGATTGATTCGCTCAAGGCGCAGTTTGAGGCGGTTGAACGGGAACGGGAGCAGGAGAGGTACAATCGGTCGGTGGACAGGTCGGTTAACGACAAATCGATGAACGACAAATCGATGAATGACCAAACTATGGACTCTACCAAGTCGTCTAGACGCCTTCAACAAGACTGCACGTTGGATCACAATGACGCGCGGTACGAAATCACCAATCTCAAGCACGACATTGACCAGCTGGTGGCGGAGGTGAATCAGAAGGACGCGCAGGTCGACCAGGCACAGGTGATCATCCAGAAGCTGACGTCGGAACTCGCAGCCAAACGCGAAGTCGAAGCCAACGTTGACCGGTCCCACTCTACCACAGAAGAGACTCTGCGACGCCAGATTGACGAGTATGCGGCTCACATTGAGCGCATCAAAGAGGAGAAGGAGCGAGACATTAAGACCATGCATGCGGATCTCGACGCTCATGTACGAAGAGCAGAGCATGATCACGCTGTGGAGCTGGAAAGAGCTCATACCGAAATTCAGCGTCTCAATGGAGAGCTGGGGCTCAAGGAGACGCAGATTTCCGAGCTCCAGAGCGAGTTGGAGCGTTCTAAATCGGAATTGGACTCCGTACCCATGGAAATGGAGCCTCTTCGGGCTGCCATTGCTCGTCTAGAACAAGACAAGCTCATGTTGGAGGGCTCAATTGCCGATCTTGAGATTCAGCTCAAGCGCAACGCTATGCGCGAGGACGATCGACAGCAGCTAGCTGCGCAGCGAGACGATCTCATGCATCGGCTTAGTCAGAGCGAGAGCGAGCGTAACCACTTCCGTGAGTCTCTCGAGTCTCGGGCTCAGTACTGGGTCCATGAGAAGGCTCTCCTGGAGAGCCAGAGAGACAGTCTGCAGGAGAAGCTGGACAATGTGGACCAGAAGCACTCGAATGGACACACTCCGTCTCGAGGATACGCTGCGATTGTTGCTCAGGAGCAGGAGAAGCTGCGGGTCTACCAATTGCAGGCGGAGCATACCCGTGACGAGATGCAGAAGCTGATTGACACGCAGTACCAGGACTTGCGACGGCAGACGGAGGAGTTGAATGCTGCTAGCAACGAGATAGCCCGTTTGGTGGCTGTGGACAAGAAGCTGCAGGAGATGAGCAACAATATCTCTCTCATGGAGCAGCATTTCCAGGCCGAACAGAACCGTCGAGCCCATGCCGAGGAGAAGGGTCAGATGCTCGAGCAGCAGGTGAGAGAGGCCGAGGAGAGACTCAGAGAGGTGTCTTCTAGGCCTCAGAACAATAACCAGAACGAAACCTCTTCCTTTATGGCCCTCAACAACAATCTACACGAACAGAATCGAGATCTTCAGTCGCAAATCAACGCTGGTAACCGCGAGCTCAATGGCTGCAAGATTGAGCTGGAGACGGCGACACGGCTGCAACAGGGAGCCGAGAAGAACGTGGAGTTTCTGGAGAAGCGTGTGGCCGAGCTGGAGCGGTCTATTGGCGATCTACGGGTCCATGTGGCCAAGGTGGAGCAGGAGAGAGACGATTTGGTCGTCAAGAGGGACGACGAGAGCCCCCAGTCGTCGCTGGAGTACGCTCTTTGCCTGCTTTCAGAGAAGGAGGGCGAGATCACCGAGATCCGAGCCACTTTTGCCGGCCAGAAGAAGAAGCTGGTGGAGTACATCAAGAAGCTGCGGGATGGAAGAAGGCAGACTCGGTCGGAAATCGTGCCTCTTCAGAAGCTCAATCAGGTGCTAGAGAAGGAGTTGCTTGAGAGGGAGAGCGAGTTGGCTGAGAGGGAGAAGGACTTGGCTGATAGGGAGGCTGTCATCGCAGAGAAGGATGCTGTCATCGCAGACAAGGAGGAGGAGTTGCGACAAGCCAACACACTACGATCCACTCAAGAAATGCAGGCCAAGCACCAGAACGACGTTGAACGACTAGCGGCTGAGATATACCGTCTGAGAGCAGAGAGAAACGAGCTTCGAAAGGATCTCAAGACCGCCAAACAACAGCGAGACGACTACCGACAGAGACACCGGGACTCTCAGCAGACCCATCAGCAGGAGATGGAGGAGCAGATCCGGGCCATGGAGCAAATGTCGCTCAAGGACGCGTTTAGACCTGGTCCTCCGTTGGTTAATCCAGACGCGTCCACCGGTAGTCCCAGACATGGGTTCCAACCGGGACCCAAGATCCGGTCACGTGATCGTGACGACCACATTGATGCCGAGAGAAACGGATCCCGAGGTCGTTCTTCCTCCCAACCTCCCTGTCTAGCCGGTGTCTCCTCTTGTCACCGGTGTGAGGACGAGATTGAGTTCCTCAAGGGCGAGATCATCACCTACGATCGCGGGGTCCGGTTCGAAATGTGTCAGACGGCGTATCTCAAGCTCAAGCTGCAGCGGTCGCAGGATCTGCGTGCCTCTCTGGTGGTCCAGAAGGTGTACTACGACGCTCTGGTGGCCGAGCTGCGGTTCTGCAACCGGGCCGATCTCAAGATTCTGCAGTCCATGGGTTTAACGTCGTCGATCAAGAAGAAGAAGCGCGTCATTACTTTTGGAGCTGTTGCCCATATGGTTCTCGCTACAATCATGCTGAGAAACCTGGGAGAGGAGTATGCTGAAAAGGAGTGTCAGAAGGAGCGTCTGAAGGAGATGGCGGAGGGTTATAGCTAGGTTGAGGCGTTGCTGACGGTTGAGGCGTTGCTGACAATTGACACCGGTGACAGTCGCTAACAATTATTTATTATAATGGATATGGATGGTAATGGTATGGTGTTTGATGGAACTGTATTACTATGGATGTGAATACTTGTACGTTGATTATAGAATGTTTCTCATAACTTGTAAAGGAAGCCACTCATCCAACCGATTGATGAATTGAGAACCCATTTGTTTGCTCGTTTGTTTGCTTGTTTGTTTTAGTGACTTGGTCATCTTACCCTTTGTGTGATATGGCGGTCTGTCGAGTCTTTAGGAGGTCTTTCTAGAAGGTCCATGGTACGTGTTTCGTCAAAATACCACGTGATTGTGTTGTATGATTAGTAAGAATAAATAATGTGAACGCGTCACGGTTGAAAAGCCCATAAGAGTACCCCTTCGCTCATGCCTGACTCAACTCTTGCAAATCCCTCTCAGCCTGGGCCAAGCGGATCTGAAAGTCCTTGGCAATCTCTCCAATGATGGCAATCTTGTCGTACTCCTGCTCGATCTGGTCGCACTGCTTGATGATGCGTCGCATGGCCTCCAGCGTCGAATCACATCGCGCGATTTCTCCTTCCGTGTACGCCTCTGTCTGGCTGCTGATGCTGTCCTGGGTCTCTTTGACTAGCGCGTCTATACGCGTGTCAATGGCACCGGTAAGAGCCGAAAACGATTCGGTGAGCTTGGAGATGCCCAGGAGATCGTCTTCTTGCGAGTTGGGGTCGTCTGGAACCGGAGCGAAGATGGACATGTGGGGTGAGGGGGGGAGGGGGGCGGGGGTGCAGTGTGGTGGTGAGTACAGCTGTTTATGAGTATTGTAGGCTCGCACTCATGCTTTGTACATGCATGAATAGTGAGAGCGTCTAGGGTCAGAATTAACCACCAGTACTGAGACGACCAGTAGTAATTGAAAAAAATCGCAAAAAAATAATAAAGTAAATCATTCTACAGTACTCTCTTCTGCTGATTCGAAAAGTCTAAAAATATATAGCCCCTCAGTATGAATAACTGTAGATATACGTGTATGAAAGTTCACAGTGAAGATGCCCATGGGTCACGTGGAAAGTGCAGTTGGAGGTGGAAGGAGGATACCGGGGTAGTTATACGAACGGTTATTGTGGTGAATAAATTTGTCATGAGACTCCTGTCAAGGCAGTCCTTTCCTGGTACAAGTGCTCTTGTTACTGTACTTGTCGACATTGATCTCCTCATTCTGAATGTATACTGTATTATATATGTTCGGGAAAGTACAGCATGTGCAAGTACCTACTTCTACTTGTAGCGATCTGTTATTCTGATAATCAGATCAGTCATTAGCTTGATCGAAATGAGAGCAACTGTTGCGTAACAGTGTCCGAGACATCAAGAATGAAAACTCCCACCACCGACAATTTTTCACTACTATTGTGGCTCGCTTAGACCATGTGAATACAGTGCATTCAAAAGGCACTCTCAACGCAGTCTTGCACCTTCCATACATGTCATGTGGGTATTGGGGTAGGGGGGGCATTTATTTGTAACAGATTCGCACATTGTCTCACGACATGGTTCTTGTCTCACGAGGTGGTTCCTGTAGCACTCCTACCGGTACTTGTACCTATAACTAGACCGCCCCGTTTAGCCCTTCCGTTTAGCCCTCCCGCTGAACCCGCCCGTTTACACCACTCGTTCGTTAACTCAAACACAGTTTAAATTGCACCTCACTTTCTGATAATCGCTCCATCAACTTAACTTCACCCTGGACTCTTTCTAAACACCACCATGCGCCTCTCGAACGTGACTCTTCTCGCTCTGGCCTCGTACGTCTCCGCCAAAAACGTCATCGCCATCCACCCCGTCGACGGACCTCTCGACAATCCCCAACCTCTCCACAAGCGAAACGACGAGCCCGCCCCCAAAGGCTTCTACCCCGGCAACGCCTTCATGGTCCAGGACGGCTCCAACAACAACGGTCCCCATGTGGACCACGTGGACCTCTCCAACCCCGGCATCAAAATGCCCTCTGGAGAACAGCCCAAGAGCGGCCCCACTTACCTGACCACCGGCCTGGTCCAGGACCCCCAAATCTCCATCTTCGCCGGCTACCTGCGAGACGACACAGAGCTCATCGAGCGGCTCAACGACGGCGACTCGTACACTGTGGTGCTTGCGCCCTCCAACGCCGCAGTGGCGTCTCTGGCTCTCAAGCCCTGGCAGTTCCCCAACGCCATGACCGGCAAGTCTGAGAAGGACCAGGACGCTCTGGCCAACGAAAACATCTCGTCATTTGTGGGCAACCACGTGGTTGTGGACACCCAGCTCGTGACCACCTTTGACGTGGTTAAGCGGGCCCGAACCATCTCTGGGTTGGAGCTGGAGATCTTCACCGAGGACAACAAGATTCTGGTCAAGTCCAAGGACTCCACCAGCACCGTGACCAAGATCATCCAGACCAACAACGGAGCCATCTGGGTCATGGACGAGTCTCTGGTCAAGCCGGAGTAGCGGAGATGCGGTACGCGATTTGATACTAACAGGGAGGATTATGATTTATAGTGTAATATTGAGAATAAGACGGGTGTAGGAGTGAGGAACTTGTCGGTCGTGAAAGAAGCAACCACGTCGTAGATGTAACGACTCTACTAGATACGTCTATATAAACCCCCATGGTCCCAGTTTAAGAGTTGTCACTCTATTGTACAGCGCTGATTCCACAGGAACAAGGTTGGTCTGCCATTTGACACTGCATAATCAAAACCACTGCCATCCTCATACTCCACACACACACACACACACACACACACATGCCCTCTGTTGTAAAATCGTCAGATGCCAGCGTGGCAGTGGCGCTACATCCGCTTCCATTGCTCAACATCTCCAACTTCTACACACGGGCGGTCGCCTCTTCAACCGAGTTTGCAGGCGCATTACTGGGGACCCAGGACGGCCGGCAGGTCAGCATCGACACCTCGTTCGAGTTCAAAATCGACGATGGCGTGATCGACAAGGAGCTGGTCACGCGGCGGCTGGCCCAGTTCAGCCAGGTCATGCCGGAGCTGCATTTCGTGGGCTGGTTCTACGTGTCCAAAGACCACACCGCCCCCACGGACCAGGTGGCCAATCTGCAGAAGCAATTGATGGAGTTTGACGAGGCGCCTCTAGTGCTGCTCATCCAGCCCGGCTCGGACTCCCACAATCAGCTGCCTCTCCACGTCTACGAACCCATCATCGACAGCGGAGAGGAAACCAAGTACAGAGAGGCTACAGTCGTGATTGAGACCGGGGAGGCCGAGCGGGTGGCCGTGGAGGATCTGGTGCGGGAAACCAGCCAGCACGCAGCCTCGGAACGAGTCAGACAGCATCTGGTCAGTCAGCAGGCCGCGGTCCAGATTTTCAGCGGCCGGGTCAAGACGGTGCTGGACTACGTCAAGGGCGTCAACGCAGGCTCGATTGTGCCGGACCAGCGGCTGCTGCGGTCCCTGCGGTCCATCCTGTCGCAGCTCAGTGCATCTTCCAACAACGAGCTGAAAGACAGCCTGCAGGAGTCGCAGGCTCTGACGGCGGCGTTTCTGGCCACGGTGACGCAGGGCACGCAGCTGACGGCCAGTCTCAAGGCCCAGGGGCTGTTGTTGGACCGTCCTGCGAAAAAGTCGCTTCGACGTCGACGAGGCGAGGCTCGGGATTTTCTGCCTCAGCGGGCCAAGAAATGGGATGGCGATACCGACGAGGATTTTGAGATTTTGGGCTGACGCTAATGAGGTTTTGGTGTAGCCAACACCAACGAGATTTTGGCACAGGTGGAGCATCTATAATTAATCATTTATTAGCAACAAGCAAGCCATATGTTGGCAGTGAGCAAACATCACCAATGCCAATAATGTGTCTTTATTTATTTAAGCGTGCATTTGGTATTGTATATATATAGCCGTGATTTCCCCGTCTTCTTTTCTCCTTCTTACTCCCCCCAAGTGGGAGCTTGCCCTGCTTCGTTCCAGGCGGGACCGTCCTTCTCATTGACGACTCTCACCTTGACCGGTCTCTCGCTCTCCTCGCCATCGGGCTCCGGGCGCTTCATGACCAGCTTCAGCGACGGAGCCGCGTCTTTATGTTTGGTGACCACCACCTGGTACAGCGAGTAGCTGCGGGCCTGGCAGCCGATGCAGTTGTGTAGGACGTCGTGACAGAAGACGTCACAGTCGATGCAAAAGTGGGAGTGGCACGTGGGACACTCGTAGCGCGACGTCATGGAGCCGTCGGCCTGCGTGCCCTTGGCGTCGCGCGCCACCACGGGGAACTTGGTCTGGCAGCCCGCGCAGAACTCGGACTTGTGGGCGTGTTTGCAGGGGACTTCAACAAACGGCGCCAGCGGGAACAGATGGTGGTACGACCGGGCCAGATGGGTGGACAAAATCAGCGTGAGGCCACAGCAAGGACACACGGTGGGCAGCGACGACACCTTGATCTTGCATTGAGGACAGACGTAGCCTCCCTGTGTGAGAGCCGCGTCGGACGCCGAAAGCGAAGGAGCCGACTCAGAGACCTTGGAGGGGAACCCCATGAGCACCAGCGAGGCCGGGTTGGCGCTCTGGCTCTGCTGCGACTCTGCCAGCGGCGTCGTGGCCTCGTCCATCAGCTCCTGGAAGTGCTGCTCGTTCAGCACCACTCCGTAGTACGAGGCGTCGCCAAAGTTGGTCTTGACACACAGCTCTTTGCAGATGGCGACCTGGGCAGCCAGACCAATGACCCGGGCTCGGACCTTGTCTATCACCAGCTTGTCAATCGTCACATGGATGTCTCCGGGATCTGCCGATAACAGGGCTCCCAGCACCACCAGAACCTCCTTGGTACAGTGAGAGGGAACGTGGAACAGTAACCCTCGAGCCATCTCCAGAGCGTTCTGTAGAGACGGGTCTCCTTGAGGCTCGAGTTTGCGGGCTGCCTGCAGAGCGTTGATGTGGTCGTTGGGGTTGCTGCCCAGCGACGATATGCTGATGGCCTGGCCGTTGCGCATGCCCAGAATGCCGAGCTGCGAAATGGGGTTCTGGTCGAAGAAGTTGGTGACAAACTCAATCGCGTGGCCAATGACAAACTGGTACCGGTTGGGTCTGAGATCGGACTCCTTCATGGCAAACGAAAAGTCCAGCACCAAAATGAGGTTTCGGATGATTCCTCGCTGGAACGGCGTGGCGTCCTTGATGTGTCGTTTCTTGCGGGCTTCCACAAGTCCGGCAACTGATCCTGCTAGTGATCCTCCTTCGTCCTCCTGTACCACATCCCACGATCGATGGTACTCGTCTTCCCATGAGTATCCTCCGTTGGCCATTTTCATGTTTTCCACCGATCCTCCGGCACCTTTGGGAGCCTGGTTTCGTCGCGACCGTCGGGGTGCGCCCTGGTACTCGTCCCCACTGATGTTTTCAATGTAGTCGTCGTCCGAGTCGTCCATGGTGAGAGTATGAACAATGTGGTTCTTGTACTTGTAGATTTAGATATTGTAGCTAAGATATCAACATTGCATGCATGATCAGTGACAAATGGAAGGGCAATAGGACTGTTTCAGAACGGGGTTTAAGCACGGTATAAATTGATAAAAGTTTGATTGCACAATTTACGAGTATGTACAATTATATTCCCGCCGTTATTTTCACAAATATACCTCTCTAACATACCTCTTAACCCACCCCACCACCCACCCACCTCCGTCCAGGTCACATGACAAAGCTAATTTTCGACCATACAGTTTACGGTTCAGTTTACTCTCTACAACTACACGTCCAACGTTCATCAATCAATCACGTCCATTACATCACACATCACCCCAAACCCCCCCCCACAACACACATGTCGCTCATACAAGACATTTTGACCGTGTTGCTGGCGGACGCCGTCGGAAAGTCCGTGCTCACGACCAAGTCCGTGCCTCTCACGTCGCCCCAATCGACCGACCTGGCCGTGCTGGCTAGCTACGCCCAACACAACCCGGCAGATCTGACGTCAGTCGCCGAAAAGACTTACGACTCGGTGCGCTCTCTATACGTGGACGTCAAGACCGCGGCGGTGCAGGCGCTGGTGGCGCTGCCAATTGGCTCCGAGACCTATCTCGAGGTCGACCGGTTCTTCAAGTTTGCCGCGGCACTCATCATCCGCGAAGGCTCGCGAAACGAGCTGTTTGGAGGCAAGGACCCAGAGGACGTGGTGCCCGAGGACGTGACGGAGTTCGAGGAGGAGGTGGTGGCGGACTACGCGGACTTGACGGCGGACCTCGAGTCGTGGAGCGCAGAGTCGTTTCTGGTCATGGGCCAGAACGGCCCGCTCTTCTCCACGCTGTCGACCAAATCGGCCATCGACCCGCGCCCTAGCATAACTCCCGGTGCCTTCCAGGTGACCAACGTGCTGCCCAGAACTCGGTCTGTGCCAGCCTACCAGCTGGGCTACCTCACACCGGCAGTGTCGCGGCTACCACACCCGGCTCTGCCTCCGACAGAGATGATGACGCACTTTGTGCACCCCAACGGCTCCGAGCTGGCGCCCAGTCGGTTTCTGCGCATGGACGCAAACTCGTCCTTTGCTCCTACCAGCGACAGTGGCAAGGCTGTTTACGATCCCGCCTCGACGGGAGCTCTGTGGTACGAAAAGGTGGGAAGGCTGAGAGAGAGTGCCTTGGAGGAAGTCTTGAACGAAGTGGACACCAAAAAGGAGGATACTAACGACGTGGAGATGAATGACGTGGGTGGAGAGACTGAGACCGAGGAAACAAAGGCCAAGGTGGAGAAGGAGGCCGAGGAAGACGACAAAATGGAGGACCCCTCCTCCCCCTCCCCCTCCACCTCCACCCCCTCAACTCCCCTGCCCATGGAGGACATTCTGCAATGGCACCCGCGCAACTTCATCGACGACGACGAGTTCGAGGCCATCAAAACCGGCACCGAGCTCGAGTTTGTCAGCAGACTCATGCTCCAGCTGCAACAGCTCCAGGCAGACCGTCTGGCCACACCCGACATTCCTCCACCGGTGTCGTTCGAGGAGCGTCGGCTGGCGATGAAAATCGAGGGCGTTCTGGGACGCCTGCTGCAGTCCTCCGAGGGCATCGACATTGCCAAGTCCAAGATCAAGCCCTCTACTAACATCCCCGCTCTCAAGACCAACTACCTGGGCGTGTTGCCGGCCCCCGAGCCTCCGAAACCCATTTCGTCCGTCGGACGTCTGCCTTCCGGTCCCAAGGCGAGAAGAGCTAAGCGATAGACTGGATGAAAAAGAAGGGAAGAGGGGGGAGACGCCAAGGCGTGACTTCTGGCACGGGCTGCCAGAACTTGTATTGTTAGGATAATGTATGTTTAGTAATGAGCGTGGTTGGACAAGCACAGTCTAGTGTACGAACCAGACGACAGGAGTAACCACTTTTGAAGGTCATTACAAGCACCAGGGTAGGGCTAAAGTTACCACAGCAACACATGGTCAAAGCTATACCATATAAAAAGGTACTGTAGACCATTCAAAGTCAGCGTCATTTGCTGATTCGAACAGTATTATGAAATCGGGTCCCTCTCAGTACATTTCTTCATAGATATACTCGCCTGTCTGACGGTACAGAGTGTGGTTCAGTAAAAAGGTCACTCTTTAGCACTTCGAAACTTGACGTGCAATACCATGTAGCTGAAAGATGTACAATGTAGTTGTAACGTTTAGTTGGGATTAGCTGAAGAAAACTTCACCTGGGGGTACATACTTCGAAGCACCCATGATCCTGGAGATTTGCAAAAAACATCAGACGATAGATCGCAGGCATTTTCCCAACTACAATGGGATCAAAGTGGTGCATTGCCACGCATTATTTCGAGCTGACGCCACTTCTAGTCTAGTGGGCTGAATTCTCACTTGGCAGCTTACTTGGAATATAGTTGAGGTTGTGTACCATTTTTTTTTTAACTTTCATTTTCACTATAATAATTAAGACTGATCACTCCTTAGAGAGGAACATCGGCTCCCATGGCAATGGAGATGATCAAAAACAGATTGAGAGCAGACACCATGCCGAAAACCAGGTAGGAGACAAACTGGGTGGTGGCGGAGTTGCTCATGTCGACGTACTCGGGAATGCAGATGGACTCGTCATCCGAAGACGCCTCGGTGTCGACCATGCCGTAGTGGTTGTGGCTGGGCCGGTCTGCGGGTGTCAGAGTGCCGTTGGAGTTGGATCGAGGACGGGTGTGGACGATCGCAGCGTTGGCGGCAACCTTCATGATCTTCTTAGAACCAGTAAAGTAGATGAGAGGAGCAGACACGATGGGCAGCAGCAGCGACAGCACCACCTGGGAGGCGTTGAGAACATCAGCCAGACCCTTTCGGCCCACAAAGAGCGTCACAAACAGACAGGGCACAATGGCGATGGATCGGGTGATGAGTCGTCGAATCCAGGGCTTGAAGGACCATCGAAGGAAGCCCTCAGACACCATCTGGCCGGAAAGGGTGCACACGATACCAGCAGACTGTCCAGAGGCCAAAAGAGCCAGGGCAAACACGGTTCCGGCAGCCGGCGACAGAATGGTTCGCAGCATGTCGTAGATGGAGAAGAGATCGGCGTCGTAGGCCTCGGGCGAGCCGTTCAGAGTCGAGCCTGCAACAATGAGAATGGCGGAGTTGATGAAGATGGCCACGGTGAAGAGCGAGATGACGAGCTCGGCAATGGAGTATTTCATGGCGTACTTGATGGCGTGGATCGAGGGCTTGTACTTGAGATCCTCGTCGTCGGCGTCTTCGAATCGCGCGCTTTCAGGAAGAGCGTATCCGTTATCCTCGTCGTATTCACGGAGACGAGGCTGGACGAGACCGGAACCAAGGTACAGAGAATGGGGCATGACTGTAGCTCCAAGAATACCGCAGGAGAGGTACAGACCGTTGGTTTCCAGCAGCTCCTTCGAGGGAAGGAAGCCCTCGAGAACCAGGGGGATGTCCAGGTTGTCGATAGCAGCAAGTTCAAAGGCAAAGCAGACCACAACCACAGCCACCAGAGCAGCCACAGCGTACTCAAAGTATCGCACGATGCGCATGGGGCCGTTGGGACGGTAGGCCATGAGCACAATCAGCACGTCGACCACGGTGACAAGCACTCCAAAGAAGAGAGGAATGCCAAACAGAATGTTGAGAGAAATGGCAGTTCCGACCACCTCGGCCAGATCGGTCGCAATAATCGCAATCTCAGCCATGACATAGATACTGATGGAGAGCCAGGGAGGAAGGTGTTGTCTGCAGTTTTCGGCCAGATCCAGACCCGTGACAGATCCCAGCTTCACACACAGCACCTGCAGAAACACGGCAAAGAGGTTGCTGACAAAGATGATGAACAGCAGCTTGTATTGGTACATGGCTCCGGCCGAGACGGCGGTGGAGTAGTTACCGGGGTCCATGTACGCCACGGAGACCATGATGCCGGGTCCCACAAACTTGCCGTACTTGGACAGAATCCGCATCACGTTGCCCCAGGTGGACAGGGGCTTTTTGTTGTTGGGGTCGGGAGATGCGGACGAGGTGAGGGGCGTCGACTCGTTGGAGTCGTCCGAGGAGGAGCCGCTGAGGTTTTCACTAGACCGCCTCATCTGAATACCTCGGGAGCTCTCGCTCAGACCCCTGCTCACGTGACCCGGGCGGTTGCGTCTGGACGTGCGTGAGGCCGAGCGATTATTATTTGAACCTCCTGCTAGGTCCGTGTCTCCCATGACATTGGCGAGGTCCTGGGCGCTGAGCTTCTTGCTGGACTCAGCTCCACTGTTGTTTTTGTTGAACGATTTGTTGTTGTTGAGCTCGTTGTCGAACTGCGGCGGCTGCTGGTTGTATCCAGGCACTCCCTTGGGCTCGGGGTCTCGAGTGGGGCAGTTCATGGTGGTATCTGGTGTGAGTGTACTGTCAGCAAGGAAGCCTTTGGTGACCTGCAGTGCTTGTAGAACTTTGGTGAGAGTCTTGAAACGGGCTCAGAATGAGTGTCGTGTTATGTGCAGGTTTTGGGCGTAAGTCTGTGTCGGTAGAGTGCTAATAACGTGTCTCTCCAGTCACTGCTCACTGTGGGGTTGTATTAAATATGTAGAGATCATGCACCTTGGGGATTCCTACATTTCGGGAGGAGCCGGGTGCGGTCGGAAAAAATAGCCCAACCAACTAAAGTCTATTGAGTCTAGACGGTGGACGGTGGTATGTTCACAATGTAACCGCCACCACGAAAATGGAACGCCAGAGTGGTACAGTACGTACAAGTATTTGGACCAGGAAAAATAGGACATGAAAAGCACTGTGGCGCCAGCACCCAAGTGCTCATACCAGAGGCCAGGTGTTACATACCCCACTACACCAAATCGTCTTACATTGTGTATCATCCCTCCACCCTCTAGAAAGCGTGTAAAACTCCTGCTATAGGTGGGCCGGTGGGTCCACTTTCCGGGCTCTTCTCGTTTCCAAAATGTCTTCGGATTAACCTCCTTCCTCGAGTGGCTTAAGTTTTTAAATCACATTGAACGTTTTCGTGCCGCCAAAAACCTTGGTGAAAATTGCAGTGGTTATAAGCGACGCGAAATGACCCGAACGCATTCAACAAGCATTTGAAAAGCAGTCTACTGTCGTCTTCTCCGGTAGTTGTTCCGATACGGATGTAGTCGCTTTTGCCGCCGTACCACAAGCACAAGTAGCTGCTCTTTGCCGCTCTTCTCTTCATCTCTCAGCCTCATAAACACACCCCATCAAACTATCGTGAAACTTGCTCCTCCTCTCTCAACAGCAACCGCAACAAGGTTTCGTCAGATTGTCCAAATTCCTGAATTCAGATGAAGGTGAAGAGAGCCAGCATAAACACTGCAAAGTTAGTCGTGTGACCAAAACAGGGAGTTTTTGGGTGGGGCAGGGTTGGGGCTGACTCGGTGTATGGTCACGTGACCGGGACAGAACGCGAGCCAGCGTCACGTTACCCATATTACACTGCTCTGTAGTACCACTTGCAATCTGGCTTGATTATTCGCTGCTGGTATTCTTTGCCTTACATTAGGAACATGCAATATGACGTCTTAACAATGTCTAGTGGTTCAACACATGACATGAAATTATTACAAGTACCGGTACTCCTTGAATACCACTCGCAAAATCCTGCTTTGAGCAGTTTCCAGAGCGCTTTTCCAATTCACTGGTTCTGCTACATGACGACTGAAACCAGGCTGCTCTGGAAGACGACCGCGAAAGATAACCCTTGCCCCTGAACAGCGTTACTATGAGATACCATAACTGGAGATCCCATAACTGGAGATACCCCTTAGTGATGGTGCTTGGTGGACAAGTCAGGATATCTCTTTCAAAAGCTATCCTGTGTTGTTGCCAAACAGAGACGTGTCATGGCTAATACGACACCTGTGTGCTTCGTCAGTTAGGGTCTACGGTCATCAACATCCACACTTCTGATGAGAGAATGGAGCGCATGAGCAGCTACATAGGGAGGAACTTCCAGAGTATTGGAGAGGGCGAATTCAAGAAATTGGACAGGAGCAGCAGCGTCTCTTCAACTGATGTATAGGCGTAGTGAGAAGCTACTGTAGTCAGACTAAGAGGGTAGTGCTGAGGGTGGGCAGACCATCCTTGCTGTCTTGGTTATCATGTGTCAATAGGTTGTCACGGCTTTCGACAAAAGTACATATGCACATACCACGGGATACCACCTAGCTGGCTAGAGAGAGGCAGATTGGTAGTGGCAACGATTTGGTAGTGGCAACGATTTGGGTACTTAAAAGGGCAGACGAAGTGAGATGTCACCTTGATAAAGAGGGTTGAGAGACCTGGGTAGTCTGTCTTCGCTTGGTGTATGTCTGGGCTATTTGAGTGGATGGTGTTTGGTAGGAAGAGCTTAGAATGGAATGAGTGGGATCTATATAGACTGAGGTACATGTCTGAGTCGCGTCTTAAATATGTAAATGGTGGATTATGGGTGGGTGTGAACGGCATCTGCATTGCCTGGAAACGCTCCGGTTGGCGTGCAAATTAACAGACCAGTTTTCCAATGAATTAACAGTACACTTGGCTGTGCTCCTCCGCATCTTTAACGCCGAAGGAATAGTCCATCTGCCATGTGCTCCCATTACGCCTTCGCTTAACTATTATCTCAATTGAATAGAGTATTTGTCAACAAACGTAAACAAACATGGAAGATTTTAACGACTGAAGTTCGCAGGATATCTCCAGCAGCTAAAATAGTTATATAGACACAGACAGTGAGAAGTATTATTCATACTGTCTACGATTCTCAATCACCCTCTTTCCCGTACAAAAGCACTCACATGATAGATCAGTCCTGTTCGATGTTGTGCATGCAGATTGGCTACCACAGTAACGGATGGGAGCCCCAAAACATGGCATCAAACGGCGTCAGTAAAGGAGCAAAAAGTTTTAAAACCCGGCCAGAGACACCTCCGACTTACCCACAATCCATATATCCACTCGCCATCTCGCCACCTCCTCCCCTAACCCGATAATCCGCCTTCTCCCCCCATCACGTGCAGAGCCAAAACAAAAATATACACAGCGTGCAGCAAAGCCAAATTTCAAAACATATCGCAAGCGACAGAACAGAAACCACACAAAACCAAACCACCACACACAACATAACACACACTACCTCTGCAATGGCCAATCTCAATGGCCCCGGAAGGACCACGTCCAGCCCCGGGTTTAGCCGACGGTTCGACCGGCGCGACATGCTCAACAACACGTCCAGAACCGAGACCGCCAACACAGCTCCCCCTATCAACAGCGTGCGGGACTCCAAGGGGTATCCAGATCCTAGACGGAGCTCTGGCGTGGCCAAGCCAATGAAAACGTTCCATGCGACACAGAAGCCGTGGCGACAGGAGAAGATCACGGTTCCCGCCAAAAGCGAGCCGTTAATACCCGAAACATACATGAGTGCGGCCAACCAGCGATGGGCCGCGGTGTCGCTGTTTCTGCTGTTTCTGGCGTCCAAAATCACATACCTGCTGACCCCCGTGCCACCAGGCGAGCAGTTTGGCCTGCTGTTCAAATTCTTTGCATTGGATCTAGTCCTGCTGTGGACTCTTCCACTTTTCCGGATCCCCTGGCTCACCTTTGGGCCCGTCGTCACGGTTCTGCTGTCTCTGGCGTTTCTGGGCTTTGACCTGGGCATTGTCTACTACCGGGAGGGTCTTGTTTTTGCGCTGGGTCTGGGTTCGGCCGTTTGGAGAACCGTCAATGACAAAGAGCTGTCGTTTTCCGGTCTCAAAATCAAGGTGGCCTCTCTTCAGGACGCCTCCAGCCATCTGATTGGCGAACACATTGTCCAGATTCTGCCCAAGAGCACGGCTCTGATCAATCCCATGGACCAGCCGTTTTGTCTGAGTGGTGATTCTAAGAGCTCCATCACAATCCCCGTCCGTCTCAATGCTACCGGTCTGTCCTCTCTCGAGCTCAAGTACATTGATTTCGACAACCTGGAGGAAAAGTCGTTCAACTTCACAAAGAACCAGCTCGTCAAGTTCCGAGGCAGATCCGACTACGTGCGATCGCTGGACCACAAGCTCAAGGACGCCGACAAGAAGAAGCTGTTCTACGTCGAGCTCCCCGTGGAAAAGACGGGTCTGTACCGACTCGGCCGAGTGGTCGACGACGCTAACAACGCCGTTCGAACGTACATGAAGGACGTGATTGTGGGAGCGTGTCCTGGCGCCAAACTGCGTCAGAGCAACGAGTCTCTGCATCTGGGATCCAACAGATGCATTGGAGGCACGGAGCAGCCCAATCTGGTGGTCATCGGAGTGCCCCCGCTTCGAATCAAGTACTCCAAGCAAGTCGAAGGTCAATCTTCTGTCTTCTCGGTGCAGTCTGTTCAGCCCAGACACTTTGTCTCTCCTATTGCTAGTGGAGACGTCAACAGATATGTGTGGAAGAGCGGAGGAGATCTCAGCTGGGCTGCTCCCCATGAGGTGCCCATCCATCTCGACGCTCGACTCAGCCAGACCGGAAAGTGGGTCTATGCTGTGGACGAGGTGGAGGACGGACTAGGAAACATCATCAACTACACTGCGATTGCCAAGGGCAAGGATGAGGAGTGGAGAACACGTCGTCAGCTGACCCACGAGTTCTTTGTCCATCCCCGACCCCAGGTTTCGTTCAAAACTTGCTCGGCCGAAAAACGAGCCCGTCTGGCTGGCGACCATGTGTCTCTGGACCTCAAGATCCAGGCCCAGGAAGATCTCGTGCTCACCATCAAACACACGGACGAGTACGGCCAGTCCGAGGTGTTCAACGCCACCGTTCCTCGAGGCCAGCAGTCGATTCCGGTGTCCAAGGCCGGTATCTACGAGCTGGAAACCGTCCATGGCAAGTTTTGTGCTGGCGATATCGTCGAGTCGTCCGAGTGTCACGTGTACGTTCCTCCCAAACCCTCTTTGTCCGTCGAGTTCACCAATATCCAGGACCAGTGTGCCGGTCCCGTTGGAGCTACTGCAGAGCTGGCCTTTACCGGTCAGCCTCCCTTCCACGCCGTCTACCGAACCATTCGAGACGGTCAGGTGGTGGACACGCAGAAGATCACGACCCATCGACTGCGTCACCAGCTCAAGTTTAAGCCCCAGTCGGCTGGTACCTACACCTACGAGATTGTGTCGTTCAGCGATGCTGTCTACAAGCAGCCTCAGGAGACGTCCTTTTCCAAGAAGCAGACGATTCGGGTTCTTGCCGGTGCCCTGTTTGACAAGTCGATTGCTCGACAGCGATTTGTTTGTTCTGGCGAATCTGTGGATCTGCCTGTTACTCTGCGAGGAGTCCCTCCCTTCACTCTGGAGTACGAGATTGTGCACGGATCCTCTCGACGTGTGCCCCATACCGTCAAGGACATCAAGGACCAGAAGCACGTGATTTCCACGTCGGGACTGTCGCAGGGAGGCCAGTACACCATTTCCCTGGTGGCTGTGACGGACTCGCACGGATGTCGGTCTCTGTTGGACGAGCAGGATATCCGTGTTGAGGTGCGTCGACAGCGACCCTCGGCGGGTTTCCTACCCATCTCAGGGGACTACGATGTCGCTGTGCCCCAGGGCTCTCCTGTTAAGCTGCCTGTGACTCTCAATGGAGACGGACCCTGGCACGTTGAGTACGAGTACATTGAAGGAGAGAAGCGAGAGAGACACCAGGTGCAAGTTGGAGATGCCAACGGGTTCTTCACCGTGGCTCGACCTGGTCACTACCGTCTGGTTTCTGTTCGAGACGCCCATTGTCCTGGAGAAATCACTCATGACGCCATCTTTTCCCTCACGTGGATCGCTCGACCAGCAGTCAAGATTGTCAAGGCTGGAAACACCGAGGCCAAGGACGGCGTTCTGTCTCGAGCGCCCATCTGCGAAGGAGACCAGGACTCCGTGGAGATTGCTCTGGAGGGTTCTCCGCCCTTTACCGTCCTTTACCGAGTGTCTGGCCCTGGAGGACGAACCAAGGACCACGAGATCCAGGTGGCCACTCCGTTTGCCAACGTTCGGGTCGAGACCAACGCTCCCGGCGAGTACGAGTACTTCTTCATGGGCGTTCTCGACTCCAACTACTACGATCGAAAGTGGTTGGCTGACGTCAAGGCTGGCGACGATGTGGCGTTTGCAGACTCCAAGCTGCGACAGCTGGTCAAGGCCCGTCCCACCGCCAAGTTTGTCGACAAGGGACGGGTCTACCGGGCCTGTCAGGGCATTGCTGACTCAGCCGACGGGATCCCCATCAAGCTCACTGGAGAGGCTCCCTTCTCTCTGACGGTTTCCATCCGCGTCGACTCGTCCGGACACACCGAAAAGGTGACCTACAACAACGTGGCCACCGACTTTGAGCTCAAGGCCCAGCTGTACTCTCGTCTGGGGCTCGGCAAACACACCGTCCAGATCTACCAGGTGGTGGATGCTCGCGGATGTCGCCAGTCCAACTTTGGAGCGGACCAGCGGGTAACTGTGCATGTGGCAGACACCCCCACCATCACTGCTGTGGAGGAACGAACCGATTTCTGTGTGGGCGAGCGAATCTCGTACTCGCTGACGGGTATTCCTCCGTTTGATGTCACCTACGACTTCAACGGCAACGTGCGAGAATCCACCTCGGGCACTCTGTTCCGACGACTGGCTGCTGAACCGGGCAACCTCACCATCAAGGCCATTTCCGATACTGCTTCCAGCTGTCGAATTGAGCTGGAGGGCGCCAAACAGCTGCCCAAGCGAATCCACCCCATCCCCACCGCTCGAGTGGAGGAAGGAACGTCGCTGATTTTCGACGAGAATGGAGCCGAGAAGGCCGAGATCCACTTCCATCTGCAGGGCACGCCCCCCTTCCAGCTGCAGTACACTCGAAGCGAGATGATCAGCGGCAAGGAGGTGGTGGTGGAGACCCACACGGTGGGCAGCATCAAGACCCACACCTACACCATCTGGACGGGTCTGCAGGGCATCTACCGGCCCATTGTGGTGTCCGACTTTTACTGCACCACCGCCGGTGAGAGAGCGAGTCATTGAGTAGAGTGACGACAGGCTCTTGTATGTATGATATGAATTAAGCATTGAACGACTGACGATATGTAGATGGGTTAGCTGCTTGTAGTTATGTATGTACTCGTACTGGTGAGTGCTTGCGAAACAGTCTATCATTCACCCCTACTTGTCTCACTCTGACTATACGGTATTAAGAACTGGTGCCAGATGTGAGCTTAGCTTTCGTTTTGGACGTTGACTTTCGGTTTGGATCCACACCCTCAACTCACCATAGACTCACCCTGACTCCCTACCAGTGCTATAGCATCCAGAGATTGACCTCGTGTTGGATTAAACCGGAATGTTAATGTTGTTTCGGGTGGGGAATACTATCGTACACTTGTACGACGTTCCGTTCTATAGGTGTAACCAACGGTGTCTTCAACGGTCTGGGATTGTCCCGTGGTTGCAATGCCTCCAAATCATCCAAATGAGACACGAGCCAATGTCTCTTCCGGTAACTCCAGTGATAACCGCGCTAGAGTCTTTGCTCCTGGCTGAATGTGAAAGCACTGTATGTACAAGTATTATGAGCTAACCATGGTACAGGTGGAGTGACTGTGCTGAACATAAACCACTGTCAGTGAACTGGTACAACATCACTGGGTAATCCACCAGCTTCTACGAGTACATGAAGTATTCAGCTACGCGCCTTTTTGGTGCATACCCGCTGTTGGAGGACGAGCATGAATCTCCTAATGTTCTTGGGCCCTGTTGTCTGTCCCTGTTGTGGTCCCTGTCTTTGGCGTGCCTGAACGTACCCCAAGAGTATACAAGCATCGCACAAGTGGTCCAGACAAGACAAGACCAGACAAGACAAGACCAGACAAGACAAGAGGAGACAAGAAGACAAGAGAAGGTTCCCATATTAAACATTGGCCAAAGACTAAAGTGGACATTTGATCGAACGCTGGAGAAGAGCTGTGGTGGGTGTTGTAGTTGGTCAATATTGTTTTTGAGAGCTTTTGTCTGTTTATCGTGTGTTACAGAAAGGTTGTTGTTGTTTTCCCGTTTTTCCCCGCTCTCTTGGACCCCCTCTGAAACCCCTCCGGTTACCTCCTGCCACCCTTTGTCGAACAATAGTATTTTTGATTTTGCCGATTCCCATAATTATGAGACACTCTTGGGGACAGCTTGGCGAGGTCCACAGGCTATACAAATATAGTAGCCACAAGTATAAGTACGAGTACACTGTACATACTAAGTTCCCACAACTACTGGACTGCTCTGAATAAGACTCCAATCACGTGACTCGACATTACTCACTACCACAGGCACGACCCCCCACATCCTCGGCCCGGCCGACAAACTTTTCCTACCCTTGCCCAAGCTGATTTTCGTTTAGTAGCTTCGATGCAGGACAAACAAGGCTACCCGATTTCCAGATTGTGTTGGTCGTATTCAGGGAGCTGCCTTAGCAGGTTCGCTGTTTTTGGCACTAGCTCGATAATATCGGTGGATTCCTGGTGGCCCGGCTCTGCTGATGTGTCTCCGAATGTGGCCATGTCAACAGCCGAGCCTTTGGATGGTTGTCCAGTCTTTTGGACGAGTTCAGGCACGGGCAATAACAGAGTTAAGTCGACTTTGCCAAACAGTATATACAGTACAAGTCTGGTGGTCTCTACAACTGCAGGAACTACAACTACTTGTACTGTAGTGGATCCGTCGAGTTGATTGTACAGTGAGCTACAAGTAGTATCCGTATGTATGTGGTTCAAAGCTTACAACACCCCTCCATCACTGTCTTGGTTGTCAGCCTCCATCAGAACTCTGTTGGAATACTTATATACTAGACCATGCACCTCGAGAGCGTGGCTGCACGGTTAGTGCATATACATTAACAGTGCGAGTTATCGGCATCATCGACTGACGACCCACACGCAACAAACGCTGCTTACTCCACACTGTGTGCTTTCTCCACAGGTTGCTCAACTCGACATTCACCGGTAATTCTTTTTGCCACCCCCGTTTGAAAAAAAAAGGGCTCCTTCGCAGCCACAGACGACCCAAGACGCTTCGTTGTCCGTCTTTTTTTCCGTTTTTCCACATACTTTACTAGCCACAAGCCACAGTGAAAGGATTTTGCATCGACCTGGCAGCTTGAAAACGATCGACTTTTCCATACCTGTCCACCAACTCGACACATCTTCCACACCATGGAAAACCACAAAAACAACCCGGAGTGTGACGCCGCCAAGGCCGCGGCAGCAAACATCTTTCCGGCGTCGCCCATGGCCAACTCCATGATGTTCGGCTCGTCCTACTCGCAGTCCTACAACAAGTCGTTCATGAAACGGCACTCGGGCGAGTACAACCGCAACTCGGGCGAGCACCGGCACTCGGGCGACTTCCACCGCGTCAACGAGGATCTGGAATCTGCATCTGAAACCACCCATCTTAATCCTCGTCCAGCACGTCCCTCCATGGCGATCTCCAGTTCTCCAGACGCTGACACGGACACCACCTCCTCTACCACAAACCATGCATCCAACAACCGAGAGCATCATCAGCTCAGTGAACCCCCCGTCTACGGCACCACCTCTTCCTCCTCTACTACCTCTCTCATCAACCCTGAGGAAAACGTGTGGGAGGACGTGCCCAGCCAAAAGAGATCGCAGGACGTGCGAGAACTCAAGATTCTCTGGCAATACTCCCTGCCCCTCGCAGTCACCTTCCTCCTGCAGTACTCCCTCACCGTTGCATCCATCTTCTCGGTAGGACACCTGGGTAAAGAGGAGCTGGGCGCGGTGTCCCTTGCATGCATGACTTCTAACATCACAGGCTTCGCGCTCTTCCAGGGCCTGTCCACCTGTCTCGACACTCTCTGCTGCCAGGCCTACGGAGCCGGCAACATGCGAAAGGTCGGCATCTACTTCCAGCAGTGCGTCTGCATGAGCATTCTCGTCTTTCTGCCCATTGCAGCCATCTGGATGTGCTCCGAGCCTCTGCTGGCCCTCATCATTCCCGAGGGACAGCTGGCGGCCCTGGCGGCTCTCTACCTCCAGATTGTCGCCCTGGGAGTGCCCGGCTACATTGTGTTTGAGTGCGGCAAAAAGTACCTGCAAGCCCAGGGCATTTTCATGGCCGGAACCTACGTGCTGGCCATCTGCGCTCCGCTCAACGCCTTCCTTAACTGGCTGCTGGTCTGGGACAAACACGTGGGTATCGGCTACGCTGGAGCTCCCGTGGCTGTCGTCATCACCGAGTGGGCCATGGCCATTCTCATCATCGCCTACATTGCCTTTGTGGACGGACGACAGTGCTGGTTTGGCATTTCGCCCCGAGCAGCCTTCTCCAACTGGGGGCCCATGCTGCGACTGGCAGTTCCCGGTGTGATTATGGTGGAGGCCGAGTTTCTGGCGTTTGAAATTCTCACTCTCGCATCCTCGTACTTTGGCTCTGCCGCCCTGGCAGCCCAGTCCGTGCTCTCAACGGTCATGGCTCTGGCCTACCAGATTCCCTTTTCGGTGGCCATTGCCGCATCTACACGAGTAGCTCATTTCATTGGAGCAGCCCAGCCTCAGTCGGCCAAGAGAGCTGCCAGAATCGCTCTCTACTCCACCGTGCTCATCTCCACCTTCAACTGCACCACGCTCTTCCTCTTCCGACGACCCATTGCCGGTCTCTTCTCGTCGGACATGGACGTGGTCGACCTCGTGGCCTACGTGCTGCCCCTGTGTGCCGTGGGCCAGTTCTTTGACTGCATCTCCTCGGTCGTGGCAGGTGTTCTGAGAGGCCAGGGTCGACAGAAGATTGGAGGCTACGTCAACCTCTTCTACTACTACGCCGTGGCCACCCCTCTGTCTCTCTTCTTTGGCTTTGTCTGCGGTTGGCAGCTCATGGGGCTGTGGGCAGGTATCATTGTGGGCATTGTGGGCATTGCTGCCACCGAGGCGTACTTTGTGCTGACCTCCGACTGGAACGCCATCATCGAGAAGAATGCCGCCATGCATCGAGACGACTAACTCTGACGCGCATTTCAAAAAATAACGAGCAGGTGAAGGTGAAGGATCGACCTCATCTTCTCTGTCTGGAGACTGAGTCTCTATTGCATATTTATATATAGATTAACAATTATGCGTTGAGCTGGAGTAGACTATGAGTGATGTGTTTTCGAAGGAGCGTATGACGTTGGTACGAGTAGGTCTCTAAAGCAGGACTTGAAACAAGATCAACAGGGGATAGTATGTAGTTCAACAAAGTTAGTTGGGATTAGTTGATAAAAAAGTCATTTAGGAGAGAGAGTTTTCAATGTTAACAGGAACAGCAGAAGCTGAGAGAGTAGCTCATATGAGACCCAGTATTGCACTTGCTGACTAATGTGCAAAAATACAGGGGGCTTGACTAACACAATTGCATGGTTCTGATGAGATGTGCCGTTTTGAGATGAACATTATAGTTGACGGTTTACTTCAGTTTGGAACGACTGTAACTATAATCAGCATCCAATTGTCCGAGCATCCATATTGTCCCGGGATATGCCTCCAAAGTATTGACCGTTCTGATCTGATCAGCACTCTAAAATTGGGCGAATGAAACTAAAAAAATGATCCTCTTGAGGACCAACATGAGGTATACGTCTTTTATCGGTGTCTCTATCAATGTCCCTGGCTCAACAACTCCCAACCATTCCACCCAAGTAATTACTAACACTTCACACACCTCGAACCCTAACCTAGATTTCACTCGACAAGTTCACTCTCAACACTCACCAAAACGACGGAAAACATCACACATGGCGGACGAAGAGCAATACAGCATTGCCACGCGGCCCGGAGAGGACGTGGAAATGGAGGCGGAGACCGTCGAGGTCGAGAAGGAGGTGGTCGAAAAGCCTCTGGTGCTCAGGGTAGACGCCAAACAGGAGGCCTTCTATCTGCAATACTACTCGGGCCATACGGGTCGGTTTGGCCACGAGTTTCTCGAGTTCGACTTCCAGGTGCTGGATCAGGGCCGGTCGGCGCTACTACGATACGCCAACAACTCCAACTACAAAAACGACACGCTGATCCGACGAGAGGTGGCTGTTTCGCCGGTAGTGGTCAAGGTGCTCAAGAAGATGATCAAGGAGTCGGAGATACTGCGGGAAAACGATACGAAATGGCCGCCAAAAAACAGAGACGGTAAACAGGAGCTGGAAATCAAGTTTGCCAACTATCACATTGCGTTCGAGACCGGTCGAATAGGCTCCTTGTCGGACGTGCAGAGATCGGACGACCCCGAGGGTCTGCGGACGTTTTACTACTTGGTGCAGGATATCAAGGCCCTGGTTTTTTCGCTGGTGGGTCTGCATTTCAAGATCAAGCCGATTTAGACGGTTCGAATACTCAAAAGGTATAGGTCGATGGTCGACAGGAGGTTTATAAGTTATACAGAATTGTAATTGACTCAGTCAGGTCTTTCTAGCAGAACTGCGACAGACTTGTTTTTGAATAGTTTCCACAATTAGACATCCACAGTCTGTCCTATCATGTACTATTTATCCATTCAGTATATGCAATATCGTCTTGGGTACTTACTTGTACTTCTCACCCTTGTCAGACCCCTAGTCGTGCATGACCGACATGAAATCCGCCTCTACGGCCAGATCCCCCTCCCCCCTCGACCAGTAATTTGTCAGCATCAAGCACCAAGTGGTCATATCCTATCGTTATGGCCGGGGTTCGAGCCTCTCGAAGCAGATCTCTCGCCTTGTCGAGCTCGCCCGTCTTCAGGGCTATTATAACCAAGTCCATACATGCACTTAGCCTGGAGTTCTGCGACGTCTCTAGTTTGTCGCAGTTCGGGATCCGTAGAAGCGATTTCCTTTAGAGCCAGCTGGTAATCCTGCTTGCATTGTTCTAAAAGCAAGCTACCCTGGGATCTGACCTCTCCGCAGTTGAGCCCGATTTGATGCCCACTGTGAGTGTGACATTGTCATCAAGTTCGCCCTGCTTCATATAGTCAGCCGCCATCTCGAGCTGGTCGGCCTTGCGGTGTGCCTGTGAAGCCAGCTCGACAGTCATGAACACATTCTTTCCAGGTCCACATCCAGAGGCCGCATCGATCATCCAGGTGCCTTGTCTTAGATAGAGAGCCTCCTCGTTATCGCCTAAAGCGGTACAGGCATCGGTCAGCATGACTCGGGCTTGAATCAGCTCGTCTCTGTACCGCTGCCACATGTCGAAATCGCCAGACGCTTGCGTGGTGTTAACCAGGGAGAGAGTCTTGGGCCCACCTGTTACTGATGTCGAGACTCATGTTAACGCCGGTGAGAACCATAGCCGCTACCAGCGCGGCCTTGATGTAGCCAGGGCGAGCCTCGGCAGGCACCTGGTCGTTTCGGAAACTGTCCAAGAAGGTCCCACAAATCTCCAAGCACACGTCCCTGGCCCCTTCCATATTGTTTTGACGTACATTATCGCCACTGCGAGCTGGATAAAGGCGTAATTTTCGGACAGGCGAGGGATCCCCTGGGCCTCGGCCTCCGCAAGTGCCTCGAGGTGGTACTTGAGAACCTCGAGCAGGTTCGCTTCCCTTTCGGCCTTCTTCGCCTTCATCAGAATCGCCATTACCTCGGAAGGACATAAGGGTTCAGGAAGCATCCACCAGGCGCCTGCGGTGAGGAGGGCCAGCACAAGCGCGATTTTGCGGAACCGGCGCTTTCTTTTTTGGGAGGAGGAGGAGGAGTGCCGCCCGGTTCAAAATGCGTCTTGGGGGGGACCGAGTAGAATCGCGGGGTGGGTTGTTTTAGAGCAGCGGTCTGTACCAGCGGTCGTCTCATGCGCGGTACAGACAGAGCTCTCATTCGAGCCAATCGTACGAGACGGATCATGGCTGGTTGGGGGGGTGATTGTTTTTTATTCTAAAGATGCAATAGTCATATTTTTTGATTCTTTAAATGCATCATGATATCGACCATTGTATTTGGCTGGTTCAAATGTCAGGTCGTAAACCTTATTCCATTCCACACTCCATCATGGAACACCATTTGCCTCACCACTCCGTACCCATACCGGCGGAGCTATCGTGCCCATCTCAGCCCCAACCAGTCTGGGAACTCGTACCGCCTTCATAGTTATATAAGGAAACTGTCTTCTCAGATCTCTCCCTAGTTGGTTCTTCAATACACTTTCCTAACTCTCTATTAGTTTTTTTTAAAAAAAAAAAAAATATTCTAGGGAGATACATTTTTTTGATTCTAGTAAGCCAGCTTGACGGCTACTACACAAACAGGTGTCGTGCGTGAGATATGCATATGGGCCGCTGCACGAATACCCCATAGTCCTGGTCTCCTCCGAGGCGTGGGTTCGAATCTCACAGTTTCACCTTTTTCACAATAGCTCAATAGAATATGAGAAGACTAGTCCGTACAGTAACATCATCCCCGGAAGGAGTCTTACAATTGTACTGTGCCGGAATGTGTTCAATGCAGCGTGACTGTGTATGGCGTACATTCACTGTGAGTATTTGATAATATTTCTTAAGATACCTCGTATAAGGTAATCTAATAATAGGGTAATAGCCCAACCTGCCATGATTTCATCTCATGGAAACAGCCAGACGGTGTTGTGTATGAAGATCATTAATGGACCCCAGTTTGTATTTCTGTGAATAATTATACGGTCGAGACTATCAAGCTTCAGAGCAGAAAGACGTGTGTATTCCAACATGTTGATGCTGTTGAATTTCATTCCATATTCGAATTGCCCACGGTGACTTGTGACTGGTTCCATAGCTATAAAGATCATTAAACATACGTTGGATTCATGGCCAATATGTACACACTGATGGGCAAGTCTGTTAGAGTCTATCGTCTAGACCATCAACCGTCTCAGACCACTGACCTGCCACAAGTCTTCCTGCCATCGACATCCCAGCAGCTTCTGGCCAGTCACAGGACACCTACCACCCGTCTCCTCGTCTCCATCCTCCAAATGTCGGTAAATGCAAGTGTAGCAAAACACGTAACCAGACTCAATCACGGTAGGGTTGACCAGCTCCTTGTCGCAAAGAGGACACTTACTGGTATCTTCCTTCCATTTGGCCACGGATTCAGCGAGCTTGTCGGCTCCCTTGACCTTGTCGGGCACGGGAAGATTATCTTCCAAGTCTCCTCGTCGCTTCTGGTTGAGCTGACGGGCGAAATCAGACGCGTACCACCACTCCAAAAACTTGAGGGCGAAAATCGAGGTGGGAAGCACGTATGAAAGACCACTGAGAGCAGCAGACCGCATCGCATTAGCGCCGGCCTTGGTGGTGAGCAGCAGCATCACCCGCTCGGCAATGGGGTACTCGGAAATGGACTTCATGGTATGGGCCACGTTGGCGGCGTTTCTGCTATCTCTCTGGGACTCCATCTGGTAGTCGTATCGGGTCATTCGAGAGAACTGAATGTTGAGCAGAAAGTCGTCGATGCTATATGCCCTTGTGACGGAGAAGAGGAAGAGCATGTGGAACGCCAAGGTAGCAGTGGTGCATCCCATGGTGACGATGGGGTAGAGCTTGAGAAGCCAGTAGTCAAACTCGAAGACGGCTATTTGTTTGGGCGTGCCGGTTCTCTTGATCTCAGCCCGTTCCTCGTGGATGTCTCGAGCCAGGTATCGGCCCTTGAGTCGCTCGTATCGCGCGTCCAGCTTTTCCTTGATGTATGGCACCACAATGAGGAAGAAGAGCGATCCCCAGATTTTCTTCTTGCTGAGCCGTTTTTCGGCCTCGACCAGATCCGGCACCGCCTGGCGCGTCCGCAGAGCGGGATTAGTGAGAATCTGGGTTCGTTTGAGTCCGTAGAACTTTTCCGTGAAGCTGGCGTTCCACGTCTTGAGGTTGTAGTACTCCACCAGACCCATGAGCAGGGCGTACAGCTCATCGTATCGGTTCACGACCCGCAGCAGGTACCGCGGATGTCTCTGGGCGTAAAATGCAAGAATGTATCGAACCGAAGGGGCAATCAGACCCTCCAGCTGTTTGGCTGAGAGAAGCTCAAACAGAGTCGGCACATCTGGATCCAGCTGGCTGGCGTTGAGTGACGAAAAGTAGTCCATTTGTGTGATGCAGCGTTGTTTTTGTGTGAGATGCGGCGTTGGTGGTGTGTCAGAAAATGTGTACTATCGGTTCTTGGTCGGTATGGCTGTATGAATGCTGCTCAGTGTACTGTGGAGGCGAATCAATGGTGTCTTATTTCATGTTCAACCGTATGTGGGGTATTACTGTTAAACCTTATTGTTTTACCGAGGCTGCTTATTAAGGTGTCGGGAAACAAAATCGAAAAAATTGAAAAAATTGGAAGAAATTGAAAAACCTACGACACTGTCCATCTCTAAATAAATCTAATTAATACAATATAAACATGCTATAGTTTTTGGCTGGTTGTTGAATGCGTTTCTACCGTCGCACTTCTCCTACAGAGTAACCCACTGACTACCCTGTTTCTCCTGTTTCACCTTGATAGGAGGCAGATCCCACCCGGTACCTCCAGAGCCAATGGCAGCTCCCAGACGGGGAACCACCCAGCATTCTCGCGACGTACTGGTGATCATCTTGGGGCCGTAAGGAGGAGGCAGAGGCTTGGAGTAGGTGAGCAGAGCGGTGCCTTTGGCAATGTTGCCAATCTGGGCTGCGGTGATATCACAGAGAGGCTTGATTCGCAGCTTGGAAGAACCGGACCGGTTGACTGAAGCAAACACCAGCATCTCGGGAGGATGGGTTCCCATGGTGTTGATGACGGAGCCAGGATGAATGAACACCTGGGTGTCATCAGGCAGAAGGTTACCTTGGTCGTCGACCTTCTTGTTGGTAGTGGAAGTGGGGAACAGGGTCTGGTAGGGCACGTTGATGATTCGCTCGCGAGAAGTCAGCTTGTAGTCTTCGCTGACCTTGTCCAAACGCTGGGCCACCTGGTCAACAAAGCCCGTAGCAATCATCTGTTTGAGAGCCTTGATCTGGAGCTTGGACGGAGGCTTGAGCTTGGCAGCGAGCTGCTCCTTGAGCTTGGGAGCGGCTCGAGGATCCGAGTTGGCCACCACGATTCGGCCCAGCTGTTGTCGCAGCTTGCGCATCTCCTCCATCAGCTTGTGTCGCAGGAAAAAGCCCTTGCAAAAGTTCTCCAGGTCGGAGTCGTAGTCCATGGCACACACGGCAGAGAGCAGCTTGAGAGCGTCGGAGGCAGGGTCCAGGGACGCCAGCTTGGCCTGGGCCTTGTGGTAGCTGGATCGCAGTTTTCGCTTCCGCTCGATCTCGTAGATATCCTCAGGCTCAGAGTCAGACTCGTTGGCCTTGATTCGGTCGCCGTCCTCGTCTCGCGTTTCCACCTTGGCCTTGGGGGGCTTCTCGTTGATGCCAAGCTCGTGCTCTCCAATGAAGGGGTCTCCAACTGTAAGGGCAGCAACAATGGCTACCATATAGGGGAGACACTCGAGCTGAGAGCCAATGATGAGCATCTTGGCAAATCTGGGAGAAAGAGGGAAGAGTGACATTTGCTTGCCCATGTCGGAAATGACTCCAGCACTGCTGAGAGCTCCCAGATACTCTAGCAGCTTCTCGGCCTTGGCCAGAGATTGTCTGTCGGGAGGAGTGGGGAAGGGGAAGTTGACCACCTTGTCGATACCCATGTGTTTCATTTCCAGAACAATACCCTCGACAGGACATCGTAGAATCTCCGGGACGGAAAACTGGGGGAAAAACTCCTCGTAGACGGCAGAGGAAAAGACTCGGTAGCAGTGACCGGGGCCAGTTCGACCGGCTCGACCGGCTCGCTGATCAGCAGACGCCTTGGAAATGAAATCCACCTCGAAGGATTGAACTCCGGTCTCTTCGTCGTACTTTCGCTCCTTGGCTCGGCCACAGTCAACAACATATCTGATTCCGGGGATAGTCAGCGAGGTCTCGGCAACGTTGGTAGCAACCACACACAGTCGATGGCCGGCAGGAACCTCCTCAAACACCTTCATCTGTTCCTTGGTGGGCAACAGAGAGTACAGAGGCAGCACGTGGAGAGGAGCAGACTCGTTTCGCTCCTCGACGGCAAGCTCCTCCTCGAAGCCCTCCTCTCCATCCTCCTCGTCAGTCTCAGACTCGCCCTCAACAGCAGCATAGTCCTGCTGTCGCATATCTGCGCCGAACTCGACCTCCTCGGCCTCCACCACGGTCTCGTTGGCGGAAACCTTGACCTGGAGATCCTCAGACTTGTCTCTGGGCTTCCAGACCTTGGAGCGGTCCGGGAACGCCTTTCGCAGCCGCTTGACCACGTTGACAATCTCGTTCTGGCCCGTCAGGAAGATGAGAATACCTCCTTCGGGCAGCCGCTTGTGGATCTTGCAGGTCTTTCTGTATATCTCGTCCATGTAGTCGTAGGTGGTTCGCTTGTTGAAGTGGACAGAAACAGGGTACTGTCGTGCGTCGACCTTGAGAACAGGAGGAGGCACGGGGAAAAGCGTTTTGTTCTCGGTGAAGTCGGAAACTCGCAGAGTAGCAGACATGACAATGAGCTTGAGAGGAGACTCACACTTGCCCTCGTTGAACATCTCCTTTCGCAGCTTGAGCACTCGAGACAGAACACCAACGAGAATGTCAGTGTTGATGTTACGCTCGTGGGCCTCATCAATGATCAGAGCAGAGTACTTGGTAAGAGCAAAGTCCTGGGACAGTTCTCGAAGCAGCACACCATCGGTCATGAACTTGAGAGCGGTGTTTTCCTTCACAGTGACGTCGAATCGCACCTGATGGGCGACTCGGTGGCCCTGGTTGCCCAGCTCGTTGGCCACACGCTGAGCCATGGAGATGGCAGCCACTCGTCGGGGCTGGGTGACTCCAATCATACCGGGGTAGCCGCTGCCCTTTGTTCCGAAACCAGCTTCAATGAGAAACTGGGGGGTCTGTGTGGTCTTACCCGAGCCAGTCTCACCGCAAATGATGACACAGTCGTTGTTAAAGATGGCTTCCATGATTCGCTGTTCTTCTCCGGTGACGGGAAGCTGCATTCGCGAGGTCTGGATCTCGGGGTCTCGCTCGACTTGGACGTAAAAGGCCTTTCTCTGAGCATACTCGGGCTGAGCAATATCTTCGGGGGGTGGGGTAAGACGATCCTCGTCTCGGTCCACACGCTCCTTTTTGATTTTGATGTGTGAGAGATCGTCGATGTTGGAAGACTTGGGTCCAGACTGTTCATCGATCCATTCCTTGAAAGAGGAACCCTTGGACTTTTTGGTGACGATTTCGGTGTCCTCTTCTTCGTCGTCCTCTTCTTCCTCCTCTTCGTCTTCTTCCTCCTCTTCGTCTTCTTCCTCCTCCTCCTCCTCCTCCTCTTCTTCATCCTCCTCTTCATCCTCCTCCTCCGCAGCCACCTTGACCTTTTTCACGGCTTCCTCTCCAACGTCTTCCTCTTCTTCCTCCTCAGACTCTTCCTCTTCTTCCTCCTCAGACTCTTCCTCAGAATCCTCCTCCTCATCATCTTCATCCTCATCCTCATCAGAATCGGTATCGTCGTCCTCGTCGGAACTCACGTAATCCTTCTTGTTCTTTCGAGCACGCTCGATTTCGAGCTTCTTTCGCCAAGAATACGAGTTCTTGGAAGGCTTGGACACCTTGGCCAGGTTCTGGAAACCAAACCCGCTGCCAGCCTTGGGTCTCATGTCGATGAACGAGCTCTTGTTCTCAGTCTCCTCCTCCTCGGCCATCTGCTTCTCCTTTCGCTCCAGCTCGGTCAGAAGATGAGCATGCTTCTCGTCGTCCCATTCCTCATGGTCGTGTTTCTCATATAGAATCTCCTTGGTCTCCTCGGTACCGAGCCCCAGCTTCTCCAGCCGCAGAGCCTCCTCGATCCGGGCCTTTTTGGTCTCCCTATCGCCCATGTGCTTCATGGACTTGAGCTGCGATGTGTCAAACGTGCCCTTCCGAGCCGCAAATTCGGAAAACAATGCCTTCTTCTCTTCACGCTTGAGTTGTTTGTCCTGAGTTAGTATGGCCGTCTCTCATCTTCAAGTTCGATTCTTCAGTCTCCCTCCTCCCTCCTTGTCACACTCACAATGTACTTGTCCAGACGCTTTCGCTTCTTTGACGAGAGCTTGGATTCGGCCGGCGTCAGCTCCTCCTGGAGCTTTCTCTTTCGAGCCTCCTTCTCGGCCTCACTCTTGGGCACCATGAGCTCCGCGTTGGAGTCTTCGGGGACCTCGTCTTCTGCGGTCTCACTCTTGACCCAGGTTTTCTGCTTGGCGGCCTTGAGCTCCTGCTGCTTCTTGAGCGAGCCGGCCCGGCCCTTGGCGTTGTATCCTTGCTTGTATTTCGCCATTGTTGCAGCGATGGGGTTTGAATCAGATTTACGCAGGTTATGCTATCGCCCAATTTTTTCGGATAGTGCATCTTGAATGCAAAGTCATGTGATCCAGTTGGGAGGACCACAGCGAAGTTTCAGCCAAGTAATCCCAACTAACTTAGTGAGATATTCAAACTTCTGGTCCCATGTCTTTTTTTGAGGGGCAAAAAATTAGACACTGAAAATGTGGACCCGTAAGAGTCTCAACAGACAAGGAAGAGTATGTGAAACGCCCGTAAGAAGAATAAACCATACCGCAAACCACTTGATTAGTAATACATATCGACCCCGATCATAGTAGCCCCTTCTGATCTCATAATTGCTCTACACCTCTTGCCTCACACCTCTTTAAGTGCGACGTTGAAACATGCATGACTGTTGTATCATGTGTGGTGACGAAACGACGAAGCCCTCAACATAGACAACACCCTCGCCTGGCATGCCCACACTAATGCACGACGACCCCTTGGACGATGAGGAGGAAGAAGAGCCTCCACGAAACATTGGACGGGTAGTCTTTGGGCCCCGGGAATTCGACACGTGGTACCATTCGTCGGCATACTACTTTTCCCAGAAGGAAGAGCTCAAGAAGCTGACGTGGAAACGGGCCATGGCGCTGATGGAGGCCAAGGCGCTCGACAAGGACAAGGACAACCACACCTGCGATATGTCGCGGCTTTTCATCGAGCGCTACAGCTCGCCATCGGTCGGTACACCTGGAGGAGGAGCGTCGTCTGCGTTGACATCCTCAACCATCTGTTCTTCTTCTTCTTCTTCAGGGTCCTCGGCAAACGCATCTGTGGCGCCCAATGAGAGCGAGCAAGCAACAACTCCGGCCCAGATCGACTTCCAGGTCAAACGGCTGTTTGTCTGTGACTCGTGCTTCAAGTACTCCAAGGTCTCTAAAGACATGGCCCAACACCGAAGCACCTGCAAGTATGTGTTCAAACACCCCGGAGAAACGGTGTACAAATCCAAGGAATACGCCATCCGTCGAGTCGACGGCGCGGTTCACAAGCTCTACTGCCAGAACCTCTGTCTGTTTGCCAAGCTCTTCCTGGACCACAAGTCTGTCTTCTTTGGAGCAGACGCCTTTGAGTTCTACGTGGTGTTGGGCAAAGACTCCACCAGCAGTAGACACTTCAAGCCCATGGGCTTCTTCTCCAAAGAAAAGCTGTCGTGGGACGAAAACAACCTGGCCTGCATTCTGGTGTTCCCACCATACCAGAGACGAGGGCTGGGGAAGCTGTTGATCGAGTTCTCCTACGTTCTGTCAAAGTACGAGGGCCGCAAGGGTAGCCCCGAGCGACCTCTGTCGAAATTCGGCTCCTTATCATACATGTCTTATTGGTGTGCTACGATAGCCCGGTTCATCTTGATAGAGTGTACGGAAGACATCATATCAATTGAGACCATCAGTGAGCACACGTACATCCAACCGGAGGACGTGATGCGAGCGCTCAAAGCAATGCATGCTGTGGTTCTTTACAGCGACGACAAGGCCAAGAAGGAAAAAGTGGGAGGGCGGGTATTGAAGAAGTCTGTGAGACGCTGGGTCAACAGTGGCAACGTGAAGCTGAGCCCGGTGATAGACGAGGCCATGGTTTTTTTGGAGTAAGAGCTACAGGAAGGACATGAAATGTACATATATTTATAATGCAAGGTGGTATAATAATTGTGATAGTTCCTGGACCGGGATCATAACGGAACGGGATGTGCAGTAAGTGGGTTGATTGCTTGGTTAATTCTTCCTTGGCTTCACCAGACCCTTGTAGACAAAGTAGTAGACTATGGTGGAGTCATTATCGACAATGGCCATGAGCATGCGATCGACGTCCTTGCCAGCCACACCTTCAGCCGCACGGAAACACTCGTCCCACTGCTTGATGGTCCAGTCATCGTTAGACCGGGCAGGCACCAGCCACTCCGATCTGATCTCAGTGTCGTCAGGGTGCAGAGTCTTGGGCGGCGTTCCATGCACGAGATCGGTGAGTTTGGTCACGTGAATCTCCACGTCTGTCCATAGATGTTGGTGGACGAGGTTGGTTCTTATTTGTTCGGCCATGGTGAAGACTGGTAGCTGGCCTGTCCGTTGTGTTGTGTTTTGGTGTCACAATATTTTTCTGCTTTCTGCCAAACTTTCGTCAATGCGTTATCTCCGTCGGATTTTAAATTTTAACGGTCCCAGGAAAAGGATGCATATGCTGGAAAATACCGGAAAATACCCAGCGTTTTAGCAGTGTGTGGACGAGGTTTGGGGTGCCACCAAAAGTCCGAAATAGACTCGAAACTCTACAAATCCGGGAAACGTAACGCTGAGATACGAGTGGCAAAAGTGAGGCGGTGATAAGTCGGCCAAAACACGGGCTATTGGAATTTTGAGCGTCTATATGAGACGAGAATTCGGCTGCTGACGTTGTTGCCGCAAAAACGCTTCTTTTCCCGCGCAGAACGGCCGACTTTTCACCCCATTCTTGTCTCCCTTTCATCCCAGCCGTGCCAACATTTCTGTTCGGCTTATACTTCGCTGCACGCTGTGAATCTCATTTTTTGAGCTAAATCACGCATCAGGTTTAAAACACACATCACCTCCTCCAAGTCTTGTCACTACGCCGGTGAAGTCTCTTGTTCGATTTCGCCACCGCCTAAAACACACGTCGATACCCGAAAAAGAAAGCGCTTTTGAGCTCTGAACTCGCCCTAATCTGCTTTCGCCAGACACAGCTACAACACAGCGCAGCTACACGTGTAACATCACCACTACACAAGAATGAAACTCTCGCTACTCCTGCTTGCCGGAGCTGTCGTGGCTCTGCCAACGGCCACCGCCGCTGATACCGCCCCCATCGACTACTCGACCATCACAGACCTGCCCGGATCCGAGCCCACGGACGCGGCAGACCTCGAGAAGCGAGCAGACCCGTTCAAGCGACCCCCCAAGGTGTTCTCCAAGAAGACCAAGATCACAAAGGCCCACGTGACCAAGCCATGGCTGCTCAAGCCCACGGACGGAGGCGAACCCATGCATGTCACCCCCACCGTGTGGGGAGACGCGCTTTTCCGAGGCCAGCGCCAGATTGGCGCGGTGCCCAACCCCTGGATCAAGCTCAAGAAGGACGGCCAGGCCAAGACCATCACGCCCAAGGTGGTCAAGGGAAAAACCAAGAATGCGCCCCCGGAGTACGGTGATTGGTTCCACGTGAACCGAGAGGTGACGGAGAACGCCCGTTCGGCTGGTTTCAAGACTGCAGACCCCACCGCAGTGGTGGGCCATAATGAGATGCTGGATGAGGAGGACCCCATTGAGGCCTCGTTCAACCCCGTCGAGCGATGCACTCCCGAGAAGTACATCAAGGTCAAGAAACAGCAAGTCGGACCCTTCTGCTCCCCTCAGTACGGAAAGGGAGTCATGCTTGACCACGTTCATTGGTTCACCTGGTACACTCGAGACTTCCCCGATGCCGAAAAGGTCCGACTCCACTGCGCATACATCCAGGGCAAGGCTTTGCACAAGCGAGAAATCGAGGACAGCCACGCTTTCCACATCACCGAGTGGGTGTCCAACACCTGGGGAGTCTACCCCATGGAGATTGAGGAGGAGTGGCTCGATGGCGAGTACGAGCAGAAGGTGGCCGTGGCCATCCAGCCCGACTACATGGACGACGACGAGATCACCGAGGAGTTTCTGCTGAAGAACTCGACTTTTGTGCGATTCCGACGGGGCGCCATTGTGCAGAAGAAGGACAAGGGCCGACTGGATCTGGACAAGAACGAGGAGGGCATGATGATCACCATCATCACCATCCCCTCTGTGGTCGTCATTTTCGCCTGTATCTACGTTCTCTTCACCCAGGTCACTGCTGGAGCTCGATCCATCCCCAAGTTCAAGAACCAGCGACGTCGAAAGGATGGTCACCAGTACGAGAACATCAAGCTGCAGAACCAGCGACGACGACTCGACTAGATTCCATGACACTCTCACCCCCTCCACAAAAACGGCAGGTCCTCCAGTTTAGAACAGACCTTCCCTTGATAGCATAATAATAATCCCTTTTTTTCTAGCCCTCGTAGATACAGGTTGTTTCGTTTATATCCCGTTGGTCCAACCCCACACGAGGGCACCATATCAAGCCGACCTTTGAAGACTTGGTGGAGCAAGGTCCACGAAGCCAAGACAGATACAGGTCGTACATTAGGTAGATGATAAATATTTGAGCATACAAAATGATCCTGGCTGACGTGCTGGTGCCTAAACCGCGCTCGGTCTGCATGCATAACCGCCGCCGTTAGTTTATAGAGTTGAGGCTATGAAAGAATGTGGTCCGTTTCTGGCCGGTTCTGGACGGAGTGTTTGGCATCTTTGAAGTCAAGGATTTGGCCGGAAACTGGTAGAGATGCAGTGTTGAGACCGTTGCGTTTGAATGTGCCACTCAGATTTGTCTCAGCACTTTTGTTGCGCCATCTGAGTGTCTTGTTCAGGGTTATCGACCTTCCTCCTGGGCCCTGCAAATCCGCACGTTTTCTCAAACTGAAAAGACGTCCATCACAACAACCGGTTTTCGACGTGTGAACGTGGGTTCTAAAAGACAAGACGGAGAATCGAAACCAGCGCTGACAGCAGGTCGATTTTCGTTTTCTCTAGGTTATTACAGGTTCATTGAGGGGCTGAAATTTGTAGTATATTTGAGCACTATAATAAGCGGTCTCTGTTGTTGGGATAACGCATGAAGGCTAAAGAAAAGCCAAAGGGCGTATTACCAAGCATGAGACCATGTGAAGACAATGGCATGTAGCAAAAGAGCGCAGGAAATGCCTGAAATCCAATATTTCATATATTTCAATCCACCCATAAAAGCCTCTTTTGGTCAAATCGACTTCTCATCGCTGTGCTTACTCATGGTTGTCCTTACTCATTGCCATTGTACTTCCGCCGTGCATGATTAGTATAACCTTCGTTGGCGCACCTTCGGGACGAACATCACCAGTCGCTCAACGCAACAAATCACCACCACACATGGAAAAAGACGAAGGGACGGGGACCCTGAGAGGCGGGACGGTCAAGACGGTGCTCACCGCGTCGATTCCGTCCGAAGACAGCTCGAAAACCCTGATTTCGGAGCCTCTGAGGGCCAAACGATCCTTCAAACAGTGGCTCTATCTGCTTTCGCATGTGCTGCTCATCGTCTTCATCATCGGCTTCATGGTCGTATCCCCCATCGACATCATCACGCAGTCGCGGCAAACCAACCAGTTTTGGAACGGCGCCATCGTCATCGCAGGCTGCGTCATCTTCATCGTTCTAGCATTACTACTGTCGTTTCTCAGACTCTTTCGCACCCGACAAAACCTCTCGGATATCCCTCGACGCTACGTGCCTCGCCCAGACGACGTCCCCAAAAACATCGCCAAGGAGATCAGAAACGATCTGGACCGCTGCAAACAGATTCTACGAGACACCAGGCCGATAGAGAAGGTGGCCCATGACGGCCTGGCTCCCCCAGACTCGTCGGGAGACATTCCTCCAGACGTGCCGTACAAGGACGTGGTGGACACCACGGCGTTGCTGGTGGATTCGCGAGCCAGAAACATCCACTTTTCGTTCGGAAAACCCATCGGTATGCCCTTCAGAGAGTACATTTCGCATCTGATATCGTGCCACGTGATTTCGGACGCAAATGTCGGATTCCAGTTTGTCGAGCTCTACGAACGGCTCCGCTTTTCGGGCAAGCCCATTTCGGCCCCCGAAATTCGAACATTCATCGAGCGTCTCATGCGTCTCATGGAGAACATTGATTTCCCCCCAGAAGACGTTCTCTACAAAAACACCACAGCCAACCCCAGTAGTGTCGCAGGCACGCAGTTTGCTTCACACAATCACCTGCTGCCCCCACCGGCTATTGGAAGCAAATCCAACGCCTCTGTGGCTCCCAACTTCCTGTCGGACGATCTGGCCATGCTGACCACCTGGTCCAGCAACGTCAACAGCGAGTCGCCCGTGCATCGAGGCTCCAACGCCCGATCCGACGCTGAACACGTGTTGCAACAGCAGAACAGCCACGTCCGTGCCGGTTCCATGGGCCAGGCTGTTCCTCCTCCTCCTCCTGTCATCAACCACCCCTACCACTTTTTCACCGGAGGAGACCATCCTCAGAACGACACTGGTCTGTTTGAACACCCGCTTTCGCGAAACTCTACTCGGGGCTCTCGCATCTCTCGTTTCTCGCCTGTGGGCTCCGTTATCGGCCCCGATGACTACTACGACGTTAGTCCAAGAGTAGACCCTACTCGTACCAGCAGTGACGAGAGCTACGCTGGAAGTGTCATCATCAGACGAGAAGAGAACTGAGCAGACAAGACAACCCCTGTCAGACAACCCACCAATCATCGGACACCCACTAACACTGTGAATTACAGACAAAAAAAGCGCTGTCGTAGCGCCCCCTATTTATTAGCATTTCATTTAATAAACCATTAATCGCTCCACCTAAAGTGAAAAAACGTGTATATCTCAAGATGCTTGATTTTAAGCACTATTCGTATAAGCAGGCTACAGTACTGTAGAACATTATTTTCCATGTTCAACGGACTACAAACTGCTACGATAGCCCAATGTATCGTTAGTAGTGGCTTGCTGAAAAAGGATCCACTTCATAATCATTACACTAAAGAAAAGCATCAAATCGTCATCTTCGGGTCACCCACCTCCGAAACTAAAAGCATCTTACAAATCTATCAGCGATTGCTGGGGTGCTCCTCCGCCATACTGTTGCTGCTGAGGCTGCTGCTGTCCATACTGGCCATACTGCTGTTGGCCAAACTGTTGCTGCTGGTTCTGCTGCTGCTGCTGCTGCTGCTGCTGCTGCTGGCCACCGTACTGCTGGCCAGTCTGCTGTGGGGCGTTGCCAAAACCGTAGCCCGTCAGAGCAGGCTGGATCTGGGTGCTGGGGATACCGGTGTACTGCTGGCCCACAAACGGGTTGTTGTTGGCGGTGGCCTGAGGCTGCAAACGGGCGTTCATGAACGTGTCTCGGGTGTGCTGTGCGGGGATTCGGGTCTCTCCGGTATTTCCAAAGGTGTCGAGTCCGTCTCCGCTTGCGAGAAGGTTGTTAAGCTCGGGATGAGCACCTCCAGTGACCTGGGCACGCTGCTTGGGTGCCGTCTGCTGCTGCTGCTGCTGCTGCTGCTGCTGGTTGGGATGCGACTGGGTCGTCATGTTGTTGGAAGCCATAAAGTTGAGAGAAGGACCAGGAGTGGAGGACGAGGAGCCGTTTGTGGAGTCATGCTTTGCAAAGGGGTTGTTAGAGCCAGTCTTGAGGGGCTGGAGAGGCTCAGCAGGCTGCTGCTGCTGCTGGAAGGACTGGGAGAAGTCGTTTTGCTGCTGGTAACCAGTGTACTGCTGCTGCTGGGACTGCTGGGGCTGGAACCCGGTGTACTGCTGCTGCTGAGGCTGGGTCTGGAACTGCTGCTGCTGCTGCTGTTGGAACTGGTTGTTGGGCTGCTGGTCGAACATGCCTCCCGTGGCGTATGCGTTCTGCAGCACCCCAGTGTTCATGGTCGGCTGCTGTTGGCCGTAGATGGCGTTGCCGAACAGATCGTAGCCGGTGGGCTGCATCTGCTGCTGCTGCTGCTGTGGCTGGAACTGGTTGGGGAAGCTGTCTGTGTCGATGAGGTTGATGGGCTGCGCGGTGCCTGAGGCCGATCCTGCGCCGAAGTCTCGGTTCTTCTGCTCCTCCTCCGACAGCGCAATGGCCTTTCGCAGAGCCTCGTCCTCGGCTCCTCCGTGCTGTCGCATTCGGGCCTCCTCTTCGGCCGTTCGCTGCGACTCTGCCAGTGCTCGAGCCAGATCGTCGTCTGGCGTGGATCCTCGTCTGGAGGGTCGTCGAGACTCTCGCTGGGCCTCCCGTCGTTCGTCTGGTCGTCGGTCTCCGCCGGTTCTGGTTCGGGAAGACACGATGCCGCCCTCCTCGTCGGAGCCGTAGTCGTCTCCCTGGGCTCGTCGTCCCTTCTTCCAGGAGGACCGGTTAGCCCGCTCGGATCGTAGCCGCTCGTCGTCCAGCAGCAGAGAGGTGATTTCTTTTGCTCGGGACCGGATGCTGGCTCCCTGGTCTCGGCCGTTCTCGTCAATGTAGTGGAACTCCCGCAGGGTCTTGACCACATACAGGTTGTCCTTGCACCACAGCACCACGTTTTCGGAGCCGCAGTGGATGCAGTAGTCCAGCAGGTTGAGGGCCTTGATGACATGGCGCCAGTTTTTGCCCTTGTCGTTGAGTCGACGATCGATCATGTCCATCACCTCGAACAGCTCCTGGTTGGAGTGGGTTAGTCTGGCGATTTCCTCGAGGTCGAATGTGGACGGACCCCATGCGTCATTGGATGTGGCTAGATGTTAGTAGACGGTCAAAGGTGACATTATAGGGGACCGGACGGGGCATGAGGGGGGATGCAACAATGCAACAGTAAAAGGGTTGTTAGTACTCACCATTTCGGACCTTCACCTGGGCCGTGGTGTATCCGTTCGTGACGTTCTTGATGGAACGGACGATGGACTTCGACATTGTATTTTTTGCGGTAGTGAGCTTTTTGCTGCCGTGTGTGTGTGTGTGTGGTTGGTGTAGCTAATGTGGTGATGTGTCGGAGATGGGACTGCTGGGTCACTCTCTTTTAGGGTTGGGCTATGCTACTGGTAGCGTTATTTAGAGGAGCAATGGTGTGTGGGGGGGTGGGAAGAGGTTCAGTGGAGGAGGGACTTTGAGAAAGGTGTTTTACGTACAAAATGACTACATCAATTGCAATTTTGCTCTCAAAATTCTGGTGGCAAAATTGCACCCATATCTCTGTCGCAAGTGCCTCATTACATGTCTCTCGTCCTATGCCCTCAGGAACGCCCAGCTGGGTCCAACACTCACCACCAACGTAGATTGCGCACAATCTTGGGCAATATGGATAAGGGCTTTTCCCAAACAAGATGGCCAGCTCCAGGAACAATAGGAAAATGTAACCGGGCTGAACCATCTTTGAAAATTAGCTATCTGAAGTCATGAAATCATGGTGGTCCAATATTGTGGTTGCGGTCTGCCAATCTCACAGAGTACAGCAACGATACGAGTGCTATACTGAAAGGTGTACGAGTACTCACACTCCGTAGACAACGATCACCGTACGTACTTGTGACCATACGTCTCTAACAGGCAACAAATAATAATAACTGACGTACTTCGTCCTTGTGCCGTCCTCCAACCGTCCCTTGAACTGTCAACTTCTCTGTTACTGTAGCTCTGTAAAAGCCGCATTGTCCGACGATCCGATATTTCCGAGGAGGAGAGCTTTACCGGCGTTGCCTAAAGGAGGCACTTAATAGGTTGCGGCACTAACGAGTCCCGATTTGGATTTCAGTGGGCGTGGGGTGGAGGGTGGTGGAGTAACGGTAAGGGTATAGATGAGTACATTTGTTTACTACCGAACACTTGTTTCTGTCGTCAAGTCCTATCATCGCAATGTGGCTGTAGAATTCTCAGTTGTAAGGAGCCATGTTCTGTTCTTCAGGTCACATGACTTAATGTCATGGAGCGTAAGTATTTGTGGGCGATAAGCTTATTTGGGCTTCGGAATTACGTAAACTCCCACGTATAATATCAGCACACAAAGTCGAATATATGGGTCTGAAATAACATGCATAACCAGACACCTGATTCCAAAACACATTCACCAACACATCACCAACACATCACCAACACACTACCAACACGTTCACCACAATCACGACATGCAAAGAGATTCGGTGAGATCACATATCCACCTCACGGCCCCAAAAACCTGCACGGTTTTCGATGAGTGGATGCAGGACAAGCTGGAGTTCGACCACATTGACGTGGCGCCAGAACACGACACCCAGCTGAGTGACGATGACGACGGTCTGGTGGCCGATGGAGCGTCCCTGTTTGGAACACGTAACCAGCATCATCGAGCCACAAAGAAGACGCCGGCATGGAAGGATCTGGGTGTTCACGAACTGTTTGCAAACGGACCCCAAACGCCTGACAGAACCATTATCGCGCCACCATTCCTGTCTGAAAAGGAGGTCCGGGAGGGTCTCAAACTGTCGCGTCTGGAAGCCGCTGGAAAGTCCAAAAAGGACGACAGACCTGAGAGGCCCGAGAGGATGACAGCCAGAGCTAGGTAGACGCGTGAAGAGTGTCATCCGAGCAGGTCCGCACCAACGTGTTACCGCCTGATCTAGACACGATGGCTCTTGCCCCTGACTCGACGCGACGACTTGGCCGTTCCACAAAACACCGGCACACCCATATTTATTCCCACATATCATCTACAAGCATCAAACATCAACCACTGCATCATTCAATGTATACATCTAACTCTTCTCACCAAAGGCCTTTTTTCGAGGATTCTCCTTGAGCATCTTTCGCAGGTTCATCTGGTCGGCATTGTCAGGAATAAAGACTCCACAGTCGCCTTCGTACAGGTACCAGAGCTCCACCAGCTCCTTCAGAACCTCGGGATGGGTCTTGGCCAGATCCTTGGTCTCGCCAAAGTCCGCGTCCAGATCGTAGAGCTCCCACGTATCCTCTTTCCCCTCTTCAGGAGCAAGAATGGCCTTGAGATTGCCCTTTCGGATAGCTCGCTGTCCAAAGAGCTCCCATCCAGTGAAGTGGGTGTTGCTGTGGATGGCGTCCTTGGACTTGCCCGACAGATTGGAGACCCAAGACACTCCCTTGGGGACCACCACCTCGCGACCCTTGTAGTTTGTTCCAGGGTGAGCGACTCCTGCCAGCTCTAGAACTGTAGGAAGAATGTCCATGACGGTGGTGAACTCGTTGGAGATGGAGCCCGGTTTGTCGAACCCAGGGTATCTCACAATGAGAGGACATCGGATACCTCCTTCGAAAATGTATCCCTTGGTGTACTTGGCGGGAGCAGTGGCGGCCTGGGCCCATCGAGGACCGTACCAGATGAACGAGTCCTTGGCACCAATGTTGTCAAAGGAGTTGTCAAAATACTTTTCGTTGAGCTCGTTGGTGAGAAGAGGAATAGCTTCGAGAATAGCACCCTCGGCTCCGTTATCAGACATGAACGAGATGAAGGTGTTTTCAATCTCGCCGGTCTTCTCTAGGTGATCCAGCACTCGTCCAATGTTCTCGTCCATCTTCTCCACCATGGCAGCGTAAATCTCCATGGTTCGAGACGAGTAGGCCTTGTCTTCGTCGGTCTTATCGTGCCATTCCGTCTCATTGTCGGCAAGAATGGGAGCACTGACCACGTCCTTTCCAACCAAACCCAGCTTCACCTGCTCCTCGAGTCGCTGTTCTCGCAGAACATCGGGACCCTCGTCGTACTTGCCCTTGTACTTGGCAATGTACTCCTTGGGAGCCTGCAGAGGCCAATGGGGAGCAGTGTAAGGCAGGTAGGCGAAGAAGGGCTTGTCCTCGGGCTTCTCTTCAAGGTACTCCAGCAAAGTATCGGTGAAGCTGTCGGAAGAGTAAAAGTTGGAGTCGTCAACCTCCACGTACTCCTTGTCCTGAGAGTACAATTGAGGCAGGAAGGCCACGGCAGGCGAATCCTTGGTTCCAGGCTCAAACGCGTAATGGTTGGCAGCTCCGGGCAGGAGAGCAAAGGACTTTTGGAATCCACGAGCGCCAGGGAACCGTTCGGGAACAAGACCCAGATGCCACTTTCCACTCATGATGGTGTGGTAGCCGGCATCAGAGAGAATCTCGGGAAGCGCAGCCACACGGTCGTTGAGATATCCCTCGTATCCCGGCTTACCCTGGAACTCGGTGAATCGCTTCACGGTCTCGGCCATCTGACCCAGACCAGCAATGTGGTTATCGGTGCCTGAGAAGAGCATGGACCTGGTAGGAGAGCAGGCTGAGGCGGTGTGGAAGTCCGTGAATCGGACTCCGGACTTGGCCAGTCGCTCGAGATTGGGGGTGTGGATTTCTCCGCCAAAGGGCTGAGTGTCGGACCATCCCAGATCGTCGGCCACGATGATGAGGAAGTTGGGGCGCTTTGAAGAGGAGCGTGTTTCAGAGTCAGGCATATTTGTTCAGGTCAATTGAGCAGGAGAGGAACCAAAGAGAAACCAGACAGTGCTTATAACTCCGTTTGGATCGCGGTTAATTCATGTCGCGCGCCACACTTGTGCCACGGTTTTCGTTGATGGCGTATTTCCGTGGCTAGTGCAAGCCACGCCGTATCCATGCGTGTCGTCATATCGGCTGGGAGCGTATAAGCCACAGTCTGAGATGTACTGTAGCAGAGTCGAGGTGTTGGTGTGGCTAGGGTAGTGCCACGGAGGTTTGTCGTACGAGAAGGCCACGTGATCAGATTGGTAGTCACGTGATCGGAGTGGCAGTGGTCAATGACTTCGTGGCTTTGGTCAATGTCAGACACACCTTCAGTATTGTACACACCCCGTACATCCAGCCATCAACGCATCAACCTCAGACTCCCGCTAGCACCGACGCTAAATGCGCCACAGACGGTCTCCGAAGTTATGCTGCCGGTGGCTCATCCGTAATTATGTCTGCTGAGATCTCTAGATCATCAACGATGGCCCTTTCATCGCAGCAGAATCTGGGACCACCGTCAACCCCCATTTCCTCCACCTGACGATTTCAAGGCCCACCGTGGAACTCTTTCCCCAATAAACAATTCTCCTTGGACTGGGGGTCATACAAGTAACCGTAGTCCACGGTGGTGTGCATTGTAGTTGTAGATCTTACACGGGATCGTGCTATAACGTATAGCTCTGGACATGGGTATAACGGTGAAACTGTGAGACTCGGTTGCTCCAGAGAGCCCTGACTAACTTCTGTTTGACAGACTAACTTCATTTAGACCGGCTAACTTCGTTTAGACCGGCTAACTTCTTTTTTAGCCTGGAGTTTGAAGCTATCAACCGGACCCTGTCAATAAATGCCGTCGATCGGGTCAATGGTAATTGTATGATCTGTTGCATCATGTTTGCCTGTGGTGGTTGCCTGTGGATGCCTCTTTGGCTATAGTGGACCCTGTGTGGTTACGCTGGGGGTGGATAAACTGTTTTGTCCGGTGGAGGTTGGGGGAGGTTCTGTGGAGACCCCTTCTGATAGGAGGATGGATTGCCGTTTGGTACAAGAAGGAGTTGCGCCAAATCGGGCAGGATGGTAACCGTTCTGAATTGCAGTAGCTCAGCTTGCTTTTTTTGTCTGGGGGTGGTTACGTGAGAGGAATCCACGGAAGGTGACAGAAGATGAGCAGAGTGATGGACATGATTGTGACACCCGGTTGGTACCGTTCATCCAGCCCGGTAGAGCGGTGATCTTCGTCTCAATGTGATGGAATGGTCATGGAAGGGTCTAGATAACTCCCTACGGGGGTCCGTCTGAACACCAACTCCGTGCAAGCATAAATACAGACCACCAAAGTCTGAGACAAGCTACCGGAGCTGACTCTCGCCTGAGAGAGAGCTTTTGTCTCGTCTGAACCCCTGCCGGTGATCAGCGCCATCGGGTGAGCCGTGTCTACCCTTGTGATGACGTTTCCCTATCTGCATTGCGTATGCGAAGTTGCTTCTATCTCTGCTGTTTTCACGGCAATCACCCATGGGATAAGGCAGAGTCCATAGTTGCTGGATTATTGATCAGCCGAGGATTGGTTCGATGCTCGAGATTCTTTGTCAGATATTATCCCCATGGTGCAATCACCTAATATGCCATACAAGAAGGGTTCAATATGAAATAATTGAGTGTCGGCTGCCTAACGTTTTATCGATTCGATTGACTGCCAGAAAAGGGCGTTACCCGGCCGTGTGTTCCGTCTCCCGTCTTCCGTGCAGGTCAGTTCCGGCTACTGAGGTTTGGGTCAAATGTTGCAGGCGGGACGAAAAGTGATTCACAGCAGGCGGCTGTACAGCCGGGACAGTCTCGGAAAGGCTGGATTTGCGCTATATTCAACGGGAGTCGGCTCTACAGCGTGAGCCCATCGCGCCTATCAATGTAACGTAGGCTGGTGGAGACGGGAAGATGAGGGTGATGGGCGGATAATCCCTGGATATTTCTGCACTGATAATGAGCTTTACGATGGGCAAACAATAGGCTTGTCGGTTTGCTTTTCCGAGGTTTAATGTGGCGGTTGGAGAAGCTTAAAAAAGACGCACTCCTTTCTCTTTCTGATTCTGGCTATGGTCTTCCCATTCAACCAACATAAGATCCCCAAAGGGACGAAGAAAGGGCCCTCCGAGTACAGATTGCCTCGGCCGAAAATCTACATAAAGTTGAAGAACGGTGAACAAAGACTGGGAAAGGCTAAAGGAAGCTTACTTGAGGGTCCGTGGCCGATCCTGACCGTCAACGAGAACGGAGGATCAGCGATTTCATGCTTGAGCCGAGGATAATCTGTACACCAGCCCGTTGCCAATGAGATGAGCTCCGCCAGTCTCATCTGTACAGTCGATTGATCCCCAGCCTCGAATCTTTCCTCCCATCTTCCTTGTGTCTCTCGTTTCTTTCATATGGGCGTTATTATCACGCGGTCGACCAACACCTGCATAACCCATGTCCGTACCTGGTCCCTTGGGGCCTCCCGTGTCGTCCAATAGCGTTGTTGCTGGGCTTTCGCGAGCCGTCACCTTCTTCAAAAAGTTCTTTGTTCTTCGAAAAGGCGCTGATCGGCGTTCTTATCGCCAGATTCGGATATCCCAATGCCGTCGAATCTATGAACATCGCGGCGTTTACACTTCCAGGGATGCCTTGGCTCGCAGACCTACATTAACCTTTGCATTAGCGAAGATCCCTATCGCTTGTAGCACTCTGTTTGGAAAAGAGGAAAAAATCAGCAGGCTCTGAGTTAGGGGGCAAAAATCGTGTATAGCCTGTATAGCCTAGCGATGGCTGTGGACGCAGTCTCTAATGTTAATGGAGGGGCCCTGGTCGAGGTAGTACGGGCAACGGCAGCAGGGGGGTTCGTACCTGTATCAAGGGGGCCAGGAACAAGGCACAAGGAACGAGGATTCAGGGGCAACCTACAACGTCCACCCACCTGCGGGTCTCAGAATAATTACATTCTCAGCGTCGTCTTCATTTCAACCGGCAGATCGCCTCATTCCAGCACATCTCGCCCAGCATTTACCGGTCTCTCTCTGTCGCTTTCTTTCTCTTTCTCAGAGGTTGGCCTAGTGTTATTATGGCTCACGGCCGATCTCCCCAGACGTGTTGTTTTGGGAGAGTGGTGATCTTCACCGAACTGGTGCATTGCTGTAGATCAATTGCAAAATAGAAGCCACAAAGTGGAAGGAGCTCTTCGTACAACAAACAGTGAGTGCACAGTGCGACGGTCAGAGAAACAAAACAAAACCCCGTAAACAGATTCCCCCCAGCCTGTAGAGTAATCCGTGTACAGTGTAGTTGGGGCGATAGACGGTGATAGGCGACAGACGGATATAGCGGCAGGTGGAGGTGGACCAAACCGGTACCGGGTAGTACGAACCACACGATTGCCCTACCACGATTACCCTCTCCACGATTGCCGTCTCCATCTGAGCTCATTCCTCATCAGCAGCCGCATGTTTAGAGCTGCTATCCAGCATGATATCGGCTGTATCCGTGAGATTACACATTGAGCCCTGTACATGGTCTCTATTATGAGACGTGGACGAAGCAGACTATTTTTACGAGCGGGAGAGGCGGCCAGCTTGAAACCGCACGCGTAAATCGTTCCGACCGCACGCCTGCCATGCTTTCCATGGAGCTTTCGCTTAGACTCACATTTTTGCGAGTGGGCGAAAGGGAGCAGCATGCAGGGAAGGGCAGGCTGCAGAGACAGGGCCAGGATAGGGACCAAACAAGCAAATGCCAATGTATGTATCTCGTAGTACGCGTTTTGCAACAAGGATGTCGCCGTATCGCCAGGGTATCTGGGCTCACTCTCTCATTCCATAGACACACCCTGAGTATGTACAGTTTGTCCGGGCTGCCAAAAACACGAGGCACACCAATTCGGGGAGGATAGATCACAACAATGACAGGGGGGTTGGTTCAGACCGGTTATTCCGTAAAACCTCGTGAAATTGATCGAGAGTCTTTCCTACCCGTAATGGTACCCATACAGTGTGTAGTGTCAATCTCCTAATACAGCGTCTTGTACCAGCCATTAGACAGACTGCAATGCTACGCTACGATCTCGACACACACGACAGATAGGCGATCTTTACGATAATACCCACTCTGTGGATTTCTTCACTCTGCCCAAACATGTGCTGCTTCAACCCTACTCCGTACCCTTGTAAATATTTTAGTCGCACTCGAGACAATCGTTGCTCCTCTGGGAAGATCGGCGTCGCGACAATGTTAATCCAAAAATGTGTTTTGCCAGAAAGGGGCGTTACGTGTGAAGGGCAACCGGAGGGTGTTAGCGTGCGTCAGATGCGTGTACCCTGAAACCCCTTCACACACGTGACAGAGAAAGTACCGCGATGCTTGATGAGAAGACAGCGCTGAAATGAGATACCACGGGAACGATGAACGATATACCAATTGGATAAAAAGAGAACGGCAATGATACCCCCACGAGTGATTGACTTCAATAACTGACAGCGACTTTGTGTCTCTTGTCTGTTTGCACTCTTAGTTGGAGACCCCCCCAGCAAACAACATTGGACGATCCGACGATCTCGAAGATCACGAAGATCACTAACCCACTGCGCGCCAAACACTGGGGGCGCGGCCCCAAACTCAGGCAAGAGACGCAGAAGGACGCAAAGGGTCCCGAAATCATTATAAATACAGCCACCACCTCCCTCTCGTTTTTCTTCTCCAGACCAGTTCTCTACAACACATTCTCCTCACATTCGTTCGCTTCGTTTCACACGACAAATACCCACTAACATCTATCATAATGGTTGCCATCAAGAACATCCTCGCTGCTTCTGCTATCGTCTCCGCCGCTGTCGCTGCCCCCACTCAGCCTGAGGACCTCGACAAGCGAGACCTCCAGCTCATTGGAAACGTCATCGGTGAGGCTTTCAACATCGTCAACATCACCCTCCAGCTTGTCCAGGGAACCCTCAACCTGCTCCTGAAGCCCTCTTCTGACCGACCCACCTACTACGCCACCGTCAAGGAGTTCTTCACCAAGCTCAACTGGGCCATTGGACAGCTCGTCATGGACCTGAAGAAGTCTCCCCTCACCACCCTTGTTGGTGACATCCTCGGAGTTGTTCTCTTCTCTCCTCTTATCACCTCCCTCAAGGCTCTGATTGAGGCTATTGCCACCTCTCTCCTCTCCATTGTTGGTGATGGTGTTGTTGGCCCCATCGGTGACCTGCTCAACGGTATCCTCGGCGGTATCGGCGGTCTCATTGGCGGTCTTGGCAACGTCCCCGGTCTCCAGGGCCAGCTCTCTCAGCTTGGCTCCGCTTCCAACGTCCTCGCCCAGTCTCTGTCCTCTGTCGAGGCCACTCACCACTAAGAGGCTCCCTATAGCGGAAATTATCTCTACAATTCAAGTAATTTATTTTGAAGCTCTGGGTCAGAAGTCAGCAGTACCGATGATATAGATGTTAATAAGAACTCTCAAAAATGATAACCCTTTAAAAACGACTTGTACCGTATCCCATGTAGCCTTCCTTTTCTCCTTCTCATTCCCCCTCATTCTTCTGAACATTCTTAGAGTAACCCTTGAGGGGGATCAAAGTCAATTGTCCATGATCGACACTTTGGAAAACACGTACCGACCACCAATTGGACATGGTGTGTGCAGTGAAGATCATAAATGCGTATGTACTAACGCAAGAGTGAGAAGGGAGACTGTTTACAAACAGTGCCGTCTACAGCAAGAAAAGAGTGTTTGCCTCGTTCTGATTTTGTAACCGGCCCTAATACTGTAGACTATAAGTTCATTCCTTCTCACTTAAGGGTCCCTCTCTTGCACGCTCGTTTATTTTCTTTTTGCGCAAGCAGGAGTGAAGCTAAGGGCCTCCACGCGCACCCTGCTTTGCGCGAAGAAAACCCCCCGGGGTCCTTTCCCTGCGTTGTAAAGTTGGCCCTCTTCCTTCCTTCCTTTTGCTGTCGGTGTCGATCACTCGCGAACGCTGTTTAATCACGCCACGACGATCGTCTCAAAAGAGAAGAAGCGACTGCTTGTAGCCCGGTGGGGGACGAGAAAGGAGAGCAACAAAAAACAATTCTCGTTTGCAAGTTTCGTGCACCGTTCAGGAAGACAAAAGGGTCATGTACAAGTAGCACTGTGTTAGCGCTGTAAGAGACCAAAGTCGCAGACAAGAGCAAAGAGCTCTGCTAAGACAAGTACCGAGAATGTTGCAGTTGTTTCGACGTTGGATCTTCGATCGCTAATGTCTCCTCTATCTGCCTGACTCTCCCTATCTGAGTCATGTCTTATATCTGATACAGAGTGATGTCTCTCGTCCAAGTTTGCACACTGACTCTTGATCTGACCATTCCGGCTTTTCCGCTCAGCCTGTTTATGTCATTGCGCAGACCAGCCATACGGGCGAGTGTGGCTGTCTAAAACCAAAAACAGTCGAGCACATCATCCGAGTACTTTTACAGTCTGCACTTTTCCTGGACTAGATTCATACAGATTGTGCTGTACCGACGGAGCCGAATCAGAGGTGTGTTCTACAAGAACGAGTAGCCGATCTAAACAGATCTCCACCAATATATTATGTAAGGATGTTGGTACGTGAGTGCAGGCACATTCCCCAAGGCAAAGGCCAACACCCACGGTCAATTAAGAGAGCGCATTATGTGCGCCAGTGTCGATCCCCAGAGAGATCTGGTCATTGTACGAGGTTACGAGAAGCCCACACTACTTCTTGGAGGGGTCTGTGAACATCCAAGAATGTAGCCCAGCACAAGTTGCTGTCTCATGTTGCAATGTTGCACAACGGTGTACGATACATTGTATCGCAGTACAGTACATACGTACATGGTTGCCTTCTGTCGTATACAGATCCGAGTCGTTGATTCAGTAAACAGATGCAACAGTTACATTTTCCACACACTGGTGCCTGGCCAAGTACCCTCCATTGTAGCTAGTGCCACCCCGCCACATGGTCGTTCTACCGACATCAGCTGACAGAGAACTAGTTCCTGGTACCTACCGGGGTGTAGATAAGAACATTCACGAGGACGAGAATTGTCCCGGGCAAAATGGCCAAGAAATTCCAGGCTACCAGTAGCGGGACGGTGACGGATATAGACCAGCGCGCGCCATTCTGGGACCATGGACACACACTAAACGCTATGTTTGTGCAATGTCTACGACCCAAATGTTTGTCTGGCATACACAACTGTCAAAAAACACTCTAAAACTACACTGTAATATTTCTGGTAGACCAAGGCACTAAAAGTAGTCCATGCTGCTAAAGTAGCGGGGAACCTATAGATTTCCCACTCCGCTGTAGGTACGGCTGAGACGTGGTACCTGTTGGTGCCTGGTGCTACCCCAGCTAAACGCTTGGCGTTGCTTTCATTACGGCTGAGAGGAGTGCCAACAAGAGGCTCTCAACATATTGGCTTGATTACTCAACCAATATGTTGGGGAGACACATGGCTGGACACACAGCTCAATGCACCGCGTACAAAGAACGCGAGTCGTATAATTGTTGCCGACGCGCAAAGGGTGCACCTGACATCCCGAACCAGCTTTCACGTCACTAAACCGGGCGACGGTAGGTTCGAACGCCTTATCTTCTCCGACCGAGTCCGGTTTAGGCGGTGGCTAGCGTAACCACTGCCAAGCCGCTTGTTCTCCTGATTCGAGGTACACCAATGGTAAACAATGGGCTCGCGTACTAACATCTCTAGTAGTCTGGTGATAGCTCGATTTCGTGTTTTTATTCACCAAGGCCGTCAAGCCACACATGTGTATACACACCCTTGGTGAAAATTGGCATCTGAATACAATTATGAACGATTTCTCGAATGCCTGAAAGCCAGCTGGTAATATTGGGGGGGTCCCCTTTATAAAGTTTCGCTTGTGTTGGAGAACAATCAAACGCTATCTGGCTGCGATTCTGGCTGGTTGAACTGTATGACGCAATGAGACTGATGTGTGCACCAATGGTAGATCAGCCACAAGTGCAACCCGCGACCACCATAACAAGACCCGTTGTTACATCTATAGTGTCGTGTGGGTCCATTATTTCCACCGGATATTATGCCTCTATTGTCTCTTTATAGAAGGTGGTATCGTCTTCTGTTACGGAAAATTACTCCACGAATAGAGTATAAACCCTGTTCCGCTCAACCGCAGGAACCACAGTAACCCAAAAGCTCGCTAAGACAAAGAGGGCAAAAAAAAAAGGTATCACCATTTCGACGATGATTACCATTAGAATAGCAGACATCTCCACAGAATATGACCCATTTAAATGAGCCAATGTCGACAACTTTACTAACGTTTTTTATTAACGACCACATCAAAATAGTATTCGCGTAAAGTACACCTCGCCCATCCCCTTGAAAGTGCATCATGCTATGTCGCCAGATAGCACTTCCCGATCCGGAACAAAAGCTGGTGAAGGAGGCGGAAACGTGAGAATGCAGCGCCAGAAGCAAACATAGCGCGCCGGATCACATCATTTCTACCAGATAAGCGAGTAAGACTGAGACAGAAGATGGCGCGCCGGTTCAAGGGTCCATTCCTGTGAACCAAACACCACCAGCTCTGTCTCTCTGTCTCCAGACGAAAGATATCCACCCGCATAATCACTACACTATCGTCGCAGATCTCGACGATCACACACCGTGTCCTCATGTCCAAAGATACCTACGCATGAGAATCCAGGGCACTCAGGAACACCCAAGGCAAGGCAGACCCTACATGCACCCCCACCCCCCGTGGCCACCTTTGTTGTTTGTCCATCAAACATCCACGCACGTACCTGAAGCACTCCTGGATAACCAAGCCCAGAGGACAAAGAGTCTCTTAGCTCCCCTGCTGGTTAGACTACTGTACCCCCCTATGCAGGCCAATTCGGGACAATGGACAGTCCATAGTAGTGTATTTGCACCGAGTCGGAGAGCCTCTCAATGTAACGCTCTCAACTTGTAGAGACTGCTTCAAAGATATATAAGAGCACCCCAAAGCCCTCCAATTCTTCTCCTTTATTTCTCCTCATCACTCACAGATCCTCTCTTCCTCACTCGTTAATCCACTCTTTCACAATGGTCTCTGCCAAGTCTATGATTGTCGCTGCCGTTCTGGCCACCGCTGTCGTTGCCGCTCCTGCTCCTACCCCCGATGCTGCTCCTGCTCCCGTTGTTCTCAACGCCCGAGCCTCCGAGGAGCTGGTTGCCCGAACCATCGAGCTCTACGCCTCCCAGGCTCTCCAGGAGCGAGGTATTGTTGATCTGGTTGGCTCTCTGACCTCCATCATTGGCGTTGTTCTCAACCTGCTGGCCGGAACTATCAACTCCATCATCAAGCCTGACTCTGCGTCTACTGCCGAGGTTCTTGCCAAGACCTTCACCGACCTCACTACCAACCTCACCACGGTCGTTGATGCCCTCAAGGACCTCCCTCTGGTCGGTCCCATCATCAGCCTGCTTGCCCCCATCATTCTCTCTCCTCTGGTCCTCAACCTGACCACCCTTCTGGAGAAGATTGTGGTTCTGCTTGTTGACGACGTTGACAAGGCCATTCTTAGCCCCGCCCTTGCCACTCTGCCTCCTCTTCTTGGAACTGTCGACCAGATCCTCAAGTCCCTTCTTGGAGGCGTTCCTCTTCTCGGAGCCCAGGTCACTCCCGCCCTTGGCCTTGTTGACAAGGTTCAGGGCATCCTTGGAGGTCTTTAGATCTCTCCAGATCTCTTGTAGCTAATAGAGTCTTTTTTATATCTCAATAAATTAATACACCATGTGAACGTTTGAACGAAGCTGTGCTGTGCTAAAACGTATGTCAATTGGTCCCCGGAGACAATTGCATTGTATGGATGCTGAAGATGTCTCACATGATATAGACGACAGTGATAAGCAGATATGGCTAGCTGGTGAAGTCGACAGGGGTATAGCACACACCTCATTAGACTAAGAGTTAGAGACCGCGCTAATGCACGACTTGCGCTACCGAGGAGCCTTATCTCGTCTGTATCTCAGTCAAAAAAAGCAAATACGCAAATAGAATAACCTCCTTCTTTCCCTCCCTGCCTGTACCGGTACTATTGTAGTACGATACAGTAGAAGGCCCCTTGGTTGTGGATGACGATTCATGATGAGATATGGTCGTGTGGATGGCAGAAATTCAACAGTTCAAGGTATAGCTTCTGGTAGATGCCCTGGGTGAGGACGTTAGTTTGTACTGTCAACCATACTACAGACTGTGGACCCTGAGGGCTTCTATAGATAGTGAAGACTATTGTAGACTGTGGGAACTACTGTGGACGTATTCACTCATTGGCACCATTTTGATATTCACCTATCGGGACACTGGCTTCATCAAGTCCTTCCGCCCTATCTACAAGTGGGCGTAGATTTCTGCAAATGCCCACATTCCATTTGGCATTATTATTGACGTGACGAATTGGTTTGACACAATTCGAACAATTCGAACAATTCGAGCGTATAGCCACATGTCACATTCCGGTCTAGCCGGGGGACGGACGGCAGTCGGAGCCCGGAGTTTGGATATTACCGAGGGGATATTATTGGGTGAAAAGTTACCAAGTGAAATATTACGGAAGGGTGAATGGGCTGTCGATACATTACACTTGGGGTATCAAGAGCCTGCCAAGTCTGTTGATGTTCGGCAGCCTATAAGGTCACAAATTTCTATGGTGGCGGGCTGGAGTAATAGCACCATTCTATTCAGCGTCTTCTGCTGATTCGAGTGGTACCAAAATCAGTACATACAAATATTCCTAGACACGCTTCTGCTCTTGGAGTGACTCTCGACTTCATAGTCAATGCTGGCTGTACTCCCTTTTTGCAGAAGACAGTGCCAGGTCAGATGCGCCGGGCGTGCTTACAGTATGGGCAGATGTAGCTGGTTACGTCACATCATAGACGGGCCGACTTGATGCACTTTTCCCGCGATGGGACACTGACTAAGCACTTCACAGCCCAAAAGTTACCCTGCTCAATGACTCGCCCCATTGGGTATAGTTATGATGGACGTGATGGACGCGATATTCCACGACCGATCTGCCACCTGTGACGGTTGGCAAACTTGAGGGGTTGCCGTGGAATGAGTTTCTGCGACTGCGAAGGTGACATTGGCCGTGTAAAGTGCCTCAAAACCACGTCATACTGCTGATGAGAATGCTACACATGCACTTCTTAGAGGTGCACCATACATCTGGTCGAAGCTCTTGACTTTTCACACTTTGAAAAGTTCCTCAAATACCACAAGTACTCCGTAGTACCAATATGAGGGGCATTGTCCTGAACACTGTCCCAGTTCCAGGCAACATTTAGCGGTCTTTGCACGTCGAATTAGATTTAGCCAACGTTTTTCTCCAGACCAAGAGACTGTCAGGGCGGCGGGGTTGAAAGGTGTGCTACGTCTGGCGATAATCCGGGGTGTGAAGCGGGAATGCCGAGTGTCCTCATCTGTCGAGCAGGTCAGCAGCTCGTGCGACGTATTCTACTCGTCTCGTAGCCAATATTATATCATATGGGACACATGTGTGGCCACTATTTGGAATTGAAAGCATGTCTCGAACGTCTGCTAAACTCGTAGCTGCTCTCACTGTCTCACCGTCTCATGTCGTTCCCCGTGCTGAGATGTTTTCATGCCCAAGTTTACATTTGCTTTCAGTTCACCTCTTGCTTGTTGAAGGGTGGTGCAGAGAGAGTCCGTCTTCACATGTGCAACTCTAAAGCCATAAGAACATGTTCCCATGACCTGCCGTTGGGGACAGCGGCATTCAACGACGTTTGCCATTGGCCAGTACAGACGGGGTTGTAGGCAGTGGAAACGGGGTTCCAGCCAGTAGGGACGATTTCCAAGCCAAAAACCCTCGCGTACGAATTCCGGTGTCGTATCGTCTAACGTACTTACAATGCCACCCTCCGTTCTCAAACACAGTTTCAAAAGTAACGTGATGTAATGGTGCGTTGGTCCGATAGTTAGTAAGCCGTTCGGAGCAGTATGGTGTGAGGACTCATTAGGTAGCTCAAGACACGCTGCTTGTCTCAGCCAACGTCCTATCAGAGTCGATGCCTATTTATCAGCACAAGGATAAGCATATCTGGCTCCTAAGATACATACAACTCATCTGTAGCTCATCTGTCGGCCCTACTATCACTTGCTCTAAAAGCGGCTATCAGACACCACAGGACTCAATTCGATAAAACGGAAATGGCCAATTGGGCGTATTGGAACACTCTCAAGGTTCAGCTGTCGTACTCACCTGAGCACTCGTCGTTGCTACTCGTAGCTCTTCGTCGCTCTGTCTCCATTCGTCCAAGGTCGGCCTGCTCGCTATGGTCGCCACCTCTCCACCTCCAGGTTAGGGTACTGTACTTGTACATCTAAGACCCCACATGGTTGTCTTGCGGAGTCCATTCCATTGTATACCAATGTTTCGTTGTCTTCGTCGAAGACAACCCCAACAGTGGCTGCGAGTGGCTATTGGCTCTCGTAACATAGCTTGTTTCAACCGTCGACGTTACCTGGTGGTCTAGGTCAAAGAGAAAAGGTGTAGCTCGATATTAAGAGGGGGAGCAAAGGGTTTCATTGTAGTAGACATACAAGTAGACATGTTAAACCTGAACTTGAACTTGAGCTAGATGTGGCAGAGAGGTGGAGAGCAGTGGTGGTGGTATGTACTGTCACTGATGGCATTATTGTTGTATCGCACCGTCCACCAAAAGCAACTGCTCTGGTATCTCACTCTGTCTGTCTCCGACCTGGGACAATTTACACTTGTGGGCTGCACACGGGACAAAACCTAGTTGAGTTTGAGTCTATGTGCAGTTGGCTATTATGTACAGTAGCTACTGCCCAGTATTATAGCAGTCGACAGACACTCAGCACAGCACTTGTCTCCAAAAAACCTGCTACAACACCCGGAACCAGTCAACCCTCAACTTCGCCACCACACATCCAACGACCAGACTGCTGCCAACCACCCCACACATGTCGTCTCTCAACCCCAACCGTGCAAACAAGGTCGACGTGTCGTCTCTGTCGCCCGAAGAGCAGCGGATTTTCAAGCTCTACGGCAAGCTGCCGACCCAGAAGGACGTGCTGTCCAAGAAAATCAACGAGCGAAAGTACTTTGACTCCGGAGACTACGCCATGAGCCGGGCGGGTCGGGTGGACTCGGTAGACGCCGGCCAGGTCGGGCTCCAGCACCCCAACCCCGAAAAGATCTCCAAGCTCCAGCACAATGGCTGTGGAGGAGGTTCGTGTGCTCCCGGAGGCTCGTCGCCTCCAGGCGTCCAGTCCCCTATCAAGGAGAGCAGCCAGCTGAGCCAGAACAACTAGGCGCGGAGAGATACGAAGAGGCAGTAACCACCACCAGACGAGTGAAGAAGAACGATTACGGCGTCTCGCGGCAGAGCCCGCAAAACTAACACAAACGCCAGGGCCTCTGTGGACCCCACAATCGCGCGCAGTAAGACGAGAGTGTACCACACGCCTCTAACGGTCCAAACAAGGAGAGAAATAAGTATGTGAATGAGTGAATGATATTAGATATTGACCTTTGTAGGTGTAGAACGAGTGGAAGCGGCTTTGGGCGGAGGCAACGTAGCTGCAATTCAACCAAGACAGGACCGATAGGATTTACTTGCCCACTTGCTACTTGCCCATTTACCACTTGCCCATCTGTTACCTGCCCATTAGCTAGCTATTGCACTCACTTTCGTACATTTTCATACTCTCGCCACTAAAACGAAATCCCGTTCTAGACCAGCATATACACTAAAAGTAATGTAATTGCAGTACGAGTACCAATAAGCTGCTGTTCAGGCAAGAGAGTAGTATTTTTCAAAATGTGTTGTAATTGCCATCCATACCCGTAGCTACCGCCTACTCCCGTATACCGTTCACCCCGCTATAAATAGACATTCTCAAGTACATTCTGTACGGCTGAACAACGATACACTGTAAGCCATGGTTCCTTAACCCTGACAAGCTGAATTCTTCTTTAATGGTATCAGAGAGATTCACACTGGCGTTTCCTTTGTCTTTAGGAAGCGAGATGAAAATGACGTAGGAAAAGGTATCGAGCAATCTCCGGCCGGAGCTCAGGTCGGCGCTTCTCTCTCTCTCGCCTGAGAAGGAAGGTTGCAGCTGCATTGCATGAATGCATCTTTTGGTCAGAGGATTCTCAGGGGTTTGATAGGCTTGTCAGGGCCAGACGAAACGGTGTATTGTTAAGGATAGTGACAGTTCTTCTTTTGACGAACAGTCCTTCTTTACAGTGCTGTCCATATGGGCGCTGTCTACACCCTCCACTCTCCATACGCTAAACAATTAATTCCTATATACACTGGATCCCTTAAAGAGCCTTCTCAAGAGCATCGAACTGCTGGAGAATGGCGGACTTGGCGGTTCCTCCAATGGCGGTTCGTCGCTCGACAGACTGCTCAAAGTCAAAGACCTTGGCCACGTCCTCCTCGAAACGGGCGTCAATCTTCTTGTACTGCTCCAGAGAGAGCTTGTCAATGCCAGACACCTTGAGCTCCTCGGCGGTTCGCACGGCCTCGCCGGAAATGTGGTGGGTCTCTCGGAAAGGAACGCCCTTTCGCACCAGGTAGTCGGCCAGATCGGTGGCCAGCATGTCCATGGTCAGAGCTCCCTCCATCTTCTCCTTGTTGATAGACAGGGTGGACATGACACCAGTGGCAATCTGGATGGAGTGCGACACGGTGGTGAGGTTGTCAAACAGAGGCTCCTTGTCCTCCTGCAGATCCTTGTTGTAGGTGGAAGGAGTGGACTTGACGGACATCATGAAGCCGGCAAGGTGGCCAAAGGCTCGGCCAGACTTGCCTCGCAGAAGCTCCAGAGAGTCGGGGTTCTTCTTCTGGGGCATCAGAGAAGAGCCAGTGGAGTAGGCGTCGGCGAGCTGGATGAAGCCAAACTCAGCGGTGGAGTAGATGATGAGATCCTCGGCAAATCGAGAAATGTGGTTCATGAGCAGAGAGCCCCAGAAGAGAGTCTCGGTGACAAAGTCTCGGTCACCGACACCAACCAGAGAGTTGCCGATGATGCCGCCAAAGCCAAGCTCGGAGGCAATGTACTCTCGGTCAATGCCAAAGGGGTGGCCGGCCAGAGCTCCACATCCCAGAGGCGACATGTTGACTCGCTCAATGAGCTGGTCCAGTCGCTGGAGGTCGGAGGTGAAGTAGGTGGCGTAAGAAGACAGCCAGTGCGCCCATCGGATGGGCTGGGCTCGCTGCAGATGGGTGTAGCCGGGCATGAGCACGTCCATCTCAGTCTTTCCTCGGTTGATGAGCACCTTGATGAGGTCGGCCAGCAGCTTTCGGATCTCGCCCAGCTCCTGTCGCACGTACAGTCGCATGTCGGTGGCAACCTGGTCGTTTCGAGATCGGCCAGTGTGCACCTTTCCAGAGATGTCTCGGCCGATAATCTCGCCGAGTCGTCGCTCGTTGGCGGTGTGAATGTCCTCGTCTCCCTCCTCTTCCTTGAAGGTGCCGGCGGCCCACTCCTTCTTGATCTCGGCCAGACCTCGGTGGATCTCGCTGAGCTCGTGGTCGGTGAGAATGTCGAGCTTTCGCAGAGCAGCGGTGTACACTCGGGTACCCTCGAGATCAGCCTCGTACATCTTCTTGTCGTAGGGCAGAGAGGCATTGTACAGGTTCATGAGGGGGTCGGTGGCGCCGGTGAATCGGCCTCCCCAGAGCTTGAGCTTAGAAGGAACTTCAGCAGACATTTTTGGTGGTGTTGGTGATACTTGAAGTAATGGTCGACAAACAAAAGGTGTGTATGCAAAAATCTGGGGAGTGACTCAGTTGGGGAAGGTTGTCAAAAAATAAGCTTCTTGGGACCATGTGTGGTAAAGATAAGCCGGATGTTCCGGGCCACAAGGGGGGTGTTTAATGGAGTGTTGTGTGTTAATTGAAGAAGGGAAATTCATATGGCATGTTCAATGAATGTTTACAAGCTTATTAATTAAATAAAACCACCACCATCACTCAGAAAAATCGCCAATTGAAGCGACACATGTCGGTCGCCCCACTTTGACTTTGACTTTGGGTCTACTGCAAAGCTTCAACTGATTCCAAATAGTGGGACCAATAAAAAGTATGACTTTCTTAAGGCTGATAAGGGGAAGGGGATGGCGGGATGATGGAAGAGCACCATTACAAGCCACTGATGAAGCGCAAACTCTCAATTGAAGATGACTAATCGGTGGAAATCGAGGAAAATCGATGAAGAGTTGCTGCGTAAAAAATTGTAGTGCTTGCTCGAGGTTAGGGTTGCACGTACTTCTACACTTCACACCTTTATACTCTTACCTCCCTTAGTAAGCTGGGACCTATCGTACTCCGTACTAATCCGAGACGCACGCATGTACAGCGCATATCAAGATCAAACGTGTATCAGTACACCCCAACACCATGATCACCTTCTCCAATCCGTGGATAGGAGTGATAATTCCATGCATCATCATCTTCACCCTGTCGACCTTCTCGGCCATCTACATTCTGCCACACCATGTGTCCAAGAACGAGCTGACGCTCTTCATCGGTGCCTCTGCTATGGTCTGGATCTCCTACATCATCGCCATCATTGTGCCTCCCGGATCGCCTCCCAAAAACTACACTCCGCCCGAGAACGGCATGAAAATGTACTGTCTCAAGTGCAAGGCTTATAAGCCCGAGAGAACGCATCATTCCAAGGCTCTGGGTGTGTGCGTTCTGAAGATGGACCACCACTGTCCCTGGACCAACAATACCGTGGGACACCGAAACATGCCTCACTTTATGCGATTTCTTGCCTGGGTCGACATGACTGTCGGATACCTTTTCGTCCGTCTGTGCATTCGAGTCTTGCAGCTGTGGAGAGACCGACACCTTCCCTCGTACCTGTTTGACAAGACCGAGGTGATTCTCTCGATTGTTTTCCTGCCCGGCTCCTTTTTTGTGCTTTTCACGGTTGGAATTCTCACGATTCGTGTTTTTGTCAACATGTGCAACGGCATCACTCAGATTGAGTCTTGGGAATGTGACCGTATCGAGAGTCTGGTGCGACGAAAGATTGTCACCGAGGACCGAGCCGAGTTCCCTTACGACATTGAGCTCTTCACAAACATCTTTAACGCAGTAGGAGGTCCTCTGACCTTCTGGCTTCCCTGGGGTCCTCCTAGAGGAGACGGCATCACGTTTGAGAAGAATGAAAGCGGATACACGGAGGAGGGCGAGCCGTTGTGCTGGCCCCCGGACCATGTCGACTACGATCCCGAAAACGTTCCTCTCCAGAACCTCAAGGACGGTCTTCGACGACGAGGAGAGGAGCCCGACTGTCTGCTGGGTGGAGTTGGAGCTGGCAAGATGAAGGCCGAGAACGATTTCTACAAACGAGATCACTGGAGAAACGTGGAGGGCGAAAAGTTGACTGATTTCGGAGTCGAGTACACCGATATTTAGTCCACAACGGTATTTATAGCATATAGAAGATGGGGTGAATAACTACTCGGTAAAGGAGGTGATTCCATCACAACGTAGGGGGTATTGAAAGAGGGACACACAGGTGTAGGCTTCTTGCAGCAAGTACATACCACTCGCTCATGTATATTAATCAAGTGTATTGTTATAAATAAATGTTAGTAAGGTCACACGGCAAGTGCAAGTTGCCTGACGAAGCACACTACTCTGTGGGGGCCTCTTGTTCTCCAGCTCACTCCAACCAAGTGATTCTCGTCTGAAAGGTCTCCTCTTGAATCTATTCCATGCATGGTTGACACATGTCAAATTGTAGAGGATAGATGGACCGGTTGTGAACGTATGACGACTTTCAAAGAAAAAGTCCCTGGTTGTACCCCGTCACGGGGTGCGAGTGTTAATGTGAAGCTTGGGCAGATAGTCCAACCCCAGACCCTGGACTACCCCCACCTCGTCCATGAGCTCCAGAGTCTCGATCTGGTTCTTTTTCGGCGTCGTCTTGCCGTCTCTGGCATCATGGAGCTCCTTGAGCTGTTCCCGGTAGCCGTCCAGGCGCTGTTTGGCCACCGTCATGTCTCGTCGAACCCTGTTCAAATCTGCTTCCGCTTCGGCCAGCTCTTTCTTGGCCCGCTCCGCTCGCAGGTTGGCCTCGTCCACGGTATCTTCCAGCCCGAATAACAATCTTTCGACCGCCCGAATGTCCTTTTTCAAGTCGCGCTCCTGGCTCACGTAGTACCGCTCCTTTTTCGTCATTTTTTGGTGTATGTATGGGTCAGATGTGATGTTTGGGAACGATAAGCAGAGATTGTCGAATTCACGTGCTGATAGTAAACTTTAGTATTAGGGAGGTGAGACCAACAAGAGACAGGGGTACGTAGAGAGAGCGACTAACGGCTGGTGTCGTCGGATTGTGGGCTAGCTCTGACGCGTCGATTGTATAGAGAGACTTTGTTCCTGGAATTATTGTTTAGAGGGGTCCCTTGTGAGGTCCCATATTTTTTCGTTCCTGCGTCTGTTTCTGTTCCTGTTTCTGGTCCTGTTCATTCTGCTCCTCATTCTGTTCACTCTGCGTCTGTTGCTTGCAAAAGCCAAGGACTGTGAGCCAGAATAGCTCAATAAAGAATAACATGCTGTAGTGACATGCCGTTCCATGTGTGCCACTGGGCAAGGCCCTTTATATACACTCCCAGGGCTGCCCTCGTGACCATTTACACTCTAGTCTAACGAATAAGACAGTCTCACTCGATGCTTACTTTCTAGTTCCCAACGTGCTACTTGTGCTCACTCTAGGCGCTGCCTTTCAGTTACAATAAAATACATTAATCACTCATACAAAAATCCTTCCAATCACTCCTTCATCTCCACGTCCTCCTTTTCGGTCTCCACCTTCTCCTCCTCATCCTCCTCCTTGACCTCCTCAGTCTTGTCTCCATCCACCATCTCGGTTGTCTTGTTGGGATCTTCGGTATCGCTGGTGCTGTTAGTCTTAATGTCCACAAGCAGCTCGTCCACCTCGCCGTTCTTGAAAGCCTCGAAATGCGACGTCAACGTGTCAATCTGAGACTGTTCCAGGCCCTGCTTGAAGGTGGAAGATCCGTCCTGAATGGCCTTGAACTTCTGCTGCCGAACAGTCTCGCCCTTGACAGGCTCAGTCTCGACACTCTTTCGAACAAAGCAGTCCTCAGTTCCGGGAACAAAGAACATCTTGAAGGAGCCCAGAGCAATTCGAACCAGAAGATTCTGCTCCACAGTCTCAAAGATGGAATCGGGATGCACATGTCCATCTTCCTCCTCGTCACGAGACTCAAAGTCCTCCAGAGTTCGTCGCAACAGAGGCATTCGGATCTTGTCGGACTTGACTCCCTCGGTGGGGTTGGCCATGACGTAGGAAGTGAGGTAGTACTTCCACTTGTCCTCGTCAGTGGCACCCACAACACTGACCGACTCGTCCTCTCCAGACAGGTAGACAATGCTCACATGACCAGTCTTCTCATCGAACTCGATTCGATAAAGACTTTCATCAGAGTCCACAATCTGCTTGACCTGGAGTCGGTGCAGAATCTGCTGATGAACAGACGACATGGGGCTCAGACGGTCTCGCTCAAACAGCAGAATGATGTCGTTGGACTTTTGGTCGCTGATGACGGTGTGCATGTGCTTGACAAGAGCCTGCACAACCTTGTCAATGGTGTACAGCTTGTAGGCCCGGTTTCGGTACGCCTGTCGCAGCGCCTCCTCAAACCACTGGTGCTCAACGTCGCCCTCAATCAGTCGGCACGACAGGTTGAGCAGCTGGGGGTAGCAGTTCTTGGACTTGAACCGCAGACCCATATCATCCAGTTTGTGGTCGTAGAGGTTGAGATCCACGGCGAAATCCACGGGAGTTCGAGAAGCAATCTCAGCAGACACGGTCTCCTCAAGAGCCTTGACCTCAACTAGTCGCTGGTAAAGAGTCTGAAGAAGACGGAAGAAGACGTAGATGGTGGTGTTGGCGAAGAGGTTGAAGCGGTGTCGCTTGCCGGGGGTCGAGGTGTTGAGAGGAGTCTCGGTGTGAATCCAGGGCTGGGAGGGATCCTCACCGTCAGGGCTGTTGTCTCGAGACTTGGCCTTGAGCAGAGCTTCCCGCAGAGAGGGTCGAGTCTTGGTGGTTCCATTAACGCCGTTGCCGTTTGTCATGGGAACATCCTCCTTGGACTCCTCCTTGGAATCCTCCTTGGGCTCCTCCTTGGAATCCTCCTCCTTCTCGGTCTCCTTCTCAGCCTCCTTCTCAGCCTCAGCCTCTCCCTCAACCTTGACAGGAGACTCCTCCTTGTCTTCCTTGGCCTCCTTGTCCTCCTTCTCGGCCTCCTCCTTGTTTTCCTCCTCCTTGAACTCCTCCGCCTTGGCAGAGTCACTCTCGTAGCCAAAAAACAACCACAGGAAGCCGTCCATCACAACGCCAAGCTTTTCTCGATCGTTGGCACTGTAACTGCTGCTGTGCTCAAGGAAGACGCTGACAAGCTTGAGAACATCTCCAAACACGGAGTAGTCCTTAAAGTCATAGTCCAGCTGCTGGACGGGCTTGAGACCCAGGAGAGGCTTCTTGGTGGCAGGAGTAGCATTGCTATCGACACGGGCAGCAGCCAACTCAGCCACAAGCTGCTTGCTGGTCAGCATCTTCTTGTCCAGCTGCTTGAAGGTGAGTCCCAGATGGTCCAGAGACTTGTAGAAGGCCTTCTGCTCGGTTTCTCGCCACACCTTGTTCCACTCTCGGTGGGCTCGTCGCCACTCCTCATCCTTCTGCTTCAGACGTCGCAGAACAACAGGAACAGCAATACCGGGGTTCTCATGCAGAGCCTCAATCACCTCCAGACCTCGCTCCTTGTCATAGATCTTTCGAATCACCTTCTGGTAGATGGTGGTTCCATGGCCCAGGCCGGGCTGCAGACGGAAGTTGAGTCGCTCCTCATGGCTCATGTTGGCGATTCGGTTGCTGATGGTCTCAAGAGTCTGGATCGACCGCAGGTTGGCCTCAATGTAGTAATCGTACTCGTGACGCTCCTCCTCGACTCGATGAAGCACCTCCTCGTACTGGTTCTTTCGGTGGGCCACGAATCCGGAGTCTTCAGAGGCCCAGGTGGGGTGACCGACCCACTCGTCGTTCAGCACCTCCCAACACATTTCGTCTCGGCCAGAACAGGGCATGAACCGCTCCGACTTGGGAAGCAGTCGGTAAGAGGGACCCAGGGGAGGACACAGCGACAGCTCGAGATGCGACTTCTTGAAGACAATGTTCTCAATGTGCAGCGGCTTCTCCTGGTAGTTGACAAACTTTTTGAACCAGGCAAACAGCTCGTGAGAGCCTCCAAGGAAGCCCTCGACTCGCTCAACGAGAGTGGCCTTGTCGATCAGACCCTGAGAGAACAGGTTGAGAATCTTGAGGAACTCGTTGTACACCGCCTTGTTGGAAATGTGTTTCTTTGCTCGGTCGAAGAAGGAGATTTCCTCGACAAGAGCGTCATTGCCAGAAGTAGGGGCCAGGGGAGATGGAGTGGGAAGAAGGGACGGAGAGTCCTCCTTCTTTCGCTTGTTGGCTGCTCCAGCGGCCGCAGCGGCACCTCCTCGAATGTTGCTGTACTCGGTAGGGAACTCGCTCACGGAGGATCGCTTTCGCTTGACAGCAGAGGGAGCAGTGGAAGGGGGAGCGGAAGAGCCAGGCGCAGGAGTTCCGCCGGTGGGCTGATGGACGGGTCCGGGGTAAGCAGGAGCAAAGTTTCCAACAGGAGGAAGTCGCTGCTGCTGTTGCTGCTGCTGCTGCTGCTGCTGCTGGCCCACAGCCTCGAGATAGGCGGCGGCCTCACCGCTAGTATCAGGGAGGAACTGCTTGAAGTCGTCCAGAAGATCAGGCTCGTTGCGGAACAGGATGGTCACCTGCTGGTACACCTCTCCAATGGGCTTCTGCTCCTTCTGGTAGGTTTGCAGAATCTCCAGAAAGTGCTTGTAGGTCTCCTCCTGGTCGGCAAACCGGTTCTTGATCTTGTGCACGTAGTTGATGGCGTGGTTGAACTCCACGGGCGCTCCAGATCGCCGGCTGGGCTCGCTGGGAGAAGCTCGGTTGTCCACACCAGAGAGTTGCTGAAGCGATTGACCTGCGGCCTGCTCGGAAGGAGGACCGTAGAGGGGAGCTCCATGGGGAGGAGGGTGGTGGGGGTGCTGCATATGAGGGTGCTGTTGCAAGTGGGGAGGCTGGGGACCGCCCTGGGGACCGCCCTGAGGCCCTCCCTGGGGACCCTGTTGCTGCTGTTGGGGACCTCCTTGCTGTTGCTGCTGCTGCTGCTGCTGCTGCATGTGAGGCTGAGGCTGCTGGCCCTGGGTGATACCCATCTCTGCACCGGTGGTCGTACCTGCGGGGGTGGTCACCTTGATGGGGTGGGGGTCGGAGGGGTCTCCACTGCACTCGATTCGGTATCCGGGAGGCAGGAACGTGTTGAAGCCCTCAATGAGATGAGGGAAGCCTCGAAAGAGGTTGGAGACCCGCGAAATGACGCCCGGGGTGTCCAGTGTGTGGCTCTTGAAGTCCTTCATGATGTCGAGGAACCGGTTGTACACGTCCGGGTTGTCGCTGAACTGGATCTTGACCTGGTCGAGGTAGGTCAGCGCGTCCGTCACGTTGAGCGCCCGGTACACGCTGGTTTGCGAGTGGTTTCGCGGCGGCAGGTGCATGTGGTGCATGTGTTCGATATCTCCGGCCGGCGACGGCTGGGCTCCGGACTGGGGAGTGTGCTGCTGCTGCTGCTGCTGGGGCTGCTGCTGCTGGGAAGGCGCAGGAGAGCCTCGGGGTCCAGGGCCAGGGTGCATCTGGTGAGGAGGCGAGCCGTGGTAGTGTGCTGGAGCGGCAGCAGGGGGAGCCGACGAGTGGGGAGGGGCCGGAGAGGCCGAGCTGGGTCCTGCTGTGGAAGGAGGGGCCGACGAGGCAGGAGCGGGAGCAGGAGCAGGAGCAGCAGGAGCAGGAGCAGGGGCGGCTACTGCGGCCTGAGGAGCAGCTGGAGCAGGCGTTGCAGCAGGTACTGGAGTAGGCACGGCTGAGCTTGCGGCTGATGTGGCGGCAGCAGGAGGAGCACTTCCAGTGGTGGTGGTGGTAGGAGCAGCTGCAGCACTGGGTCCAGGAGCAGGCACGGACTCCTCAGGCTTGACTTCGGTTGCCGGGGCGACAGCAGCAGGGGCCGGGGCAGGAGCGCTAGGAGGAGTGGCTGTGGCGGGAGCAGCGGGCGTGGACGTCTCGGGAGCTGGGGCTGGTGCCGCTGCCGACTGCGACACTGGTGTTGCTGAGGATGCGACTCCAGGAGCGGAATCGCTGTTCGTGGTAGACGCAACTGGGGCGGGAGCATCAGCAGCAGGAGTGGACGATTGGGCGGTGGCAGGGGCGGCGGTGGCGGGAGGGGCGGCTCCAGCGTCCGCCTCGGGCTCCGTCTTTGGCGACATTTGGGGAGAGGTAGCGGTGGATGCTGGTTTCTCCTGTGGTTTGTCCATTGTCTGAGTTAGTATGGACTAAGGTGTGTGCATCATTTTGGGTTGGGAGGAGCTGCATAGAGGCAACGTCCGAAGTGTGATTTATGGAGAACAAGGGCTGCAAACGGGAGACAGAGCTGAGAGGGCAAACGAGATAGGTGTGTGAGAGACGATTGGTGTCGACGCCGACGCCGGTGACAGTCTCGAGGGTTGTGTGTCATCATCTCACACAGTCTCGATGCTCGAATCAACCGGCGTTAAAACGTCACAACAGTCAAGACAGTCAGACACACACCAACCCCACCACAGAACACACATGTAATAAAAGGTGCCCAAGAGAGTCATCATTGTTCCCCATCACAGTCGTTCCGTCAGTCGGTGCCCAGATCCTCGACGAGATTCTCCGATCGGTACCATTCATTCTGGTGAGAGCCCTGTTTCATGCTGAGAGCCATGGCTGTAGCACTCAAGAGGCAGCATCACCAGATAGGATGGTCCAACCTCGCTCCTCGCCGTTGTCGTTACCTCTTCGTCGTCGCGTCGTCGCCGTAACCGTCACACCAGGTTTTCCCCTCCTTACCTCCTCTCTGTCGTTGTCGATAGTCGATAATACTCACAGTAATTACGCCAATGGACGTCGTGTGGGAGTGATAATAAATGTGTTGCGGGGGTCCTGGGTTAGACGTGTGTTGGGGGAATCCGTCGATGACTCGAACTGCGCCAGCCTCGTCTTCTTCCACTCTCCTCTGGCCCCTTTTAGTGGCTTCCAAATACTCACGTTAATGTCGTCCGCTGATGTGAAAGATGCGAGGAAACAGAGTCGTCTTCAATGCGGGCCGGCAAAATTCAAATTCGGTCAACGTCATAACCTCTTACATGAGGAATGCATGGCTGCAACCCATACTAGACGGGCGGCAGAAACGGTAGGGTGTGGGATACTGAGAAGCAGACGAGAGAAGTACAGTGTTTATATTAATGGGGAATTATATATCTCAAGCTGTTTTTTTTCCCCACTGGTCATAACCTGTGCCTAGTTTTCTTTTTAATAGACACACCCTCGAATCGAACTTCGAGCCACCCCGCCCACTCCAAGAACCCAATTTACCCTACCATAAACATCGCGAGATTGTGTAGAGGCACACAGGCGTCGCCATCGACTATCAGCATCAACACACACATTCCCAAAAATGAACGCTCCCGATAGATTTGAGCTGTTTCTGCTTCCCGATGGAGTCCCAAAGTGAGTATCTTGCGTGAAAAACAGACGAGACAGAGTGATTTGGTCTCAGGAGTGCTTGCAAGGTCTCATGGCAGATTTTGATCACAAGCTGATCTGGCACCATGGGTGTGTTTGGGGCAGATGAACGGTTGACGTGGCTTCATATTCGACTTAGAAATGTGCAGATTCGGTCGTTTTGAGCTGCGGTGAAGTATGGAGGGGCCGTGGTTCTGAACGGAGTCCTAGACAACATATTAGACTCCGTTGTAGTGGCTTCTGCTCGTCACCACTTCTTGTCTGCCACAAGATCTTGTCTGTCGACATCCCCGATACGATCGTTCTGAAGTATCCGTTAAGATCGTTCGTCAGTATCTACTGTGCCCAATACGAAGGTCCTTCAGTATCTACCCACTCTTGCTCTTTCTAACACAGACTGGAAGTGACTCCAGACACGCGAATTCCCAACTGCGCCAACATCAAGTTCGAGAAAGAAGACCACACACTGGGAAACCTGCTCCGATCCCAACTGCTGCACGACTCGCGGGTCATCTTTGCGGCCTACAAGGTGGAACATCCTCTGTTCGCCAACTTTGTGCTTCGAATCCAGACCGAAGACGACTACTCGCCACAGGAGGCTCTCACAAACGCCTGCAACGCGTTGATTCGACAGCTTTCGGACCTGCAGGAAAAGTTCCAGCGAGAATGGCGACTGCGATACTTGGTTAACAATTAGACGGAAAAAGAGGGCAGAGGGAGAGAGAGAGAGAGAGAGAGAGAGAGAGAGAGAGAGAGAGAGAGAGAGAGAGAGAGAGAGAGAGAGAGAGAGAGAGAGAGAGAGAGAGAGAGAGAGAGAGAGAGAGAGAGAGAGAGAGAGAGAGAGAGAGAGAGAGAGAGAGAGAGAGAGAGAGAGAGAGAGAGAGAGAGAGAGAGAGAGAGAGAGAGAGAGAGAGAGAGAGAGAGAGAGAGAGAGAGAGAGAGAGAGAGAGAGAGAGAGAGAGAGAGAGAGAGAGAGAGAGAGAGAGAGAGAGAGAGAGAGAGAGAGAGAGAGAGAGAGAGAGAGAGAGAGAGAGAGAGAGAGAGAGAGAGAGAGAGAGAGAGAGAGAGAGAGAGAGAGAGAGAGAGAGAGAGAGAGAGAGAGAGAGAGAGAGAGAGAGAGAGAGAGAGAGAGAGAGAGAGAGAGAGAGAGAGAGAGAGAGAGAGAGAGAGAGAGAGAGAGAGAGAGAGAGAGAGAGAGAGAGAGAGAGAGAGAGAGAGAGAGAGAGAGAGAGAGAGAGAGAGAGAGAGAGAGAGAGAGAGAGAGAGAGAGAGAGAGAGAGAGAGAGAGAGAGAGAGAGAGAGAGAGAGAGAGAGAGAGAGAGAGAGAGAGAGAGAGAGAGAGAGAGAGAGAGAGAGAGAGAGAGAGAGAGAGAGAGAGAGAGAGAGAGAGAGAGAGAGAGAGAGAGAGAGAGAGAGAGAGAGAGAGAGAGAGAGAGAGAGAGAGAGAGAGAGAGAGAGAGAGAGAGAGAGAGAGAGAGAGAGAGAGAGAGAGAGAGAGAGAGAGAGAGAGAGAGAGAGAGAGAGAGAGAGAGAGAGAGAGAGAGAGAGAGAGAGAGAGAGAGAGAGAGAGAGAGAGAGAGAGAGAGAGAGAGAGAGAGAGAGAGAGGGGAGAGCGAACAACTACAAGCTCGTGGGATAACATAAACAAAACGTATAGCATAATGATTGTATAATAAGGCATAGCAGTGACCACCACCATCTAACAGTAATTATACACACGCACTCGTACAATACATATACATACATTAGCTAACTATACAAAACGTTTCCTCGTTGTCTCCACCTAGTCCTCCATGTCAACGTCATCAGCAGGCACGGCCTCGTCGTTACTGATGCTCTCAGCCATTCGCCACACCTGGATGACATTGTCCTCGGCAGCAGAAGCAATGACCCAAGGCAAGGTGGGATGCCAGTCAAAGTCGGAGATTCGCGAGCTGTGGCCTCCATGGTGGAACAGAAGCTCCGCAGGTCCCTCGTCGTTTTCGTCCGAGCTGAGATCGTCGTGAAGACGAGCAATGTCCCACACGAGAATGGCTCGGTCGTGTCCTCCAGATGCCAGTACCGAGGGCTGGTGAGGACTCCATTGCACCTTGGTCACCTCATCACAATGAGAGTAGAGCTGCGAAATGGGAGTGTCCATCCTTCGCATATCCCACACCTTGACGGTCTCGTCAGCCGAGCCTGTTGCAACCAGGAACTCGCTGTGGGGGTTGAAGTCCAGAGAGTTGATGCCTCGCGTCTCCTTGATGGTACAGGCGGCCTTGTTGTCGGATTTTCGAGTGTCCCAGAGTCTGAGGGTGCAGTCGTCCGACGCGGATCCGATCAGAAAGTCCATCTTGTAGCTGAACTTGACGTCATTGACGGCTCCGTCGTGGTGGTAGACGGTGTGGGGGGTCACGTCCTTGCAGGTGCCGTCGGAAGCGGCCTCGGGGATCTTCCAGTAGGCCACGGTGGAGTCGATGGCGCCACTGACCAGCTGGTCGGCGTGGTTGATGTTCCAGTTGAGCCCCCAGCCCTCCTTGGTGTGATGCTTGAGGTTGTAGGTGGGCTTGGCCTCCTCCTTGGAGTTCATGATGTTGTTGCGGTCGAAAATGTGAATGTCGCCCGTCACGTGTGCTGCGGCAATCTGTTTCGACGCCAGCGGGTTGTATCGGGCCACATTGACCTCGCCGTCCTCGTAGATGCTCTGCACAATGGCGATTCGCTTGTGTCGGCCGTGGGCGTCATGGTGCTGCTTCATGTCCGTGCCTCCTTCCTGCTTGGACAGCAGCCCGATGGTTTCGGGCCGCAGATGGGTGGGCAGCTCCACCGACGCCACGTGGATGTAGTCCTTGTCGAGCCCGGAGCTGTGGGATCCAAACATGAGCCGGGCGCTCATACTGCCCGGGGTGATGTCTTCGAAAAGATCGGGCAGCCACTCCACCGTCAAAGTGGGGTGGTCCATCACCGTGGCAATCACCACATTGTACAGGTACGGGCTGTTCTTCTTCCAGATTTTGTACTCCTCGTTGATGGCCTTGTGGTCGCCCTGAGTGGCCTCCGTCAGCTTGTCGGAGTCGATGGCGCCCAGCACGTCGGTCTTGACCTCCTTGTCCAGATGGTTAGCCAGCGTGGTGGGTCCTGCGGATTTCGTAGCGCTCATGGGTCGGGGATGGCGGTTGTGAGGGGGGATTTTGGAGGTTAGCTGGGTTGGTGTGTGGAGAGAGGTTTTGGTACTGCCAAAGTGAATTTACACTCCAACGTGCATACTGGAGGTTAGAGTTGGGACTGTGCTGGAATACTTGTAGCAGTATGGAAGTATGAAGGGTTAGACGTAACAGGCGTAACAGGTAGTGACTAAGAAAATGGTACAAGTACGAAGATCAAAGCTGATTAGTCAGCTATACAATACACTCTCTATGACACCATCTGCAAGTTTTGTTTCGTCTCCACATCTTGCCCACTTCTCACAGTTACCCTACTCAAGCACGACCACGACAGGTCGCTAATTAAGGACGCGTTTTTTTGGGACTGACCGCAACTGCAACTGCGAAATGGCCAGGTATAATATTTCTAAGGTACCGCCTCAATCTTACAATATTTTTGTCTGGATTTGAGTGAGTGGCGAAATGGAGAATGAGGCAAGTCCAGCAAGGCCGAAGAGGATCATGAGCAGGTTTTGGCTGATGACGTGAGTTGGAGAGGTGATAGCTGTGGTGATTATGTAATCGAACGGGCAATGTGATCCGAGTAGTTGCGTAATCGATCAGGCGACATGATCGAACAGAACAGACGGATTTCCATCATGACTGCGATCCGGGTCCGACGAGCATCCTGTTGTAATTCTGTCATGTTGAAAATCACCTTTTGAAACAGTACTGTAGCATAGTCTATGGCTTTATCGTGACAATGTTTAAGAGTCCCCTACAGTACTGTACTGTACTTGTACCTGTAAACACCGATACAGTTATCTACTCAACTGTTGCCTTGAATTGATCAAAGACGTGGCAGTAGATCTATTACATCATTGATCCCATAGAGCTGCTTCACACATACTGAAGAGCTCAGCCTCGAAGTCATCACTATCTACCCTTCTGGCATGACCAACCCGAAAAGCCGCAAGTGATAAGACATCCAAAGCTCATTGGAAGGACGTCAGATAAAAAAATCTGCATACAAGACGACCGTATTCATACGCCATTGCTCTTCCCCAAAGCACAGCATACGGCTCTCCCCAAACCTTCCCAACACGTAGGTACAGAGCAGCAAGAGATGAGTAATTTTCATGGAGCTGCTTGAAAGAAAAACGACAAAAGTCAAGAGCTACAGTGCATAATATCGGCTTCATTATCTTGCTTACTCCAGCTCTCTCTTTGTTGCTTCCACGTGAAACTGTACAGCTTCTTTTCGCAGTATGCATTAGCATCTCTTCGCATCGGCCTTACGATTCCCCCCTGAAATTTCTGGTCAATTTGGCGACTTTGAGTACTTAAAAATTCCCTCAGTTATCACCAAATAAGTCATATTCATAAGTCTGGAAGTCTGTTGAACGCCTCATGGACGTGACAGAGAGACATTTCTGATTCAGGGAAGTGTCAGCTTCTACTTGCCCCAACGGGTCTAGGGCGGCTCAGCGCGGCTATGGGGAAATGCACACTTCACCAATTGCTTTTGACGCCAGCTTTACGTCTCCAACTGAACTTCCTTGCACCTGTCTTCATCTCCACAAAATTCACATGATGCTGAAAGATTTCGTTTTACGTCTTTCATGTTGGCCCAATGTGGAAGGAGTCTTATCTGGCGACAGTGAAAAATGCGATGAGATGATAGACAAAGCAGTGAGCAAGCACAAAAGAGTGCTCTGTGCTTTTAGCATCTTTTCGTGTAGCTAACACCTTCTCGTTGGTGTAACTGGGTACAACATAAAGTATTCGTAGTGGCATCTTGCAGGAACCACTCAACAACATGGCATAACTTACAAGAGCGATCAGAGTAGTACCGGTAGAACACGTATTTGTGATATCAATCGTGCCAGAAAGAGTTGTTCCGAAATTGATTTTCTCATGCACTGATGTGCTCACTCGCTCAAAGTGGGGGAACGGACCAAAAAGCGTCTAAAAATAGATGCTGTGATCAATATCTGGTCATGACAGATGAACAAAGGCATTGTTGACGATGGAGTGAGACTTATCTTGCACCGGATGCTACTAATAGCAATGATACGAAAGAGTACGAAAGAGGCAGGACGTGAGAAGGGAGACACAGAAGATGGGTGGGCGAAGATGAACTAAACGAACAATTGGAGGTATTCAGTGACTTGACCACTTCAGATAATTTTATCTGTGATCTACACGGTACTTGTCATCTTACCAATTAGCGGTCTCGCCGTCATCGTAGCTTTCCGTGAGAACCAGTAGACAGGTGTCAGTTTACGCATGCATCTCTTACACGTGGGTCGGAGACAGCCAAGAGCCACTTTATCGAGACAAAAAAAAAAAAAACAGCAACAACCAAGTGAGTCTCTCTCTCTCTCTCTCTCGGTGCAATTTGGATTATCTGTGCTGACCACAAGTACAAGAGACAGTCTACTACTGTAGCTGGTACTCGTAGTCTACCTTATGGCCCCACAGCATAAAGTAACATCCCCACAATACAGTACCTTCATTAAACAACTACTGCTGTACCTCAATACCAAATAGCCGAGATGCGCAAAGATAAGCCACAGTTGATGTTCATGTTTAAGCGAACCACAGTTATCTCGTATTTTGAAGGCTCCACACATTGTCCTAGCCGCGGCCATCTCATCACCCATCACTACTGTACGTCATCTTAGCACCTCCCCAATCGAGCAGGTGCAAAGGCACGGCCCGTCGGCAACTTGTAAAGAAGCCCGGTGATTGATAATTTTTCATTTGACGAATCCTATCTAATCCTGCCACAAGTGGGTACTGCACCCTAGCCTCCCTGCATTCTCTCAAAGTGGCAGAAACAGAGACTTTTGGGAACTTTTCAACCCCATGGATGGAAAATATATATATAGCGGGAGACGAGCAGCAGGAGGGACTCGCTTCTCTTAACTAAAGGAAGCTATGAAGTTCTCAATCGCCACCCTGGCTGCTGTGGCAGCTGTTGTTTTTGCCCAGTACAACCAGTACAACGCGACCAATGGCACCACCACTCTTTCTTCTTCTTCTTCTTCTTCAGCCAACTACTCTTCTTCTTTGACCACCTCTTCTTCCTGGTCAGACGATGGCACCCATACCACTCTGCCCTTCTGGTCGGAGATCATGTCGGACATTTCTTCTCTGGAGTCCCTGTGGCCTAGCCCAACCACCTCGGTCGAGTCCACCAACACTTCCACCCCCGTGACTTCTTCTTCTTCTTCTTCTTATGCCTGGAACACCTCTTCTGTGTGGAACACCTCCACTGCAGTCTGGACCGCTTCCAATACGTCGACCTGGGCCTACCCTACTCATGTTGAACGAGCCGTGCCCATTCCCACTGGCTTTGAGAACAGTGACGAACACGACTCCGACGAAAACATTGAAGATGGGATCGGCGAGCAAGACCACCATTGGTGGTGGTCCACTTCCGAGTGGGAGACTTCAACTTTTACACAGTGGAATACTTCTACTTCTGCCCAATGGAATACTTCCACGGCCATCTGGAACACCTCCACTGCCGAGGCTACTCCTACCACTGTTTGGAATACCTCCACTTCGGCTGTTTGGAACACTTCCACGGCGGAGGCCACTCCTACTTCAATCTGGAACACCTCCACGTCTTCCACCGCCGTCTGGAACACCTCTACAGCCGAGGTGACATCTACACCCGTTTGGAACACGTCTACTTCGGCTATCTGGAACACTTCCACCGCTGAGTCTACTTCTACCCAGTGGAACACCTCTACAGCTATCTGGAACACGTCTTCAACCGAAGCTGCTACCTCTACACCCGTTTGGAACACTTCCACCACTGTGTGGAACACTTCCACCTCCGAGGCTACTCCTACCACCATCTGGAACACTTCTACCACCCCCGTTTGGAACTCCTCCACGTCTTCCTCTCCTCTTTGGACCACTTCCACAGCTGTTTGGAATACATCCACTGCCGAGGCTACCTCTACACCCGTCTGGAACACTTCGACCTCTTCCACGGCTGTCTGGAACACCTCCACTTGGTGGACTCCCTCGCCCACCCCTTCCACCGTTTCGAACACTTCCACCTGGGCCACCCCCTCCACAACCTGGAACACCTCCACTTGGGCCACCCCTACCCCCATAGCGAACTCGTCCTCGACGGAGTGGACTTCTTGGTACTACTCCACGGTCTTGTCTTCTTCTTGGTACGAGCCCGAGCCCACCTCGTCCAACTTCTCGTCCAACACCTCCACTCTGTGGTCTACCATCCCCATCAGTGTCCCCACTAGTGTCTTTAACACCTCCACTCCTCTGACCACCGCCTCTCCCACTGCTCCCTCTTCCAACACCTCCCTGGGCATTGTGGAGCGAGACTACGAGACCGACGAGTACGAGGACTGGGAAGACGAGACTTCCACCGAGTACTCTTGGTCTACCAGCACCAGCAACACCTCTGCTTACTGGCCCACTAGCACTGCCAACACTTCCACCTACTGGTCCACTTCCACCTACTGGCCCATCTCTTCGGCTTACAACTCGTCCACTCCTGTGACTTCTTACATCTGGCCTTCTTCCTCCAGCGAGTCTTTCAACTCCAGCACCTCGGCCAACACCTCCACCATCTGGCACACCTCCACTAACTCTTCTTCTTCTTCTTACTACTACTCTCCCACCACCTCTTCTCGAACTCGAACCCGAACCCGAACCCGAACTCGATCCTGGTACTCCTCGTCCTCTTCTCCGTCGCCCACCTCTTCTCAGACATGGTCCTCTTGGGGACCTGAGGATCTCGTCGAGCAGCCCGAGACTACCACCAGCTCCTTCTTTGACGAAGCTCCCTTCTCCACCGCCCCTCTCCCACCTCTGGAGTCCGGAGACGAGGCTCCCCTAGAGATGCAGTACCCCGACTCCTTTGTCGAACTTCCCTGGGTTGATTACGAGAGCTAAGCGCACTTGGATTTCATCCCTTTTTTTTCCTTAGGTCTTTAATAGATGATTCAGATTTTGTAAGTCCTGTCAGAAGTACTTAGCTACAGGTAGTCGAATATTGACTAGGAGTAGCCCCATTGTAATGCAATCCCACCCTGTTAAAAGCTGCTAAGGGTACTCTGTTGAGCTGAAAACTCACCAGTTTATTAACTGACATGGAATATACACCCTCTGATATAATTGAGTCTTTTGAGCCGAAATTGGCACTTACAGAGACAATCTATATTCTACGTGGTTACTCACTTATACTTGAGATGAACCAATGGTACTGGAACAGTTCCTTCCAAAACACCACACCATCAACAAAATCACACAAGCTCAACTCTTTCTGACTAAACAATCAAAAACAATAGCACTTCTAAACAACCCCACGCCTTAGACCTCTGCAATAATGATCTACAGACACTCCCCATTTTTGTAGTACCACCCCACATCAACCCTAACCCTACTACATGAGACACGAGGTGCAACTCTGTATGTAAGGGAGACCGACCGACCGACCGAAACCACACAACACCAACATGCTCTGGAAAAGGTGGACTCTGGCCGTGGCCATTGTGGTGCTGCAGCTCGCTGCAGTGCTGCTTTTTGCTCGAGGGTTTCTGCCGTCACGTGTTCTGCTCCCGGGATACACCGAATCACGTGTTCCCACCGAGGCGCCCTTCCGGAAGGCCATCATCATGGTGGTTGACGCGTTTCGCAGCGATTTCGCGTTTTCGGACCAAAGCAATTGTCCCCAGCTTCACAGGCGCATCAATTCCGGCGGCGCTATCCCCTTTACAGCCCATTCGACGCCTCCAACAGTCACCCTGCCCCGAATCAAGGGTCTGACGACCGGATCGACCCCCAACTTTCTGGACGCGGTTCTCAACATTGCCGAGAGCGACAATTCGTCGACGCTGGCGAGCCAGGACTCGTGGCTGGCGCAGGCGTCACGTGAGGGCCGCAAAATCCACATGTTTGGAGACGACACCTGGATCAAGCTGTTCCCAGGCATGTTTGATCAGAGCGAGGGAACCGCGTCCTTCTTCGTGTCGGACTACACAGAGGTCGACAACAATGTGACGCGTCATATCGACACCCAGCTGGAGCTCAAAAGCGAGTGGGACGTGCTGATTCTGCACTACCTCGGTCTGGATCATATTGGACACAAGACAGGTCCCGAGTCTCCGTTCATGCCAGCCAAACAGAAGGAGATGGACGACATTTTCAACAAGCTCTACAACAGCTGCGACGACGACACGGTGCTGGTTCTGCTGGGAGATCACGGCATGAACGAGGTTGGAAACCATGGGGGAAGCAGTGCTGGCGAAACGTCGGCTGCCATGGTCTTTGCCTCTCCCAAATTCGAGCATGTCCAGCTCACGGAAGCAAAGGAATCTTCACCTCTGCCATGGACCGACACTTACAAATACCACTCCAGAATGGACCAGACGGACCTGGTACCTACTCTGACCGCCCTTCTGGGACTCAACACCCCCAAAAACAACCTGGGAGTGTTGGTGTCGCAGATGCTGGGTCTTTGGTCCCCCGAAGATCAGCTCAACGTGCTCAAAAACAACGCAGAACAGATGGTCCAGATTCTGCAAGGCCAAGCATCGCGAAACAGCGACGCCAAAGAGGTCTATGAGCTTTACGACGTGCTCAGCAGCTCCAACCCTTCAGTCGAAGACTACTACAAGTTTCTCTACGAGGCCCAGTCCTACCTGACTCACGCCTCTTCCAACTACAACACTAACGATATGATGGGAGGCATTGGTCTGGGCCTACTATCCACGATCCTGGCCCTGACCGTCTTCTCCGCCCTGACTCTTGCCGTCCAGGGTCTTAAGCGTCTCTATCTCATCATTCTGCTGGTCTACTTCATTTCTGTTTTCGGATCTTCTACCGTGGAGGAAGAGCACCAGATCTGGTACTGGATCACCTCGGGCTGGATGGCCTTTCTGTACATTTCTGGAAGCCGCAACAAGTTTGGCGACGGCTTCAACTGGATGTTTGTGCAGGTTTTCGTCCGGATGATGATCTCCTGGAACCAGACCGGCCAAAAGTACACCAAGAAGGACGACATGGTCACGTGGCTGTCCAAGGATAGCAACCACCCTGTTTTGTGGATTCTCATTCTCGCCACCTACGGCGTGGCCTTCAACAAGGTGTGGAAGTACGGCTTTTCCAAGGTCGAGACCAAGCTGGCCTTTCTGCTCACTCTCATAACCACCTTTGCTTCTCTGGGCTTCAAAATCACCCAGGCTTGGGAGGCCGGAGAGGTTGTTCCTGCGCCGCTGCTCTATCTGATGGGTCTTCCGGGCCCTTTGAACGAGGTGAATGCTCGAATGGCCGGGCTGGCTCGGTTTGCCTTTTCCACCATTGCCGCCGGCTCTCTCTACCGAGTCCTGAGTTTGGCCGGAACCGATAGAGTTAATCTCATCCGAGACCTGCATGCGTTCCTAACTCTTTTCCTCATCACGCAGTCGCGGCTCCAGAACATCCCGCTGTTTGTGGTCTACTACTTTCTGGAGATCTTTCTGCGAAAGGCCACCAACCGGTCGTTCATTTTCTCGTCCCGAGACATCTACCAGACCGAGGCTCTGTTCCAGAAGCTGGTTCTGGTTCTATCCGTGTCCACTCTTCTGTTGGAGCAGGTGTCCTTCTTCTCCATGGGCAACTCCAACAGCATGGCGTCCATCGATCTGTCCAACGCCTACAATGGAGTGACTCTCTACCAGATTGAGTTTGTGGGCGTGCTGACGTTTGTGTCTAACTGGATCGGGCCTCTATACTGGTCCACGGCTGGCCTCAGTTTCCTGCTTGAGGATCACGTTCGAAACGCGATTTTTGCCAAGATCGCCGAGAAGAACAACGATCTCAAGCTGACCACCAAACTGGTGCAGCAGGCGTTGACGCTGCGAGTGTACGTGGTTCTGGCCTTTTCCAGTGTGGCCATTTCGGCGGTCATGATCACGTGCTTCTTTCTGCGAGAGCATCTCTTCATTTGGACCGTCTTTTCACCTAAGCTGTTGTATCAGTTTGTGTGGACGGTGTTGCAATTTGCGCTGGTCGATGTCATTCTCAGCAGCATTTTTGTCGTCTTGGTATATAGATCGGTATAGATAATGGAATTCAGTAATTGAAAAAAACAAAAACAAATTGAAATTGAAAAAAAAAGGTGATTTCGATAATCGTCAAAATGTGGTGGTTTCGAAACTCTCCACCTGCCCACCTTTTTTCACCTTCAGACATGACAACTCAATTCTGTGCCCTGTTACAGGGTCTGCCTCGGAGGATTTGGGTTTCGGGAAAGTTCAACGGGATTTCGACGGAAATGGGGAGAGACGTTTTCTGATGGATTTTGTAAGTATTGAGGGTGGTTTTTTTACATAAATCGGATAAGAAGCCTTCAATTAGTTGATTCAGCCTTTGTCCCGGAACAAAGCAATCTTTTATAGTCGGTTTATGGACTACACTACTGTTTCATGAGCATTCCATCTCGGAAGCCCATCCAACGGTTTTTATCGGACCGTGTTGAAACCCCGTTCCGGGTCGTCTCCTGCGACTTTGGACCGGTATTTCAAACTCAGTTAGCGATCGTCAGAAAGCGGGTTGTTTAGCGACTGATTACTGCGTGAGGCGATTCTGTGGGAGAGGTACTTGTACGGTATCTGGACGAGATCTGCACCCCTTCGCTCACCGTTTCTGCAAATCGTCTTTAGCGGAACTTAACGAGGTTAATGGTGTTGGGGAGGGCTGTATTGGTAGGTGTACGGCGTGGGCTATTGACGAATAGTGTGAAGCCTCCTAGGATAATTGGTAGGCGATTAAAAGGTTGTATGCTCGTCTGGAAGCTCGTGAATCGTCTGGAAGCTCGTGAATCGTCCATTCAATACTCCATCTACCCCCGGCTATAAGCTAAATCCGACCCCATGCAAGGTTCACGAGGAAAGACTCGGAAAGGGGTCCTCCTCCCTGCGGTTTTAGGGCCATTTTTAAAATATAATAATCTGTGGACAGCCAGCGGAAGAACCGTTGGTGCATGACAAGGGGGAGCTGCAAGGGTAGAGATAAGTTCTTGTAAGGAAGTGTACGTCTGCCGTTTAAATTTGGTCCGAAGCTCTTCCTATAGCACTCTTATTCTAGGAACACGATTTTAGTGCTCCAGATTCCAGTGCTCCCTCCGTGCAGACCGTGCAGACCGCGCAGACCGTGCAGACCCCTGGTTTGAGTTTTGGTCTCATGAATAGGAGACGCTATCCATGTATCGCTTAGGCAGTTGATTGTGACCTGTTGTTCGGCGGGGGCTGGAAATTGCCTGATTTGGAAGGTCAGGAAATACCTTCAATATCCAGAACCGCAACTATTGTTCCACTAGAACGCGTCCTGAGACATTACACTCGCAGATCAGATCACCTTCGCTTATATATCGTCATCTCCGTTAAAGTTGCGCCTACAATTGGCAGGGCTTGGTCAAACGGCGCTGTCATTGTAGATGAGCTGATAAGGAGAGCCCACAAAACCTCAAACTATTAAGAAATGACTGAGGCGTGGTTGGCATATCCTTATCATTGATTCAAACCCACACTGTATCAACAGACCCATCACCCCCATGCCATTTAAAATAATAACCTTTGCCGGGTTAACCTCAGCCCAAATCCTCTCGGCGATCCCACCAAACAGCAGCACGGCAGCAGACCTCTCTGTAGAGCCAGTCTTCTTACTTCACCTTCACCTTCTTCACTCACACACCCGCCATGGGACAAGCGCAAACTCGACTTGCGGACGAAGACCCTGAGGAGGCCAGCCGACGACGAGAGTCGTTTCTGCCCCAGGCTCCGCCCAAAAAACCGAAGGTCCCACATCCCGTCGTTTCCCAGCCCATGATGCTCACCAGCGACTCCAGCACCATCGACAGCAGCGCGTCGCTCGACAACCTCGACAATTACGAGCTTCTGCAGGTCGTGGGTAGCGGGGCCTTCAGCAAGGTCCGGGTGGTCCGTCAAACCACCACCAACAACGTCTACGCTCTCAAGTACTCCGTGCGAGAGGATATCGTCAAGCTGGGGCGCACGCAATTGATGCTCAACGAGCGCCGAATCCTGCTGAGGCTGCAGCACCCGTTTCTGTGCAACCTGCACCAGACGTTTTGCGACAGCGAGTATCTGTACACGCTGCTGGATCTCATGACCGGCGGCGATCTGCGGTGGCATATTGAGCGCAAGACGTTTTCGGAAGCCACCATCCGGTTCTGGGTGGTCGAGGTGGCCTGCGCAGTGGCCTATTTGCATGAAAAGGGCGTCGTCCACCGCGACATCAAGCCAGACAACATCATGTTGGACGAGCTGGGCCACGCCCGACTGGGAGACTTCAACGTGGCCTGCATGTTGCCCTACGGGGAATACAAGACCGACAGCGGCTGTGGAACCGTCGGCTACATGGCGCCCGAGGTGGTCAGATCCAAGTACAACCATCTGGTCGACTGGTGGAGTCTAGGGGCCGTCTTCTACGAGTGTCTCTACGGCTCGGTGCCCTATAAATACCAGACTACAGAGGAGTACCGTCGAATGAAGCTCAAGGAACACTCGTCTCTGTTCCCCGTGACGCAACCACAAGTGAGTCTGGCCGCAATTGAAGCCGTGGACCTGTTGCTCACGGTAGAGGCCCAGTACCGACTGCACGACGTGGAGCAGCTGCTGCAACTCAGCTACTTTCGAGGTTTTACCCGATTGGGGCTCGAGAAAAAGCTCTACTCTCAACACATGGACAAGGGCGTTCTGAGGGAGGGCATTGGAGGAGCCAACTGGCAGGGCCCCGTGTTTGTGCCTGACGCCGACGAGCTCAACTACGACGAGAGCCTGGACGTGGAGGAGCTGCTCATGCTGGACCGAAGTCTGGTCAACGACCGGGCCCAGGGCTTCAAGCGCAAGAAGTGGACGTCGTCCAATCGCGCCCAGGTGGTGCTGGACGAGGAGTATGTGCCGTTTGAGCGCAAGGCGTCTCTCAACACGAGCATTTCAGCATGTGACTTGGTCACGCGAAACTGGGGCAACAGAAACCTCAGCGGCAAGAGCAAGGTGGCTGGCAAGCGGCGCAGTGGGCCCGAAAGTGGCGTCATTGCCATTGGAAGGGCCGGCAAGGGCTCCCGAGTCCAACTCCCCAACAAACAGTAATGAGGTGAGTCCAGCTCGCTGACAGGCTGTAGTTGGAGCGCTCAGGTGCCAACAAACGGTAATGTGGAGCGTCCATGTGCCTACCACTTGTATTTATTTATTGTACAATAGATTTTCTTCATCGAAATACGTTAAACGTTTCACTAGCTACGGGTTCAGTTAACGTGCCATATATGTTATCTATGAGTGAGTGAGTCTGTCAACCAATGTATACATGCCTCAATTACTCAAAGGCAGCTGGTTGTTATACACACACCTACTCATAGGCAGCCAGGTTCAGAGGCACCGAGTAACCCCGGCCACTGGCATACAGTTTTGTTTTCCCCTCGAACCGTCGGGGTTTGGGCAGATCGTGCGCGTTTCGCCATTTCCACCGGCTGTCGTCAATCTTGATCTGCGCCGGCTTGGAGGAGGCTCCACCCGAGCCCGAGCTCACCGGCGTGCTCACGGCCCGAGGAGCAATGGTGTACGCCGACGTGTCGATGGTTCGGATGTTGTTGGAGCCCAGCGTCGACGTTCGCTGCACCACGTCTCGACGTCGGTTGACTCCTCCATTCGGGGGAGGAGGAGGGGGAGGAGGAGCTCCATGTCCGTGTCCGTTGGAGGGAGGTGCCTGGGAAGAAGTAGGGGGAGGAGGAGGAGGGGCTCCGTTGCTTCCGCTTCCACTGCTGCTGTTACTTCTGTCGTCCAGAATCATGGAGTGGAACTGCTCTGTAGGAGGAGCAGGGGGCCCAGGGGGAGGCGGGGGAGCTCCAGAGGGCCGTCCGGGCGACGGAGGCTGTGCGGGAGGAGCTGGGGGAGCCAGACCAGGTGCAGGGGCTCCGGGAGGAGGAGGAGGAGGCGCTCCAGGCGATGATGTGGGTGCCGGCGATTTGGGCATGGGCGCTCCAAACATGGCGGGACCTCTAGGTGTGCTCGGGGGCTCCGAGGGAGGGGCCGGGGGAGCAGGCGGCGGTGTGGGAGCTCCAAAGCTGGGGGGAGCAGGGGCTCCAAAGCCTGAGCCTGCCGGGGGAGCAGGAGGAGCAGGAGGAGGAGCCGGAGGAGCCGCCGAGCCTGGAATGGGGGGAGCAGCTCCTCCGGGCACGGGAGGGGGAGCCGGAGGGGCTGCAGGGGGAGGCGTGCTGGGGGTGCTGACCGAGCTTGCGATGCTAGAGACCGAATGTGAGGGTGCGTGTCGCACTGGTGGCGCGGCCGATCCCGGAATGGGAGGCGGAGGAGCGCCAGGCGAGGGGCTCACGGATCGCCGCTGGCCAGGCGTAGGCACGGCCGGTTTCAGGCCCGGAGTGGGGATCTTGGGCTTGGGTTTGAGAGCCGGGGGCCGTTTGGCCGGTTTGGGCGGAGGCTTGGGCGACGACGTGCCTGGTGTAGGAGGTGCGGGAGGTGCGGGGGCTCCATATGCGGGGGCTCCACCTGAAGGGGGAGGAGGAGGAGGAGGGGCTCCGAACGAGGGAGCTCCTCCAGTGCTGACCTTTCCTGGCAGAGGCGGGGGAGCTCCTCCAGGAACAGGAGGGGCTCCACCTGGAGGGGGAGGAGGGGGTGCACTCGACGATGACGATGCGCTTCTGTAGCTGGCAGCCACGGAGGGGGCACCGGAAGGAGGAGGCGGGGGAGGGAAGCCTCCTGGGGCAGAGGGGGCTCCTCCTCCAATTGATGGCGCTCCCGAGGTCTTGCGCAGCGACGGAATGGCCGGGGCTCCTCCCTGGGGCGGTGACGAGTTTCCGCTGCTGTTGTTGTTGCTTTCGTCTGTCAGACTGATGTTGCCTCCTCGTTTCTTGAGCTTGGGCATGCCTCCAGCAAACAGGCCAGACATGTCTTGCTGGGCCATAGCTGGAGCAGCAGCAGCAGGGGCCGAAGGAGCGGCAGGAGCTCCCATACCTGGAACGGCTGGAGCTCCCATACCGGGTACAGCCGGTGCGCCCATTCCCGGAACCGCAGGAGCACCCATGCCCATTCCAGGAACCGCTGGCGCAGAGGAAGGGCCCTTAGGAGCGCCTCCTCCTCCTCCAGACACGACTCCTCCTCCGGTCTGTGCTGCGGATCGGTCGTTGGTCTGTGTCTTCTTGAGCCGGCCCTTGTTGCCCTTGGTGATGTCGCTGAACAGCGCGTCTCTGGAAGGAGCGTTTTTGGGCGGGCCAGCCTTGGGGGCTCCTCCAGACGACAGGGCTCCGAATCCTCCTCCGGGCGGAGGAGGGGGAGGCGGGCCTCCGAATCCCGGTGGGGGTGGCGGTGGAGGTGGTGGTGGAGCAGGCATTGTGGTGGTGGTGATGTGTTTCTGTTGTGACTGTCTTCCTGTGTTGTGCCGTTACCGACGGGGTGTAATTGAATGTGAAGGTGTGCTGTGCGTGCGTGCGATATTATGCAAGGCTGGATTAGGTTGGAGGATTGTTGGAGAGTAAGGAAAGAAGGAAACAAGAGAGGTTGGGAGGTTGCGGAGCCGCAGTGAACTATTTCGGATATATTTTCTCCGGCGGAAAAGCAGTGCCACGATACGACAACCGTGGGCTGGTGGTGAAGGGATGGGTAATATATGTTGGGTTGCTGTCCCTATCTTATCACGTGACAGGTCACGGGGTATACGGTACAGTAGTGGTTGTTGAAGGAAAGGCAACTCTACTTGCACTGGATACGGATCGCACACCTCAAGAAGCCACGACCAGCTACAGTACAGTACAGTAGTATGTGGAAAGCTCCAGCTTTTGCCTACATGTAGTTGAACTTTTTAGTTGGGAATAGTTTACAAGTGTTGTTTAGTTAGAGTTACTTGGAGATGCTAAACGGAAAGAAAAAAAAACAACTACACATTGGAGTAATTGGAGTCAGAGGCACGCAAATTGGTCTCTACGTATTGGCGACGGGGTATTGATGGGGATATGAACAAGAGGTCGCCTGGGTGAAACAAGTCCCGATCTAAACGACTTTTCAATGATTATCCTCGTCAGAGTGTTTCTCACCTCTAGAGCTCAAGGCTTGGTGTTCTGGAATCAGCCTACTTGTATACTAGTTGAGAATTAGTTAGGTTAAAATTGCAATCGGTGTTCCCGTGATTTTGAAAGAGAAGTGCTGATAAGTTGTATTTTTTCAACAAGCGTCTGAACATTGACAGCAGAAACAGCTCCAGCAAGTCGTGAAATCGTCATTTCTGTAAATTCAATTAAGCTAGATTTAGTTGGCAATAGTTGATATTGGCTATGACCTCAACAAGTCGTGTGCCGCAGGACTCCTTCGAGCCTCAACTCAAGACAGTGACAAAAACATACCAACACCCAACTACTGAACAAGTGTTTGGCTACTTGAGTTCGTCACTACAATCACGTGACCCATACCACACTCACGTCACTTCTCCCCTTTCTTCTCGCCTTTCTTCTCTCCCCAAATACACTTTGCGATGCAGCTGCATGCAGTGTAATTCTCTCCTACAAGATCACCACCACACTAAACCACCACATCGTCACCATGGCGAAACCCAAGAACAAAAACAAAAACCGCGTCAAAACAGTCGCGTCATCGACCACGTCCACGGGCACCGCAAAGCAGGACACGGCCTACCCAGAGGGGCTTTCTGCCGAGGAACGAGCCAAGTACCAGGCCGCCATGCTTCCTCATGGAACACTGGTGGCAGGAATTCGATCCAGTGACACAGACGAAGCCGTTCGACAAGGCGCGCAGGAGGTGTTTTCGCTCAACTACTACTGCCAGACCGAAGACTTGTCGTCCAAACACAATGGCTCCAGAACCACGTTTGGGTTCCACAGCTCGGTTCGCCACTACTCTGCCCATGATCTCAAGCTGCTGGGGATTCCTCAGTTTGTGCCCGGGTGCCACGAACCGGGTCTGTTTCTCGCCATCTACGAAGAAATCCAAAAACGATACAACCCGACGTATCTCGACGAGAGACTGAAACTCAACCTCTTTGACGTCCTGCACCACTCCAACCAGGCCATAGCCGCCCAGTTCACGCTCACAATGCTCAGGAAGAAGGAAAAAACGTTTGGACTCAAGGGAACGCCGTGTCTGAGACATTACTACGAACAGGTGACGAGCCAGATGCCGTGGTCGGAGGTCAAGTTGCATTTTGTCGAGCGATTCCGGTTCTTCACGTGCAAATACGACTATCTGCTGTATTTGGACGAGTGTCTGGGCGAGATCCGGCTACAGTGGGGCAAACACCGACGTTTCTTCAATCACGTGAGAGGCTGGCTGAATGCTGTGGAAAGTGTGCAGCCGTTTGAAGAGGCCGACAGAGCAGATGTACTCAAAGCCATCTTTCTGCTGGTGCCCTACGACCGACAGTACTTTTGCATGCCCGAGGATATAGACACGTCGGACGCCCCCTACGAAAAAAGAGTGGGCGACTGTCTGGACGCATATGAGGCTCGGTGTGATTACCTGTTGAAGGAGTTTGACAAGGAGATTTATGATAAGCGGGTGGCAGAAAATAAAAAGCCTCATGCTGCTGCTGCTGTCAAGACCATAGAGCTGGGCGAAATGGAAAAGTGCAATGATAGCGCCTGTCCGGGATCCACAGACGTGATTATCGAGGAGGTGGCTACAGGGTGTCCTCAACACGAGATGGACGACTATGTGGCTGGAGAGACTACTGATGGAGCTATTGTTTGTGCCTCTTTGACTCGGGCTATCAGAAACCCCATCAAGCTCGATCTTGATGCCCCTCACTGTCATGTTCACATTGGCTTTTCCTCAGACGCTCCGGCCATGAAGGCTCTTGTTTCCACCGGCACGTTTGCGTGCTGCATCAAGCAGAGCGTGGTGGACAATCTGGGTCTCGGTGGCCAGGTTACCAAACTAAAGGCTGCAGAGTACATTCCCAGTGGTGGAGGACCGCTTCGATTTGAGTCTGTGCTCAATTTGCCCCTGTGGTTCCCCTCGGGTCACCTGAAAATCAACCGCTTTGTGATTGTCGACGGTCTTCCGGTCCCCATGATCATCGGCTCCGATTTCGTCCACTACCACAATGCCATGGTGACTCTTCGGGGCTACAGTCTGAGCAGCGATGCTCCGTCGTGTCCCAGCTACATGAGGGTGTTGCCAAGTGAAGACGGCGAGCCCAACAAGGGGACCTTTACCACCGCCAAAGCGGCGTTCCCTGCCTCCAGCTGATTAGCCAGCCACATTTAATTAGCCATCAGCTTCTGCCAGGTAGCTAGCTAGTAGCTTACTCCCCCATTTATATATTTATTAGTCTTTGCAGTGCCGTTAGTAGAGTGTGTTTGTCAGTGTTTGGCACCAGTGCAGTACAGTAGTCTACAGTAACTTTTTGACGTCTGCAAGTAGCTCTAAACCGTTTCCGATACGATCATGGAGAAAAGGCCCCGCTCTCTTGTCCACAGGCCCATATTATGAACGTCCGTTGTGACTCCACGTGCGTGTTTGGGCCTAGCCCATACATACCATATATCAATCGTTCATTGTATATAAGCAGAGAGAGATGCTATTACCTGGGACAACATGGATCTACAGATATACGCCCTGTGCCAGGAGCTGGAGAACGATCCTCCGGTTGCAGACCCCAAAAACGACTGCTTCTGCGACTCGCCAGACTCGCTGGACGAACATGCCATGATTGAGACTCTGGACTCGCAGTTCAAGCAGATGCTCCAGACGGAACTCTTGCCGTACCAGGTCTCCGTCTCTTCTGGCGAAGAAGCCTCCAAACTGGCCCAGTTGCTAAGAGCCAAGGAGGAGAGCATCCAGCTGTGTGTGGCCCGGCTGTCCAACATCCGCAGCGACATGTTCAGGGCTATCAACCACGAGCCGCAGCTGATCCGGCTAGCAGCCAGGTACTACATGGAGAAGGAAGCATTGGTGCGACGGTTGGGGGAGCTAGTGGCAGAGCTACCTCCTGATGGGGAACTTCCACGAGAGCTGCAGCAGTTGCGGAACGAGAACTTTGGAGACATCTTCAGTCTGCCATATGGACGGGAAAGGGCGAGTCTGGTTGCCAAGGTGTTGGAGAGAAATGCCGATGGAGTGGCTTGAAGAGGGTTGACAAAGATCGACAAAGATGGACGACAAAGACAGGCTACAGTAGACAACAGAACAATAGAATGTAAAACAAATGTATAGCAATAGGAGTATTTAGATAGAGCTTTCGTTCGCCGGTACAACCGGATATGGACTTCCATTTCCAGAGTTACGACCATCGTACAAACTGTAGCCAATTGTCCCCATTGCCACAAACACCAAGGCTGATCGGCCCAGGAGTACCACTAGACACACCGCCAAACGTCCGAATCTTGCGCTTTGTTGAAATATCCATTGTCTCACCGCCTAGAATTGGCTGATCACCTGAACAAGTACCAGCTCGTATTGTGGAACTTTGGGGTAGCGGTCCACGGCACTGACGTAGACTTTCTCATCCTGCAGAGCCGTCTACTCCGCATCTACTCAGGGAGTCCGACTGTCCTACGTCGAACAAAGACCAAAAGGTACCAGTACGGTTCTCAAGCGTCCAGCCCAGGATTTTTTTTCCCCCAACTCTTTCAGTGCATTAGAAGAGGTCTAAAACGCGGAATTTTCCTGCTGAAGCTTTCGGAGTTCCACGAGTGGGTCTCGATCACAAAGAATTGGAACAACCGAACGCAGCGAAGAAATATTCCAGACGAAGAAATAGACGCCAGACAAAAGGTCAATCTCGGTCATCTCCACGGACCGCTGTTGGAGCACCTTGCATTAGTGCGACTCTATCTGTTCTTTAATAACGAAAATCTGAAAGGGGCAAAAACTTGCATTCGTAATTTATTCAAACCAAGCGAAGTATTCAGCTGTGTTAACCCTACTTGACCAGAATCACACCAACAGCTATTGTTCACCAGAAATGTTCACCATGTTTAACCGCTTCAACTATCTACAGATGACTACTTGTAGCTACGATACCTTGCAACAATCGTGTGGTACATACCCAGACTGTGGTCGTTGACTTAATCTCTCCTTCAGTCATGAGGCGGATTTATGGTCGAATTTCTGTCTACCCTGCCAAGAACGGGTATCTTGGCTGTACCTCCATCATGCACTCTCCCTTAACATAAGTAAACTCTTATCAAGGGGCTGCAGGAACGATAAGCGAAAGCGTAAAGCGAAGTCAGTGCAGATTAATAGCTACTTGTACAAGCAGTGACCTGTCAGATAGTTGTCATGGAGAATGGCAATAAAAAAACAAAACGAACCACCTTTGTGTGCTCAAAACCATTCTTCTCCTAATTGTAGTGTACTTGTACTTTTGATGAGCAAACAATTACATCAATACTTGTCTACGCTCGTTACTTGTCTTTTCTTTTGTAAGTCATAAATCATCATACATCCGACCCTTAGTTCTTCTTGAGACCGGGAATCAGGGCGGCTCGCTCAGGAGTGAGAGTTCCAGGCTTGCCAAAGTTCTCATCGATATCCAGCAGAATCTTGAGGGCGTTTCTAGATCTAATGTGGTGCACGGGAGACTGGGGGATATCAGCGGAAGAGGGCACCTTGTGTCCTGCCTCGGTGGAGGCTCCGTGTCCGGGTAGAGGCAGCAGGTTATGCAGCATCTCGTAGGCGGCCAGAGTACAGCCAAACTGAGGCGACGACCGCAGAACTCGGGCGGCTCCTCCCTTGAAGAAGGCCGCGGGACCCTCTTCTCGCAGAATGGTGGAGAAGGCGTGTCGGAGACCGGTGTATGAAGTCTCGCCGGATCGGGCCTCGACCTGCAGACGGGTCTTGATGACGTCACAGGGGGTGGTCAGGTAGGCAGCAGGCATACCGGCCACGGCTCCAGCCACCAGCAGCTGCCAGATGGCCAGCTTGTGGTTGGGGCCCTCGCCAAAGTAGTCCTTTTTGAGATGGGCGTAGGTGGGGAAGTAGATGGCCGAGAAGGGCACGTCTCGCAGCAGGCAGGCGGAGGCGCCCTTGTACAGGCCTACGAGACCCAGGTTTCGCACAATCCAGATGGCAGATCGCTTGGGGGCGTCCGTGTGCTTGGCCACCTCACCCTGGATCTGGAGTCGGATCTTGACAATCTCCAGAGGGTTGGTGAACACCACCTGGCAGGCTCCGGCGGTTCCTCCAGCCATGATTTCCCAGGGCAGGGTGATGTTGCCGTTTTTGTCGGCAGCCTTGCCTCGCACCAGATCGTTGACGGTCAGCTTGATGGCCTTTTCGGGGGCCACACCGACCAGCTGGGGGCCCAGACCGGAGTACAGGCCTCGGGGGCCCTCTCGGGCAATGACCTTCTTGAAACAGTCCCACGAGTTCTTGTAGAGCAGTTGCTGGCCAGGAGTGGAGGCTCGCTGGTTCTGCATTCGGGTCTTGACCAGATCGATGGGGTAGACCACGGTGGCTCCAAACGCTCCGGCAATGGCTCCCAGGGAGAAGTTGTAGACGGACTCAAACACCTCGCCGAGGAAGGTTTGGGGCGAGGCCAGGGCGTTCTTGGCAGCGTCGACCTTCTTGCCCAGGCTCTTGGCGTACCGAACCTCAGGAGACAGCCACAGAGGGTCAAACGCCTGCTTGAAGGACTCGACGGAGATCTTCTCGCCGGCAATGGACGGAGAGTCGCCCAGAGACGACAGCTTGAAGAGAATGTCGACCTCCAGAGGACTCAGCAGAGAGCCCTTGGTGTTCTTGCTGGCAGCGTCCATGAACTGGGTTCGATCCACCTGGCCGTCGGGGCTGTTTTTGGTCGCCAGCACCGTCAGCTTGTCGATGAGATCGGCGTGCCGGATCACGTTGAGCAGGGCTCGGACCTGCGCGTATGAGATTTTGTTGGTGTCGTTGGCATTGACCTTGGTGTCGCACACAACGTGGAGGTTGTTGAGCAGCTTGTCGGAGAGCTTGTGCGAGGCGGCCTTTCGGATGATTTCCTCAAACTGCAGCCGGTCAATGAAGCCGGTTCCCTTGGGGTCGTAGTGGCCAAACGCCTGTCGAACCCGCTCTCCAAGCAGACCGCTCAGCATCTGCGAAAACATGGGGTAGGACATGGGGGTTCTGTTGTCGGGCTTGCCGGCGTACAGAGAAACCCATTTGCTGGTCCAGTCGAACGGCAATGCGTCCTTGGACTTGTGTTCGTCGTAGGTCTTGACAAAGTCGGCAAAGTCCACGGCGCCCTGACGCTGGGTGTCAAACAGCTTGAATGCAATCTGGTACTCGGCGTCGGGCTGGCCCAGAAGCGACACAAACGCGTTCCAGTCGGCCTCCGTCACCTGGCCCGTCTTTTTCCGGTCCGCCACCTCGAACAGCACCGCGTAGCTGTTTCGGCTGATTTTCGAGTAGTCCTCGGTCTTGGGCGCAATCGCCTCGACGAAGTCGTCAATGTTCATGTACGCCGCGCCATTGGCGTCTTTTTTCGATGCGTTGGAGTTGAAGTCTGTCATGTGGAGGAGAGAGTAACAGGAGGAAGGGGGGAAAAAAGAGGAGTGTACTGGTATCTGTCGTGGACACCACAGTAAGTATGTAAGGTAACTTCTTGGGATAGGACTCTATTGTCGGCGCGGCCAAAAAAATAGGTTTCGACAATTTCACAGATTTTTCGGGTCAACTTTAATGTGCCGAGGGTGGTGGTCTGTGGGGAGGTATATAAATAGGTGTGTAGGGTGGTATCGAGGGCTGTTTCATGTGACCCGTCTAATCCCCCGTGTGGTCCGTGTGACCCGTCAAATGACGCCTTTTCCATATTGTCTTCCCCCCCTCCACCCACAGCGGTAATACTTCCAGCCACATTCGTTTTCCACACTGGCGCTTTCTCTCTCTCTGCTGTCCCCTCATTCCTATTATCTCCGCTTAACTGAAAAAAGAGCTTATGCAAAGTGAACAAACCTAGACGGTGGTCGCGCCCTTGTTGTCCATGTCTTAGGATACACACAAGGTGAGATATTTGTCACCTCTGAGGTAATTTCAGTGCGAGTAGCCATAACCGCCGAGACGGTCTGAGTACCGTTCAATTGGTCACGTGAGCGCTACAAAGGAACAAACGCACAAAGAACCACACCCACACACCCCCCACACTCAATCAGTCACATGTATCGGACCACAACCAACGCCCTACATCACACGCCCCAAACGCATGTGAGGTCCAGAGGAGGGGTAGACGAACCTAACGTGTGGGAGAGGTAGGTGGTTTGAGAGGCTGTGGTATATGTAACAGAAGCGCTACGGCCAATCTGAAAATCGCATTTTGATCTCCAGACGCTTTTACACTACCTGTCAAAATCTGGACTCGCTGCGGCTCCCGGAACACCGTCGAAACCCGTCCCCCGATACCGCTCACGTGATTTGACTCATAGTTTTAGACTCACGAGTCATCACCGTTTAACCGATCTTTCGGGGTTAAGGATGAGGAGTGAGGAGGGGGAAAAGACGAACAGTGTGGTCAGAATAAAAAAAGCCCCATTAGGCGAGCCTCCATACAGCGCAGTTGCGATATTATATGAAAGGGAGGCAAAGCCTCAAGCCCCAAGAAGCCTGCTTCACCTGTTGCAGCTCTTCCACGGCTCCAGAGTGTCACATTCGTGCACGTTGTGAGACCGCGTTGGTTTCCCCCATTGGGAAGTCCGAGGGTCGGAACGTGCCGGAGAATGCCGGGGCAGAACGGAAGAGATACGTGGCTGTCCCAAGGCCCAAAACTCAATGGAAAAGGTTCAAACTGCGGGCTTAAGGAATTGAACGGAGGAGCGGGTATCGGGGGGTTCGATTCTGTATCGTTAGGTGGGGAGAGTTGGGGGGCACCGTTAGTGTGGGTGTGTACATTGTAGCCGTGTGCTCCAGACCGGGGTGATCCGAAGGTGGACTCAGAACAGATCGGTTATTGAAGTATAGGGGTTGAGGTGCAGTTGTGGTGGGTGAGCAGTTGTGATGGGTATATATACCCTTACGCGAGTTGGCACAGGTATATCTTTGTTCTTGTATCTACAGTCTCCAGTGGCTACACGGTCTCCAGTCGTTTGGCACTTCCGATTTTGGCTTGTCGATGTGAAGCGAAAACTTGCTAATTTCGTCGCCAAAAATAGCATCATTTTACGAGTGTACTCCACGTCTTTTACTGATTCGGATGGTGAGTACATACCTGTACAAATATGTTGAGATAATCACGCTGTCTAACAGGTTCGTCTTACTCGCTGGCCAACAGAAACGTTCTCAGACGAATTGGCTGTAGATCACAAGCAGGACAATGTCGTTCAGCATCTGGAATAGCCGCAGGAACGAACCTCACACGGGTTGGTTCGGAGTCTGTGTTTGTAGTTCGTTACTTTCGATGTAGCTTCTGTTGAGTATCGCTCGGCTAGTTGCTGAACTAAATGAAGAGAGCTTACTTGGGTACTGTAGTCTCAACTAGACGGCAAGGGGCAGTCTAAAGCCGCTAAAGAAATCTGTCAAGTTCGGGAAAGGTGGGGTGATGGGGAGTCGCATCTGTAATACATCTACCATCGGCTACCCTTTCATTTACGATACTTGAGCGACTAGCTACTTGCACTCTGGTCTTCCTCATTACTAATCATGGTTTGAAAACGTGCATGGTGATGCAAGATTGCCATGATGTGAGACTGGACGAACGACACTATCCACTAACATCACGAAAGGCCAGTCAGCAACCAAAAAAAACCCCAAGTGACATAGACACATCGGGTACATTCATCGAACGGCTCTGCAACAACAGTTCTTCAGAAACGGTTCTTCAATAACGGCTCTTCAATTACGGCTCTTCGATAACGGCTCTTCAATAACGGCTCTTCAATAACGGCTCTTCAATAACGGCTCTTCAATAACTCCACAGGACGACGCTTCTTACACACACACAAATGGTTCTGGTACCTCCACTGAATTTCGCGTTTGTGGCGGACGGAATCTACCGGTCTGGCCACCCGCTGCCCATCAACTACCCGTTTCTCAACCAGCTGGATCTCAAGTCGATCATCTACTTTGGCGACAGAGACATTGGCGACAACCAGGACTACATTGAATGGGCCAAGAGCGAGGGCATCACGTTGCATTACTTCCATGTGAACTCGGCCAAGGAGCCGTTTGTGGAAAACGACCCCGAGGCCATCCGACAGGCGCTTCAGATTCTACTGGACAGACGTAACTTCCCCATTCTGGTGCACTCCAACAAGGGCAAGCACCGAATAGGCGTGCTGGTGGGCGTCATGAGAAAGATTCTGCAGGGCTGGTGTCTGGCAGGCATCTTTGACGAATACTCGAGGTTTGCTGCGGGCAAGGGAGACTTGGACGTGGAGTTTATCGAGACGTTTGAGACCAAGCTGCAGTTTGATTTGAACTACGCGCCGGAGTGGTTGGCTATTCAGTGATGAAGCGACTACGGAAGCGACTGGCCGAAGGTGAGGAGCAGACAACAACCTGCAACAACCTTTGGTTAGTGGCCAGTCGCGGACCAAGTATTGAGCCACTAACCACTTGTGGAGTGGTGAATAGATCTACCATCAGTTACAAGTATGAGCATGTGACTGAGTCAACTGATGAAACGAAATATACTTACCACCTGTTGTTTTGGACAAGGCTAAGGCTGAGATCAGCCCTTCGAGCTCCAACAGACCACCACTTCAGCTACAAATTGCGACGCTTGCACAACATAATTAATGAAGGTACTTCTGACGGAGATTTAATCTACACTCTTGGTTTTAATACAATCACAATCAATTAAATGGCAACTAACGTTCCCAATCGAGAGGTCTTGAATATCTTCCATAAAGTGGTCAATTTCCGGTTACCTTTCAATTGGGACTTACTACACGATATAAAATCATCTGCCGGTAGGGTAATCTA
>ULGY01000003.1:197476-284606 GCA_900519085.1 Yarrowia deformans | reverse complement strand
CTTTCAATTGGGACTTACTACACGATATAAAATCATCTGCCGGTAGGGTAATCTAAACACCAGCCACCTCCTGCATAGCTTAGTCAGGCAACCTTCTTAGTCGCTGGCATAGCAGGATATCCCTTTACTCATAGTAATTCCAACAGGTACATACAGCAGATGGCGGTGCTTTAGTGAGAGTAGCTGAACTGAGAGTAGCTGGACTGGGACCTTTTTCAAGTGCTTTACTCAGAGTAACTGTGAGCACTGTTTGGTAGTTCCAATCAGACCTTCACTCGTATGAGAGATTCATACAGTCTCTTGGTACGAGGTTCGCTCGAATAGACGGAGAACGATCGTCTTCGCACTGAGGTGTAATAGTCAACTAATTCTTTCAGCTCTATTTACTTGAATCACGGAGAACCGCCGACCTTGCAAGTCATCTGATGAAAAGTCCGCCCAGTCATGCCAACCCACCTTCCATGTCACTCTCGCATCTTCGTATAACCACCCCAAATTCTCAACGCAACATTGGACATGCAAGAATCAAAAAAAAAAAAATGCACTTGGGAAAATATGGGCAGGGTAATAAGTGTTTCTGGAGAAGCTCACGTGACCGGATTTCGAAGGGAGAAACCGTGAAACCGTCAAATCACGTGAGACCGACCCCTCCCCGCGACCCAACCTCCCTTATCTCCTTCATTCAACCACTTATCAGATTCCGCTGTCTCCACTGACTGCTGGAACCTTATTTGAACATAGTCAAAACGGAGGTACGTGGCGCAACCATAACGCATAGCAACCCGTCAGAGGGGTAACAGAGGGGGAGAAAAAAAGGGACATGTACCAATACGACGTACGTACACGGGAAGTACGAAAATGAGGTCGATTTCCTACCTGTAGTTAAGCGGGTTTTGCTCCTGATTACTAATCCAATCCGACACTGAGACTCGAACAACCGTCTTCCAACATCCTTCCATATCCCCCAAAGCACTGCTCTCAGGCAGGGCCACCCCTTGTGTGTCTGGTTTGGTTTGAAATGTTGGCTCAAAAAAAGTTAAGCTACCGTTTTTGTTGCGTGCGTTTCTGTTGCGTGCAGCAAATGTGGCAGGAAAAGGTGGCAGGAAAAGGTGTGACAAGAATGTACTCAATGGATTGGTGGGCGGTTGGGGAGGTGTTCAAAGGGGTTTCGTATGGTTTTATCACGTGATCAGCTTGTTTTGGTCACGTGATTGGGCCCAAACCGGCGGTCTAAGCTACAACTCTAAAAGAGCCCGGTATAGTGCTAAAAAGATAGTGATGCAAAGTGCGCGTCGCGAAACTTTTTGCTTTCTCTTTCTTTTCTCTTTTCTCTTTTTTCCCTTTTCTCTCTTCTCAGCTCAACCACAGGCCCACCGCCCCCAACGTGTTTTTGATACTACGGCGGATCCCGACTTTGTGTTCGCCTCTGATTCGAGTTTCGATTTGTGCCGTTAATAATCGATCTGTCCCCAGATTAGTTGCGACTCCCCGTTTAGTTCTACGACATCCTCTGACCACCATGCCTGCCAGGATCATCACTTCCGACGACGAGGACGACCTGATGCCTCCTTCGTTTCAGCACAACAACGTCAAGCGAGTCAAGGACGAGGACGACGATGACTACGATCCTCCTGTCAAGACCAAGAAGGTGAAGACTACCCCTAAGAAGGAGCCTACCAAGACCACCCCCAAGACGGCCTCTACCACGACCAAGGTCAAGAAGGAGACATCCACCACCAACGGCAAGAAGACGCCGGTGAAAAAGACCACCACGACAACCGTCAAGAAAGACCCCGTCAAGAAACAGACGGTCAAGAAAACCACGGTGAAAAAGGAAACCGTGGGAGCTGACGGAAAGGTCAAGAAGGAGGAGACCGAGGAGGCCGAAGACGTGTACAAGTGGTGGGAAAACGACAACCAGGACGACTCCGTCAAGTGGGAAACCCTCGAGCACAAGGGAGTCATGTTCCCTCCGGAATACGAGCCGTTGCCCAAAAACGTGCTCATGAAGTACGACGGCGAACCCGTGGTGCTGCCCCACGCGGCCGAAGAGGTGGCCGGCTTTTTCGGAGCCATGCTGGAAACCGACCACGCCAAGAACCCAACATTCCAGAAGAACTTCTTCAACGACTTCAAGGAGGTGCTCAAGGAGAGTGGAGGCGCCAAGGACAAGCAGGGCAACAAGGTCGCCATCAAGGTCTTTTCCAAGTGCGACTTCAGCGACATGTACGCGCACTTTGAAAAGATGCGGGAGGAAAAGAAGGCCATGAGCGCCGTGGAGAAGAAGGCCATCAAGGCCGAGCGAGACAAGATCGAGGAGCCCTTCAAGGTGTGTCTGCTCAACGGCCGAAAGGAGCAGGTTGGAAACTTCCGAATCGAGCCTCCGGGACTTTTCCGGGGCCGAGGAGCCCATCCCAAAACCGGAAAGCTCAAGCGACGAGTCATGCCGGAGCAGATCACCATCAACATTGGTAAGGGCGTTCCTGTGCCCGAGCCTCCTGCCGGACACAAGTGGGCCGAGGTTCGACACGATAACTCGGTTGCATGGCTCGCCACGTGGCACGAAAACATCAACAACAACATCAAGTACGTGCTGTTTGCCGCCAACTCGTCGCTCAAGGGAATGTCCGACTATAAAAAGTTTGAAAAGGCCCGAGAGCTCAAGAACCACGTGGGCAAGATCCGAAAGGACTATGAGAAGGAGCTCAAGTCCGAGGCCATGTTTGAGCGACAGCGAGCCACCGCCATGTACCTCATTGACGTGCTTGCTCTGCGAGCCGGAGGAGAAAAGGGAGACGACGAGGCTGACACCGTGGGCTGCTGTTCTCTGCGATATGAACACATTACGCTCTCTCCACCAAACATTGTGGAGTTTGATTTCCTCGGTAAGGACTCCATTCGGTACCATCAGGAGGTTGAGGTTTCACCCCAGGTGTTCAAGAACCTGCGAATCTTCAAGAAGGCCCCCAAGAAGGTCGGCGACGACATCTTTGACCGTCTGGACCCCTCCGTGCTCAATCGGCATCTGCAAAACTACATGCCCGGTCTGACGGCCAAGGTGTTCCGAACCTACAACGCCTCCAAGACCATGGACGACCAGCTGGCTCTGATCCCCAACGAGGGAACCGTGGCCGAGAAGCTGGTCAAGTTCAACGCCGCTAACCGAGCCGTGGCCATTCTGTGTAACCATCAAAAGACCGTGTCCAAGACGCACGGCGAGTCTGTTGGCAAGATCGAAGACCGAATCAACGAGGTGGTGTGGCAGAAGTGGCGCCACAAGCGCATGCTGCTGGATCTGGAGCCCAAGCTGCTCAAGAAGGAGCCCAAGCTGTTTGAGGATCTCGACGAGCTGTCCAAGGAGGAAAAGTCTGCCTGTGCCAACCGGCTGCTGGAGAAGGACTCGGAGCGATGGACCAAGAAGTTTGAGCGTGACAACGAGAAGCTTGTGGCCGAAAAGCAGAAGCCCAAGCCCAAGGCGGACCTCAAGGCCAAGCTCAAGGATCTGGCCGACACTAACAAGCAGTATCTCAAGGAGGTCAAGTCCAACAAGGTCGAGGGCAAGGGCACCGTGGAGAAGCTGCGAGCCCAGGTGGAGAAGCTGGAGACCCGGGTGCAGACTATGCGAATGCAGCTCAAGGACAAGGAGGACAACTCGTCCGTGGCGCTCGGCACCTCGAAAATGAACTACATCGACCCTAGACTGACGGTCAAGTTCAGCAAAAAGTACGACGTGCCCATCGAGAAGCTCTTCACCAAGACTCTGCGAGACAAGTTCCAGTGGGCCATCCAGAGTGCTGACGAGGACTGGGAGTTCTAGGTCTGTTTGTATGTATGTTATAGATAAATTATTGTAGATTAATCATGAGCGTAGATTGTGAGCGTAGCGAATGATTTGTATTGTGTTAAAAGTGTAGATTCGGTTGTGTGATGGGTGTGTGTTGTGAGTTTTTGTGGGATTTATTTTTGTGTCTCATGATTTTTTTGTGTTTTTTGTGTTTTTCAAAATCGCCACAGCTCAACCACGACAACAGCTGCAAACAAGTTTGTATGGAGGAAAATGTTCGTAGTCACGTGACCTTTCGAACGGTGGTATTATTTCTACGATCGGACGGATATTCGTCGAGTTGGCTGACTAAGGAGGGTTGAGCTGACATGAAGCAAGTGAAAAAGGAGAGATGGAGGGAAGTTTGTATGGAGGATTGTGGTTGTGGTCACGTGATGAATAGACTTGTGTTTCCGCAGTTGCAATCGGACTAATATTCGTGGAGTGAACAGTCAACCAAGTGTGATACATATGTACATACTGTACATACAATTCAGTGTAACCAAGTGTATTTTGGGTATGAATTTGGACAGTCATTGTTGAGGTGAAGGAGGCACAACTGGAGTTGTGTACTATGTGTAGTCCTAAGAAGGATGACAACGTCAATCCTACTGTGCCTTCTGAGTCTAACTTGAAGTTATTACCAGTCATTAACGGGCTGTTTGCTGCACTGGATCATCATAACATCGATCATCATCCAGCTGCAGTTGACTTTTTCTACAGACTGAAGATGCACTCTGCTGCGTACAACTCATAAGCACTTCTTCAATATACTTATGGTTGATCTCAACAACCAGTTGAAAAACACAAGGAACAATCTCAGATGAAATAACAGCCCCACAACTCTGAAAAGCTCCTGTTTTGATCTCCTCCATCGTGTAATCTCATTGCAATTTCCCCCTTAATTCTCAGCCTTCCACAAAAGATACTACACCCAGCTCTACCTGGTTCTCGGATGAAACGCATCAATAGCAACAACGGCAAAGGACAACACGCAAACATCTTTCCAACGATATAGATCGTTACCTTAATCCCTACTTAACAACGTGACACTGAGTAAATACCCTCAAACCAGCTCAAGCCCGAGAAATCGGCACTTTTAGATCTAAGTCACGTGACTTACCAATCGCCCACTACTTAACAAATAAGGTTCAGATTTCACCGTCCGATATAGTGTAGGGGCTATCACATCACGCTCTCATTCTGAGCACCGTGGAGACCGGGGTTCGATTCCCCGTATCGGAGTTATGGTTACGGCCACATCCTGGTGAAAATACGGCTTCCCGTCCGATCAGCCATAGTCAAGCACCAGAGAGCCTAGTTAGTATTGTAGTGGGAGACCATACGAGAATCCTGGGTGCTGTAATCTTTTTCCCCAGTCGCGAAGCGGCTGGTGTTTTTGCCGACCTTCTTTATTTTACCCTCTCTTGCCAGTACTCGTACGGTACGTGCTTGTATCACAAGCACCCCATACACACCCCTACTTGTACTTTTCGCCCACAAATCATTATGGTATCATGCATTATTAAGTTAGCTAATTTGATGACACAACTTGTATGTTGCGCGGAGTCTTTCAGTCTCTGTTTAGTTAAGGGAGCAGACCCTCAAAGTACTGGTACACACGCACCAACTTGTCCTGAAGACCCCAGTGTCCCTCTCCTGCGTGCATGCAGGCCTCGTCCAGCGTCCAGTGGTGGAACTGCTTGTCGTGGTCGATGAACATGATGGACTGACCACAGTGGCTGATGACCATCTTGGCATGGTCCTCAAAGTTGAACTGGAAAGAGTCGTTGGATAGGTGGAAAACCACAAAGCCCTGCGACCGCTGCCAGCTCAGAACCCACACCATGTCGAGCCCCAGCTCCTTCTCGTCCTCCACCATGCACAGATGGTCGTTCATGAACTTGTGGAACTGCTTGACCAGCTTGATTCGGTGTTTGTGCTCGGCCGGGTACTGCGTGCTCGTGAAGGTGTCGATGGACCAGTTGGTCTTGGGGTTGTTTCGGTGCGTCGCCGCCACGTCCTTGGCCTCCTGTTCCATCACCACCTGGAACAGGTGCTCCTCGTACCGCATGTCCATGAGAATGGTCTTCTCATGCTCCATCAGCACTCCCACAACGTTGGAAGACAGCTGGTAGGCGAATCCAAACTTGTTGGAGTAGTCCACCCACTTGGAAATGAAGATGGTCTTTTCGTCCGCTCGGCCAGAAGAGCCGTGGTATGTGGGCCCACTTCGTAGCTGTCGGTCCAGAGCCTCGTGGAAGATTTTGTACAGCTGGAACTGGGGCTTGAGGCTCATGGACTGGGGCACATTCTCCATCACTCGTCGGTCGGCCTCGTTGGGCTGGGGTCCCTGGGGATCAGGCTTGACGTCCACCATCTTGTACTTCTCCTTAGTGGATGCTGGGGACAGAGACTGGGGTAGGATCTTAGCGGGCTGGTCGGCCTCCACGTCCTGACGCTCAATTGTAACGGGAGGAGACGTTGATCGAGGAGCCAGATGTCTGCCGTCGAGTCGAGCGGCAATCTTGACGGCCTCAAAGTTCTTGTGCGACTGGGTGTAGCTGACTCGAGTTTCGGGCTGTCTCAGCTTGGCAGCCTGGGGATGAATAGAGGCGGGGAAATCGGTGTAGAAAAAGGGGTGTTTGAGAATGGAGGCCAGGTTGATTCGCTGGTGGGGGTCGCCAACCAGCATCTGTCGTACGAGATCCTTGCACTCGCTGCTGATGGGCAGATCGGCCGGAAACTTCCAGTCGTTCTTCTTGATTCGCTGATAGATGGTCTCGACGTCCTTGGACTGGAACGGAGGCTTGCCGGTGACCATGGTGAAGAGAATGACGCCGGCAGACCAGATGTCGACCTCGAACGAGTGACCCTTCTGCTTGCCAGCAAGAACCTCGGGAGCAATGTAGTTGGGCGTTCCACAGATGGTCACGCGACGGTCGGTGGGCTTGTCCAGCACGGTGGCCAGGCCAAAGTCGCCAATCTTGACGTGCATGTGCTCGTCGAGAAAGATGTTGCCGAGCTTGAGATCTCGATGGATCACCCGTCGTCGGTGCATGAAGTTGATGGCGCCGAGAATCTGCACCATGTAGTACTTGGCTTCGCCCTCGGTGAACCCCTTGCGGGCCCGCAGCATCTCCATCATGCTCTGGTTGGAGCACATTTCCAGCAGAATGTACACGTTGTGGTCGTCTTCGAAGCAGTCGACAAACTCGACAATGTTGGGGTGTTTGAGCGACTTGTGGATCTTGATTTCCGCCAGCAGCTTATTTTTCGTCTTTTCGTTGCGCACACTCTCCTTGGCCACCGTCTTGGCGGCGTACGTCTTGCCAGCATCGTTCTTCACCTGGAAACACCGAGCAAACCCTCCTTCTCCCAGACACGAGCCTCGAGCGAAATGGTCGCCGGTTCGACTCTTGATCAGCGATGGTGGGGTCTTGCACAGACTGGAAAGCTTCTCCTTCTTCCGGGGAGTCTTGGTAGCAGCAGCTGTAGGGGCTCTGGTAGAAGCAGCAGTGGGGGCAGCAGAGGCAGCGGCAGCGGCAGCAGCAGCAGAAGAATGGACAGGCTTGCTGCTGGGGTTGTAGTAATTGCCCTTACCGGTGTAATAGGGCGTCGTTGGTTGTTGGCTATCGGTGTGGGTGGTGTACTTGTTGTTGTGATGGTACTGATCGGTGTTCTCCTTGCCTGCTCTCAGTTTCATGGGAGCGGCGACATTGTCTCGGTGCTCGCTGCCCAGAGGCCGCAACGGATCTGGTCGTTTGAACATGTCGGGGTGAATGTGGTGGTGGTGATGTGTGGTGTGTGTGAGAGTTGTGTGTCTAGTATTTTGGCCAGCCCTCAGTGCTTATATTGTTCGGCTTCAGTTGGGTTATTGCCCTATTGGGCGTAAGGTTTCCGGGTTGTCACAGCAACATACACGGGAAACAACATGACCGAGGAGCTTGAAGAGATGTGGGAAACGGTCGAATTGAACCGAAAATGGATTTTAAAGAATTCTACGAGCTCCAGGAGTCGAACAGTGAACCCATTGGCCGTTTTCAACTTCGTCCTCAGCCCCAAAATCGACAATTTCAAAAATCAGTTTTTCATACAAACACTGTAGATACACTATAGATACACCAAAGACACATCAAAAGGTTCCCTGTACACCCACGGAGCTTCCATGGCCCGCTACACGCACCAATATCAGGCTCTCCAACGACGTCAATCAATGTTATGTTTACCGCTGTAGCCGCATACTGTACAACTCTAACCTAATCAGGAGAACTGGGTCTTTGTAAACACGGCCTTTCGTAGGTGAATAGGAGGGTTATTTAGGGTATATTTTGTGTTCACAACATTGGCTGTAGTGTTGGTACGCGACTTAATGTTTTTTTGCGTTTTTCCGAACAGCCAGACCACGTCTGGGTCTGCTTGAAGATGTTTCAAGATGCGATTGTTAGGAGTACAGTGCTCACAATAAGTCAAAAGTTTATTCGACTGTGATGATAGCTGATTTTTAGGACAGAAGTAGAGTTGTGGTTTATTAATAAGCTGGAGGAGATGGAGGAGACTGTTTAAATCACGTGACTATAAAAATCTGGACGTTTATACCCTCATTCACCTCTTCCCTGTTGACAATATATCATTATACATCTCGTGAGCTAATCAACAATAAAGTGCTTCGCTTTTTCAACCTTCTCTTGTCCACTTGTCGTGTTGTCCATGATGTGTATAGAGACGGTTGTTTGATGAGTGAGCATGCTGTAGTCTGTGTTTGAAACAGTGTCGGTTAGAGTGTGTAGCAGTCAATTTGCCCTCACACTCGTCTTTCATTATGGTAAGTAGGGGTCAAGTAAAATGTGGATTGTTGAACTAGAACGCCAATAAACGTTACTTGGAAGAAAACAGGAAAGTGACGTTATCTCGAGATTTAGTATGATGCCGGAGTCGGACTATGAGACACTTGACGAGGACATACACTTTATCAACATATTGACACTAGCTTGCAATCGTACCAGCCCTCAGGAACATTGCATAACCACCCCCAGCGAGATTCTTTTCTAAGCTATCCCCAACTAAAATATCCTGTTTAGTGCTGCGACTTTGTTCGACTTTCCTGGCTGCACTTTGGCATGTGGCAGATACGACTTCAAGCGATAATATCTAGGGCTGTACAACCCCAGTAAGAACGACGGCACTGGAATACGTAATACAGTGTGTTTATCTGGACGATATTATGCCTTTGATTGCATTGTTTGCCTGAGGGATGCGATGGGAGGAGTCCGAAGTTGGCGAGGGTTGGGGCTCAAATCTAAGAATCCCAAAATGACTGCACCTTAGGTGTGGAACCGAGTGATATGTGGTTATTACGATTACGTAAGAAATGAGTGCCACAGTACTGTACAAGTAGACCTCCCGAAGGTCACGTGACAGAATCAGACCATCATGTGACAGAATCAAGAGGTCACATATCACTTGGAGGGCTGGAGTTTTAGAAAGCCATATGGATCCGAATTTGGGTGCACATGAGAAGTGATGGAATGGGACGAGATCACGTGACAGTGCCGAAATTGGCTTATTCAGTATTTGTACAAGAGCAGCAACTTTCTGAGGCTCTCGGCCTGTAAAGACATGTTTGGATGTGCCAGACAGCAGGCTACTTGTACCGTTTGTCCGAGTACACATACAGATGTGTTTGACGGCATCTAGGGCCAGATTCTACACAGCATGTACTGTAATATGACAGTACCAGGTATGTAATAGCTAGCTATTTGGTAATGATTGGCAGTAGACCCTTGGCTTTACTCAAAATAAAGACTGCACATAAATACAAGTTTTCACCCGCTCCAAGTGGTAATCAAACGTTCACGAATCAGCTCGAGTTTCTGCGCCGTTGATCTTCGAGACTCTGGCAAATAGCAACTATTGATGACATAGGAGTTGTTGTGACCAATTGTGTTTCTATTGATAGAGAGCGGCTGATAAGCCGTTTGTCAGCGTCTGAACATTGTCATATTACAACATACAAGGAACGACGTGATCTAGAGCTACCAAAGCTACCAAGAGCCAATTCTGAGCTCTAAAGTTATCGCTCCAGATTGTGTTGATCCAGATTCTCGAATCAACAGGTCTAGAATCCCCCTCTCTCTCCGCCCACGTGTTGCAACGGCTAGGACCTGCGTGTTCTTATGGTCAGTTAGAAGTCCTAAGGTTATTTTTTGTGGGGTATTCCAGGCTTATTACAAATTGCTAGCTGCCAAATGCAAAGCTGTTGGATGGGCTGCTGGAAAATGCGCTTTACGATGATTAATCAGAGTCGCGGTGTAACGGTTGGCCAAGTCCGCGATTAGTAATTCAAATCCCGCAGCAGAAGCCGGCTCACCGGTGCGTCAACGATCTGGAACCCCCAAACGTCAAACCCCAAACGTCAACATCAACGTCAACCTTGATGACCTGTCGTCACAGAGTTTGACGCTCCTCCCAGCCGAGCTAACCGGTAGCCCCAGGTGGCGCAACCTGGAGGAATTGGAGCTGCCAATATTAGAGTCGATTATTGTGGGGAATGGGGAACGGGAACAAGGTCTTTTATAATGTTAAGCGGCAACAAATTACAGCAGATACGGAAGCTAGACCGCAGTGATGGTTGTAACTGCCAAACAGACACAACACAACCCTTGTAGAACTTCTCTCCGTATGTACACACCAAAGGGGATCACGTTTTTTTCATCCCTCATTCCCACATTAAAGTTGGAGGAGGTGGAGGAATGGCAGAAAGTGCGTCTGGTCCCTGACAATCCAACACCTGTACGTGTGCTGGAGCCTCATCTGGTTATCTCCGTTGAAAATTCCAAAAGTGTGATTATTGATCATAAAGAATACTGAGCAACTGACGCTGGTGACAGGCGGTAAGGGGCCAGAAACGTGGAGAAAACGCCGCTAAAATGGCTCTGCATTAGTGGCATTGTTAGTGGCATCTTTAAGATAGAAAGAGCACCTTCTTTCTGTTTGCTCCACCCATCCATTTCCAACTCCTCCGTTGCACCCTGTTTTCTGCTTCACACTCTCCGCCACGTCTCCGCTATTCCTCCGTTGTACCGTCTGCAGCTCCTCGTAAACGTCCCTTAGGTTGAGGTGTATTTCCCTCAAGGTTTGGTCCAGAGTTTGTTTGGACAGAATGTTGGGGTAGCTTGTGGAGAAGAGGTTGACTGGGTGTTTCTTTGGGCAGCATTTTTTCAGTCAATTGATCCAAATAAAGAGTCACCACGTCCTGACAGTCACTTCAGACAGTTGATGTCTTTTCCCGCTCAATACAACACCTCTAACCTCCCCCAAATCGTTCGCCACCGTTACCCCACACTGTGTCACCCTCATGCACCTGCGGCTCACTATGCTGAGCTGCACTCTATGCACTAGATCCGTATACCCGTAACTGGCTAAGCACTCGCCCCACCTCCTCTGAAAAGTAATGGGTTGCAACACTCTAATATAAATACATAAGGTGTTCCCACCTCCAATCTCCCATCATCACTAAAGAGTACTTCCTCTGCACAATACAACACAAAAGCACAATGACCATGACCACCGAGCTCACCCTGGCCAACGGCCTCAAGGTCACCCAGCCCACCGGACTCTTCATCAACGGCGAGTTTGTGGCCGCAAAGTCCGGCAAGACCTTTGCCACCGAAAACCCCACCACCGAGGAGGTCATCTGTGAGGTGGCTGAGGCCGACGAGGCCGACGTGGAGGCTGCTGTCGTGGCCGCCAACACCGCCTTCAAGACCTGGGCCTTCAAGACCGCTCCCTCTGAGCGAGGCGTGCTGCTCAACAAGCTCGCCAACCTCATTGAGCGAGACCTCGACATCATCGCCGCCATCGAGACCACCGACAACGGAAAGGTGTACGCCCACGCCAAGGGCGACGTCGGTCTCGTCGTCAAGGTGATCCGATACTACGCCGGGTACGCCGACAAGATCTACGGAGACATCATCCAGGGCAACGACGGCCACTTCTCCTACACCCGAAAGGAGCCCATCGGAGTCTGTGGACAGATCATCCCCTGGAACTTCCCCCTGCTCATGTGGGCCTGGAAGATTGGCCCCGCTCTGGCCACCGGAAACACCGTCATTCTCAAGTCTGCCGAGTCCACCCCTCTCTCTGCTCTCTACGCCGCCTCTCTCGTCAAGGAGGCCGGTTTCCCCCCCGGTGTTCTTAACATCCTGTCCGGCTACGGAAAGGTCGGAGCCGCCATGACCAACCACCCCAAGATCCGAAAGATCGCCTTCACCGGCTCCACCGCCACCGGAAAGCAGGTTCTCAAGTCTGCCGCTCTCTCCAACCTCAAGAAGATCACTCTCGAGCTTGGCGGAAAGTCCCCCAACATCATTTTCGATGACGCCAACATTGAGAACGCTCTGTCCTGGTCCGCTCTCGGTATCTTCTTCAACTCCGGAGAGGTTTGCTGCGCCGGCTCTCGACTCTACGTCCAGGAGGGCATCTACGACAAGGTTGTCGAGGCCTTCAAGCAGAAGGCTGAGGAGGTTGTTGTTGGCGACCCCTTCAACGCTGACACCTTCCAGGGTGCCCAGACCTCCAAGCTGCAGTTTGACCGAGTCATGGGTTTCATCGAGGAGGGTAAGAAGGAGGGAGCCACCCTGCTGACCGGAGGCTGCCGGGCCCAGGACAAGGGTTACTTCATCCGACCCACCGTCTTCACCGACGTCAAGCCCGACATGAAGATTGTCCAGGAGGAGATTTTCGGCCCCGTCGTCTGTGTCACCAAGTTCAAGACCGTCGAGGAGGTCCTCAACCTGGCCAACGACACCGAGTACGGTCTCGCTGCCGGTGTCCACACCCAGGACATCTCCAAGGCCCACTACGTTGCCGAGAACCTGCACGCCGGAACCGTCTGGATCAACTGCTACAACTCTTTCCACGAGGCCGTTCCCTTTGGCGGTTTCAACCAGTCCGGTTTCGGTAAGGAGATGGGCAAGGATGGTCTGGACAACTACATCCAGACCAAGGCCGTCCGAATCATGCTGGACCAGGCCAAGCTTGCTTAAGCTGTGGATTGAGGTGCAATTGTGAAATGACTCTAGTGCTATGATTGAATGAATAAATGACTGTAAGTAACCCCCACCGTAGACTTTTTGCACAATCGATAGCCGGTGATGTAGTCCTGCACCAGTACATTATGTTGACAAAAAAGTAATAAAAACGATTTCAACTTGGTAATATACTGATTCTACTCAGCACAGTATGTACTAATATTAATATCACGATACTTGTTTGACAAAACGGGTATTCTTTTCATATCATTATAAAACATTAGTTCGATCAAAAATACTACAAATTGTACAACTAATTACTGTACAATACGATAGCTACGATACACATCAAAATCGGGTGGGACTCTTTGGTCCGAAATGTATTAACCCAAGAGGTTTGGATTCTCACCTACTCCTCTGAAAAAACTAAATGAATAGAAAACAGGTTCGGTCAGCTACATCCTCTGGCTAAGAGGTTCGCTGCCTACTCCTTGATGATGACTCTGCTCGTACTCTGGCTCTTATTGCCTTGAAGGACTTACCGGCTCTTTGCGCGTGATAATGGTTCTGGCTCCGGCTCTTTGCTCTGGCTCTGACCTGTGGCTCTTATTGCTCGGTGGACTTAGTGGCTCACTGTGTTCGACTGGCGTTTGGCGCTCATTGCTCTTTGGACTTAATGGCTCTTCGCTCAAGTCTGTGGGCTCTGGAGTTTGCACTTATAGCCTCATGGGACTTCTTGCTCTGACTCAGGCATCTGTTGCACTTCGGCGGCTCTGGCTTTCGCTCTGACTGGCGTATCAGCTCTGGCTCTTGTGTGTAGCTCTGGCTCTGGCTCTGGCTCTCTGGCTCTGGCTCTGGCTCTCTGGCTCTGGCTCTCTGGCTTGTAGCTCTGGCACATGTGTCATGGCTCTGGCATTTTGCTCTGTCGCTCTTCTGACCATGTATGGCGTCTGTCAAAGCAGATCTTTGCTCTAGTGACAGCATATTTCAGCTACTGGCAGCTCTGGCATTTCAGCTTGGCTCTTCAGTTCTAGGCGGCTCTCTCAAACAGGACTTGCACCTGTGAGACCTTCACAAAGGAGTTTCACCCTGTGAGAATGGCGAGTAAGTATCGAGTCTCTCAAATGAGTCTCTCGTGTCTCTCGATGGCGCTGCAGAATTCACTGACTGGCTCTCTCTCTCTGGCGACTGCACTGTAGGCTAGCCCTTGGCTCATGGCTTCTCAGCTCATGGCGGTCAACCTCAATGGATTCATTGACACAAACAAGAGGGTCAACCCGAAAGGATTTATTGACTCTTCTCAAGCGGTCAACCACAGGACTTATTGACTCTTGGCCAGGGTGGTCGTATGAAGTACTCGCCTCAGGGTAGAACTCGCCGAATAGCTCAGCTCAAACGCTCAACCAAAAGCTATCGCACTTCTTGGGCTCATGCGATAAACGCGTCATTGCCTCTGGACCAAGTTGGGATGCTGGATTCTCACCACATTACCCAAACAACTCATAACGGACGGAAAAAAAGAAAACGTCCTCGTTGTGACAACTCAAGCGGCTTGTTAGTCCTCGTTGTGTCGACTCAAACGGATCGTCGAAAAGACAGGTCTGCTTGTCAGCTCTGCTTCTCAGCAGGCTATGAAAGGCACCTTCCGTCTTCAGAATAACTCAGAGTGAACTGGTCTGATTCTGATGAGAAAAGAGGGACTTCGAGGGGGTTTATATATTCCACACCGAGCTCATTAAAGTTCAGGAGAGATGGCTGGTGGCAAAAATATGCATTAGATATGCACGTTACATGCAAACCAGCCTTCTAGCTGCATGATACGAAAAAGGGAGAAGCAGACAGAAGGCTCTAGAAGAGATGGAGAGACGGAATGAGGGCTTGAAAACATGCAATTTTTTGGAGCGTTTACAATCAGCTCTATATAACCTCATTTTACCTCCCTGGGCTCGTTTTTCCGATTAATCAGCGTCCTATGTTCGTTTTCATTAGTTTGACCTCCTTGCATATACGAGAACCTTATTTGACATTCATTAAAATACTCGTTCAAAAGAACACTGAAGAAGAAACAGACATGTTTGAGCCGCTCGAAGAGTTCTTTCCGGAATTGTTTTTCCCGACCCATCCACGGGTGACAAAATTCAGGGTCTTCAGGGTTTCACAGCTCTCCTGAAACCAAGAATGTGTTGATCTTAGATTGAAGTGTAGACAGGTTGGAGACAAGACATATCAAGAAGGTGGCAAAAAGACAACTGGTGATTCCACAGCCGGCAAAAGAATTGCAGCACCCAGGATTCTCGTATGGTCTCCCACTACAATACTAACTGGGCTCTCTGGTGCTTGACTATGGCTGATCGGACGGGAAGCCGTATTTTCACCAGGATATGGCCGCAACTGGCGAAAACTGGTGTAGAAGCTATTGGATGGACCAAATATGTCACGTGACGGGCAATAACTCGGCTTACTGGGTACAGCATATCTGTTTTGTTAGTGAAAGGCTACGGCTAACTTGATTAAAGGTGAATGTATTGTGCGAAAAGTGTCTAAAAGTAATTGTCATGCACTACAGTAGTGTAAATGAGCCGCTCGCTTGACTCGAATGCTTGCACTGTTACTAACGTCCACCAAGGTTTGCGGGGGCGACCAAACTAGACCAATGAGTTTGGTTACAGTACTCAGTTTTCGTTGCTATAACTGAACAACGGGTTGTCCGCTCATGACCTGCCGGCCATTCTGGTAAAGTAATGTCTTCTCGCAGTACGGCCATCTTGATTTGCAACCAACCCTGCAGAGTTGGCCTGGCTGATTCTGTGTTTGCCATTGTCCTGGAACTCGTAAAAAAGTCCGTCGTAGCAGTCAAAGAATATCCAATCGTTAGGCCTCTCAACCAAAAGCTTGTACCTAAATACCATAGACTGCTCGGATTCCATGTTAAAGTAGAGAATGTATGTTTCTTCTTTTTTCGCGATGCTGTCGTCGAAAATGGAATACTTTCTTTTCAAAATAAAGAACACCTGAGAGCCCTGAATGTAAATTTCTGGCCAATAAAAGCCATTGAAATTTGCAATTGTTTCCGGCTTGTCGGAGTCGTGGGATCTAATGATAATTGTCGTTTTTTTCTCCAAAGTTTTTGGTAAGTAGAAAAGCCGACGAGCGATGAGCACCTGGGGAAGAGAAAGGGTTGAGATGAAGCCTTTAACCGTGCCTGTTTCCTTTTCGAAAGCTACCGAGATTCCATTTTTACTCGTGTATATGGGAGTTTTGTCGTCTTCTTTCCAAACTCTCTCATAGTCGAAATTTTCGATATTCCATTCTTCCAAAGGACGAACGCTTCTGAGCTCAGTGGGCGGCACACGCGGACATCTGTGGCCAAGACTGGCACGAGGTTTGAGACGTCGACAATATTCCACTGCACATTCTCTCCAAGTCTTGCGATGGGAATACCTAGGCTGAAACCAGGGACAAACTGCTTGCAGGCTCTTTTTGTAGATTCTCTCGGAAATGCCGTATCGATGAGACTGGCAGCTTTGCGAAAGTGCACAGAGAGTGACGATATCGAGTTGTTCGTAGATGACTTCGCGTATTTCCACGGGGATGATGGAGGACATGGCAGTGTGGTGGAGCGGAGAAAGGAGAGTGGTTGAATTGATTTGGATGGTTCTTGGGGATGGTCCTTTATATGTTCATTTGATGCCAGGGGTACAAAAACAACTGGTCATGTCAACGACCGGAAAGGCACAAAGCCAATGAGCTTTTTAAGGGCTGAGGTTGAAGCAGGGTGGTGAGTGTGTGTCAACCTACTTGTACACGAATGTTCTACTTGTACCAGTACTGTAGCTTATCATGGCACAGAGTAATCATTCTAGTACTGTACCAAAATGCTATGGAACTTGATCGGACAAATTGGAGTGACGAAGAGTTGCAGTTCTGTTGCCTAGTCATCAACATTTCCAGCCCCTAAATTTTGGCGCGGGGATAGGTCACGCTTCCTCTTTTGTCATCATGGGATGTCGAAGAGTTGAGGCTGAACTGCTTGATGCGAAACACTGTCCATAGCTACAGTAGACACAGTAAATGCATTTCCCTTGGTGAAAACGAGGCGGTGCATACTCGACTAGCTTCTTGGCCTTGAGCGAGTTGAGACCGGAGACAAAGGTTCTCCTTCTCCTTGTCCAAGAGAATCTTTAGAATTTTTTTTTTTTTTTTTTGCATCATGAGACTTTGTAGAAACAATCGGGCTACAACGCCCCACCTTCAACAGTACATCGCCAAGACATTACAAGTCCCGTGCCTTTCCTACATCACAACCCCAACACTCGTGAAATCATAATATTACAGGTTTTTTTTTATCGTGCACGGTCTCTAATACCGTCTAATGTCCAAACAGTCGAGCAATAAGGTACCAAGTGGCGCCAATGCCTCGGAAACAGGACAGGGCTGCAACGGACCAAAGAACCACTCGAAGATAAATCTCGGTTCGCACATCGGTCGGTCCTCCCACAGCTTCACATGTTCCGGGGTCTTGTCGGGCCTCCAAGACATGACGAATGCCGCGTCGAACCATTCTCAAGACAGGAGCCACAGCAGCAGCAGGGGCACCATCGGCAGAAGCCCCACCGGCCTGAGCGGGGTCGGTTGAGACAATACTCAAGCCTCCGGCGTTCAGAACCACAGCAATGACCACAAAGTTGGTAAGCATCCAAAACAGCACCACGGACGATCGCACCAGGGCGTAGTAGTCCGTCTCCTTGTCCTCCTTGCTGGGCTGTCGTTTTTCCTCCTTGACCACCAGCTGCAGCGTGTTGATCTCGTTCATGTAACTGGAGTCAATGTCCAGCTCTTGGGTGGGGATGTCGACTTCCAGCTTGCCGGCCTGGTTGGTTTTGGCCACACCCAGATCCATCTTCTGCGCCGTGTCTCCCTTGGTTCCCCAGGAAATGTCGTGGATGTTGCAGAAGGCATACACGTTGAGCACGTTGATGTAACTGGGCGAAATGAGCAGGTACTGCAGGAAGGAGGTGAACATGTGCCAGGGCTCAAAGTAGAGGAACGACATGACAAAATACAGGGCGTAGGTCGAGCACAGAGAGACAACCAGGTCTCGGAACGTGGCGTTAGTGAAGACCAGAGAAAGCGTCAGTTTGCCTCCGTTGGAACACAGCGCGTAGGAAACGGCTTTGACGGAAATGTAGATGGCGGCAAAGATGAGATACGCCATCAGCACCGCGAAGAAACACACCACCACCGTGTAGAAGGCTTGGGTACCTGTGGGTCTGTTTCCAAACGCTAGAACGAAAGTGGCCACTAGGCAACAACAGTAGAGCCACAGAAAAACGACTCCAAGCACGTTTCCAGGCGCAAAATGCATACTGGGGTCTCCGAGCGCCGAGGTGAGAATCCGGAACACCAGAAAGAAGTTGCCAATGGCGAACCATGAGAACAGCATCTGGAAGGTCTGGTAGATGAACTCCAGATGGAAAAACAGCTTTCGTCCAATGGAGTGCGAGGACCGCCAGATTTGGTAGAAGTGGGCCGACGAGTAGATGGCTGCAAAGAAGGATCCGTTCAGCCATCGTCGCCGCTGCATCACCAGTTCGGAAAGATGGTCGGGCACATCTGTCTCGGCCGAACTGGACTTGACGTACTTGAGTTTCCACGAACAGTTCTTTTTGGCCACCAGCTCGAAGCACAGAATTCGATCTTCGGCCAGGTACATGTTAGCGGTGAAGATACCGGCTCCAGAGTCATGCAGGGTTTCTCCCTTGAAGTAGGAGGCCAGGGGGCCCACTCCATTGACGTCGTTCTGAAGAGCAACGTATCTGTAGGCCGAAAAGGCTCCGGGAAGCACGGAGATGAATCCAAACACACTCTCCAGGGGCTTGTCGAGAATGTTACTCATCTTGTACTCAAAGTTCTGGGCAGCCACCAGAGGGTTGAGAAGCTGCTTGCCTCCCTTGCCAAGCATGGCCTTGATCTCTCCACACGCTCCTCCAATGTCTGCGTGGCTATCGAACGCCTTCCACAGATGGTAGATGGAGTCGTGGCCGGGCATGGTTCCTGCATCCAGCAAAATGCATACGTTGGGGTTGAGAACCGGGCCAAACGCCTGGAAAAACCACCGATGCGAGTTGATCTTCTTCTGGTTCTTTTCCTTGAGACAAAAGACCATCTGGATGGGGATGGTTTTTTCGGTCGTCAGCTTGACGCTCTTGTCGACGCTGGAAATGCCCACCATGGTGGTGTACTCGTAGATGTGGGCCGCCACGGGCTGGTCGTTGACGATATTCTTGGCGAAGCCGTCCTGGTACACTCCCAGAGCAGCCATCAAGGCTCGAGCTCGGGGATTGATCTTTTCTCGACCGTCAGAGACCACACAGACCACGACCTTTTTCCAGGCGTCTTTGCCCCACACCTTGGACCGCGACCGGGTCGTCAGATGCTTGATGTTCTTGAACACGCCCTGCAGGGTCCGGCCCAGCAGAATGTCGTCCTCGTTGTACATGGTCACGACAATGAACAGCTCCGTCTGCCGGGGCTGCTGGTAGCACTTTTGCCGCAGCGTGAACTGGTTGGGCACAAACTCGGAGGGATCGCATGTGGCGGCAGAGTACCGCATGTGCGTGAACTCTCGTTCTCGTCGAGGCTCGGGGTACTTGGACAGCAGCTTTTTCGACACTGGACAATCCAGCACTAGGTTGCCTCGGAACAGGCGCACTCGCTTGATGGTTTTTCGTCGTCGAGGCTGCACGTCTGGGGGAGGCACGTGGGCTCCAAAGGCGCTGGGCTCCTCGATGGTTTCGTCATCGTCGTCGTCGTCGTCGTCGTCATCGTCGTCGTCATCGTCTCCAGCCTCAAACGACCTGCGTGTTCCGGCGTAGGAGTCGGGCATCTGCACGGGCGGATCCTCCTCCTCTTCACTGTCCTCATAAGTGTTCAATGCATACGTGTCTCCGGCAATGGGGAAGGGCACAAAGTTGTCCAGATCGGCCTCATCGTTGACGTAACTGCCGTTGTCAAAAACACCCAGCGAGTGATGCTGTTGTTGCGGCTGCTGACCGTACGGCTTGAGAAGGTACGAGTCTCCCTCCTCGGGCACAAACGGCGCCGGATCGTGCTGGTACGAGTTTTGCTGGTACAGGTTAGCTCCTCCAACGGCAGGAATGGCGTTGTTGTCGTAAAAGTGCGCGTCGGGGGCAGGAGCGTACGGATCGGGGCCGTAGGGGTCTGCTGCTGGCGGCGCTCCCGCACCTGTTCCAGCGCCGTAGTACGACGTGTCCTGGGTCAGGGGATCATGCTGGTGAGCCGAGTGGCCCAGATCGTGGTGAGGAAGGGTTCCGCCGGTCTGATGCTCGGGGAAATCCAGAGGCGGAGCCGGTGTGGAGGAATGGACGCCGTTGTGGTAAGGGTTGGGTGGTAGTGGCGGAGCTGGAGTGGCGGGGGCGTAGTTGTTGTTGCCAGGGGCACTGAACCCGTAGTGATCTGCCAGATCTTCGGTGGGGTGGCCGGTGTGGGGAGTTGGGGCGGGATGTGGCGTGGCGAATCTGTCGGTGAGATGGTCGTGGGACCGGTTGTCGTTGGCGTAGTATCGTTCCGTCATTTCTGTGTTAGCGCTGTGGGAGTAACGAAGCCAGGGTGTAGGTGGCGAGTGGGATGCCTGGTGACATAGTCTGTGTCACGTAGCAGTGTAGCCGTCCGTGTGGTAGCAGCCATCTGACTATCGTATAGCTCGTCTAGCTCTTCTGGCGTAACATCTGTTGTGCTGTTACCACAACTGCCATACCCTCACCACCTCAGTTACCGTAGTTCCACCATACTCACCGTCATACGGATTGCGACTCATGTTGGCGAGCTGATTTGTAGTTTCTGTTTTGTTGGTCTGTCGTCCAGGGGTAAATAATAATCTGATCAGAAGTCACTGTATCGTATCGTGCACTTGGGTGTAAGTCGAGCAGTCGAGTGTCAAAGCGAACAAGAGTTTAATGTCGAGGAAAAAAAGATTGCTCGGGAAAAGAAAGTCTGTCGGATAAAAGTCTTGTGTAAGAACGCAAGTTCTCGAAAATCGTGCGCCCCTTTTCAACGTCAAATGACTAGTCAAAAGGTGTGGCAGTGTTTCGTCGTGAGGTTGGTTTTCAGACTCGTACAGCTCTGCTGCAGCCGCATGGGGTAGTGTATAAATAGTGACGTGTCAGTGCAGGGGGTGGTGGGTGCTGTGGAGAGCGTGGATTGCCACAGAGACATACTTTACGTGGTGGTGAGAACAATACTATGAGGTCTACTTGCTCAGATGCCCTACCAAAGATTAGCTACGACTGTTTTAAAAAGAAAACGATCCACCTCTGCACACCAACACGACAAACTCTATTTCGCGTAAAATGATAGTTTCTGTGTGATATACCTTGCAGCTACCAGCGCTACAGAGGCTGGCTATTAATAGCAGGGGCGGTACACTATTACAGTAAAACAATGAGATGAGCCTCAATTGGATGCTGTAGAAAATACCCCGAAGGAAAAGCCATGTGCATTGATTGTACAGATGATGGTGGCTGTACATAGTCGATTCAAGTCACGTGACTGTAAAGAGTGTTGCGGAGAAGCACGTGTGTTGGTGTTCCCCTTCCCTCCACCAATTCACCCCTATTTCCATTTAGCCCCACAATAGTTTCATTTCATGCGCACAGGGGCGTGTCGTGTTTCCGATTCGGGCTAAATGACTAGGGTTGAATTTGAGGGACTGTGGGGGTCGAGAAATGACGTCATTGTGGATATTATAAACGTGCAATATTAATACAGCGGTCGACATACAATGTTGAAATGAAATCAGCGTTAATGATGTGCCTGTGCAGTGTTTCAACCTAGTTAAGCCTACTTAGTTGGGTTTTGTTGAGATATAAAGTCACTTGGGGGAAGCTATTTTGGTGTTCCTGAAGGTCTAGGAATGTGGAAAGTAGAGGGAAGGATGGAGAGAAGGGTCATGTTCCAAACAAGAAGTGGCAGAAAACAGACCCTGTGGTAACCCATGGAGTGATATCAGCGATCTAGTGTCTCTGACGGTGAACACTTACTAGGTCGTTTAGTTGGGAGTTGGTTGATACGGTAGTTGAGGTGTGCCAAAAGTAGATCCTAAACAGGCTAAAAAAAAGAGACACGACTTGCAGAGGAATACATCCACAGTGTACGTATCGTACTCAATTGGATCGTATGAATAATTGTAGCTACCCTAAATACACACTCCAATGAGATCGTTCCGAACCCCAATCGTTGCACACCACCTAGACCACACTAATACACCACCCAAATGGTCTGCCTTATCACGACCAAACTACGGTCTAAAAGCTACTGTACCGCCCAAGACCTCGCCAGCCACCTCGATAGCGTGCCGCTAGCTTATCAGCTGATGGAGACTTGTGGGGAACAAGTGGGGCGTGTTGTGGAACATGTTCTAGAACTCTGGTAGACTAGGTGGACCAGGTAGACTAGTGATGTATATAAAGAGGTGGTAGCTAACTTGAACAAGTCCTGCTAACAAGACTTTTAACCTGCTTGGGCCATGCACTTCATCATCCATACTCTCCATGTGATTTCATGGCACTCCAACGAACATGGGGCCACCACCAAAAGAGAACAGACATACCACAGTCTGCGGATTCCAACCGAGCCCGGATGGAAGTCTGATGAAGAATGTCTACAGTACCTCAAGACGTCGTGCTCCGCAATCAACATCTACGGCCACTACAAGCTCAAACGATCAACGTCTCACATCTTGTACGACCTGGAGGGGCAGTTTTGGCCCGAGGTGAACGAACGAGGACTTCTTGGAAGCGCTCCAAACCCGGTCTATCTCATTGAACAGACCGACAGAAACGGCTCGGGTATCAACAAGCGACTGGATATCATTTCTGCCCAGGTTGAGAGTCTGGCCAAAGAGGTGGCTCTCAGCAACAAGTTGATGATTGATCTCGTCAACAAGATGGATCCCTTTGTGCTGGTTGATGGGGGAGGAGAGGAGAAAACAACGTGCGTCGGTAAAAAATCCTAGCTACCGATGTACAGTACCTGGTAGAGCTGTAGTAATGCACAATCTAATCTGATAAGATAACATGGTACTGTCTCAGATCATCAAAGTCAGTAATTATTATATACATATGTACAAGGCAAGGAAAGAGGCAACCTACCTCCCAATGAGATCACTCCCATCCATCAAGCCATCGCTTCTTCCAGTCGGCACAGTCAAACACAGGCTTGCCAATCTTGACATTGACCTCGTTGTGGGCCTTGCAAAGCCACTTGCTCAGAATGTCCTTGCTGTCAACCTCCGGAGGAGACATCTTGATCCATTTCTGAAAGTCGGTGGCACAGAACCAGCACGGGTACACCCGCGAAAAGATGCCCATAAAGTCCGTCATCTCCTTCTTCTGGGTCTCCGAGGGGTTGTCGGGATACTGCGCAGCCATGGTGTGCAAAAATGTCCAAGTGGCTCGTCCCAGCACCTCCACGTCAGCAGGATCGTCTCGGTACCCCTTGGGCGCCTCCTCCTTCTTTTTCTGGGCCTGCATCGCTCCAAACATGGCTGCCATGCTACCGCCCTTGCCACCACCACCCATAGCGGCCTGGAAATCCTTCAAGCTGTTGCAGGACCGGCAGATCTTGCCATGTTCGTCCAGCTTGACCATTTTGCCGTTGATATCGACGGTGGCGTGAGGAGCGCCCCAGACCTTGTTTTTGTCGACCGTGGTTTCCGTAATGGTTGTAGTAGAGCTCATTTTGAGGGTGTGTCTAGTGTATCAGGTAGAGTGATTGGTAATGGATGGTGGTTGGTGCCTGAGAGATGCACAGTGAATGTTGATCCAACCCTAACCCTGTTTCTAGAAATGGTACGTTAATGGAATGGGAGTGTTGTTGACGGTTGATGACGGTGAAGGGGTTGGGTATTACGGTGATTGTAGAGGTTTGAGGAGGGAGTGATTGGGTCTTTGTTGGTGTTTGACAGCTTTTACCCCCCCTTTTTTCCCCCTGTTGTTTGTCGCTGCTCTAACAGTTGCCAATTGGACACCACATTTACTTTGGCTAGTTAAGACTTTTGTTGCCTGACTCGGCAGGGTTGCTTTATAGTCCCAAGTGATGTTATAACTGAATGTATTATCAGAAAAAAAAAGTTGATATCATGAACACCGATGAAAACCTGTTTACGAGCAGAATATGAGGGGGAACACAAATATGATATGACCAAAAGAATATGTAGGAGAGCAATTTGAATTTGATTGCCCTTCAAATCATGTCACTCTGGGTCCTTTCACGTGTATGCCCCATTTTAACCACCAGACGTGCGGCTCAGAAATTCAACACTTCAGAGATCATGGGACAGTCTGAGGGATTCGGTGTTGTCCATAAATAGCTACTGTGGGGTGAAAGGAGCCACTAGGAATTTGATTGAGTCAATCTTTAGACGTTCGAAATGGGTGGGCCTCTTGAGCAGGTGTAGATCTCTTTACTTCACTCCTCTAATCCTTAATATGAGTATTACTGGTATCGTAGCGGTGTTCGTAATGAACTTGGCACAGATACATGGCCATACAAGGCGGTTCATGATTCAAATATTTTGTAGCTGTTCTTTTTGCGAATCTGAGCTGACGAAAGAGCCGGGGATGTCATATTGAGGGTTATCAAAGTTCCTCTTCCTGTTTGGCAGGAAGATACGACTTGTGCGATCTAAACGAGAAATGAGGCGAGGGTTGAAGTCAAGGTTGGTGGTGGCGGCTTCGAATCGATTGAAGCAGTGTTTTCCCAATGACCTTTTACTTGTATTATTTTGTACGTGTATCGGCTATACACGAACTGCCTGTAGCTAGAGCCAACAACGAAAATATAGGACTCTACCGAGAATCGAACGGTGCAGTCACACTCAGGTATCTGTCTCTGAAGACACGGCTCAAAATAGCCCAGGATTTGCCTTTCAACTGCAGTACGGTTAATTCTATGATCGTACCAAGGATACGACGACGATAGAGCACCCAACAGAGCTTTGTGAAGGTATATCACAATTGGTGATGAATTGGTGGTGAAGTTGAATTTTTTTTTGGCTTCATTAAGTGTAGAAACAGCTTTTAACAGGTTTACCAGTCCCACAAAACGGAACTAGAATTGCTCACTCCCGACAAGCTCATGCAGCATGGCTTTCTTTGCACAGCCGGCTCAACCTTGTGTCTATTTTGGGGTACGGTATCCGACTGAGAAAAACGATAACGTGCGTGATTGTACGCAGAGAGATCGGTCCGCTGAAAGGTTGCTAACTTAGAGAAGATGGTTAGCGGTTGAACTAGTTCCTTAGTCCAGTATTGCGGTGTGTTGTGCTGTCGTGGAACAGACCATTTTGTCAGGGCTGATACTATGGGCTAAGAAGAGCGGAAAAGCTTCACAATACGAAACCTGCAGAATGACGTTTGGGAGTCTGTCTGTAAAACCAAAAAACACGTGTGTCTATTTATAGCACCAGCCCTGGACAAGCTCAGTCGTATCTTCTCCAGTACGATACATACCCATCCTTTGTTTTGCCACCAAGGGGAGATAGGTCTGCTGAACGGTGGATCTTTGGATTCGAACACGCAGCTCCAATGTAGCCGAACAAGTTTAACCTCGTGTTGGAGATGAACGAGAAGCTGGAACCGGTATCGTACAAGTATGGCCAGATCCCCTGCTTCCATGCAGACATTGACAAGACCGGAACAACCACAGCATGTCTAATTACAACAGGTGAGTATGAGGAGTTGGAGGGTGAAATGCACCAACTGGAGGAACGCTCAATCAATGAAGAAACGAGCTACCAGCCAATTGATCTCGAGCCAGCCAATTGAACTTGAGGAGCTCAGTTGATCTCGAATCAACTCAGTTCAGCTTAGCTCTTTGGTTATTCCGCTCAGTTCAGCCTGTTTTTATTCATCCAGCTCTCCAGCTACTGTCAGCCCATCCTTCGTTTGATTCACCGTCCGTTGTTGTCCATTTGGACCTACGGCCCTCACTACCGTGGCCCTCACTACCGTGCTAACCCAGCCCCTACACAAACACCTACGAAATGGAGACGGTAGGCGAAAACCCGTACGAGTCCAAAACCGAGCTCAGCCAGGTTTCCACCAAGGAGGCAGCCCGAAACGACGTTGCGACCTTTTTCGAAGAAGTGGACGACATCAAAAAGGCCGTTCTCCAATTCGACCAGAACATTGACTCCATCGAGTCGCTGCACAAACGAGCTCTCAGCGAAATCAGCGAGGAACAGCAGGTCTACACTCGTGAACAGATTGAGTCGTTGGCCAATGAGACCTCTTCTCTGTCACAGTCTCTCAAAGATAGAATCAAGTCGCTTCAATCTCGATCTGCCCGAGATTCGACTAAAAAAACCCAGGCCGAAAACCTCAAACGACAGTTTATGAGCTCCATTCAGCGATACCAGACTGTCGAGGCCACATTCCGACAAAAGTACAGAGAGCAGGCTGAGCGTCAATTTCGAATCGTCAGACCCGAGGCCACCGATGCCGAGGTTCGAGCTGCCATTGAAGATGCTCAGGGCGAACAGATCTTCTCTCAAGCTCTGAAAACGTCCAATAGACGAGGAGAGGCCCAGACGGCTCTCAAAGAGGTCCAGACTCGACACCGAGAGATCCAGAAGATTGAACAGACCATGTCTGAGCTGGCCCAGTTGTTCCACGACATGGAGATGATTGTTGCCGAGCAGGAGGCTCCCGTTCAGCAGATTGAGAAACAGACCGAACACGCTCAAGTGGACGTGGAGCAGGGAATGGGACATACCAGCAAGGCTGTGGTTTTTGCCCGAGCTGCCCGAAAGAAGAAGTGGTGGTGTCTGCTCATTTGCCTCATCATCATTATTTTGGCGGTTTGCATTCCCGTTGGTATTTGGGCTGCCAACAGAAACAACAACAACGACAACAACAAGAACTAAGCAAGCAAGGGAGCCATGTCTTAAAGACATAATAAAGAGCGCCCTCGTGCACCCATTGTTGTATTTGAGAAGCCTCTTGTCACACAAATATCAGTAATTAGCTAATAACCATCAGTAATTAATCTATTCATTTATTCACGTGCATCCAGTTAGTACAATACTTAGGGTAGGTTGCAAGATTTTGTTAGAACTTTTTCCAATTTAGTTACATATCACTTGATTGAACTCAACCCCAATTGCAAGCGTTGAACTTTGGTGTGGGTATTTGAGAGAGAGTATTCATCTCGCTGCAGAACAGATAGAAAGAACTTTGTATGGAAAGAGTTGTTTCAGCTGGTTTAATAAATAACATCCAACTGAGACATGACAGATCGGATCTAGATTCGCCAAGTTGGCGTGTCTCGTTGTGTGATCTCTCTTCATTTATCACGTTGAGTTTGATGCCTGAAAATGTGTCAGGAACGGAGCGAGAGCTTGTGATTTAGTGAATATTGTTACCAGTCACGTTATAGTAACAAGCCTACACGTGACCAAGCCTGAATTCGACCAGCCTTCGCGTGACCAGCCTTCACGTGACCAAGTCTACACGTGACCTAGCCGACCTTTAGCACCGTACCGTATTCAACATGCTGCAACTACCAACCCCAGGATAAGCTCACAAGTCCAACGAAATCACCACGCATGAGTGATGCAACCATGATAGGCTGGAGCTGTTGACCAGATTCATCTGCTACAACCAACACAACAACCCACATGTCAGGTACAGTACTCGGCACCAAAGCGCCCGTTCTGGGACTGCCCCAAGAGGTGTTTGCGGAGATCTGCTCGTCGCTGGACGTGGCGTCTCTTGAGAACCTCGTGCTGGTGTGCCAACAGTGGACCGAATGGATGAAGGACGACTTTGTGTGGCGAACGTGTTTCCAGCGGGTCTTTGGGGTGTCACAGGGCGAGTTTGGATGGATGGGTGGCGAATCTACCTCGTGGCGACGCGAATACTGCGACAGAATGCTCACTCTGTACCGATGGAGTCGCAAACGAGCAGCAGCAAATCGAACCTCAGTGTGCTACCGGCCCAGAGAAACAGTCACCAACATGCGATGCTACTGGGATCACGGCATCGGAATGATCGCGTATCCCCATTCGGGGCTGTTGACCGTCTTTGATCTGTCGACTCTAAAGGCCCACAAGCCAAGTATCCACATCGGACGCAGCATGGGTCCTATTGTGGGGCTCATCTGCTCCTCCATGAGTCCCTACGGCTTTCTGCACGCCACCGACACCAATCTCGACGTGTTGCTGCTTTCAAACAGCTGCAAAAAACGTGTCACCATGAAGTTTGCCACCTCTCAGGTCCATGAAGCACCCATAGTGCAGTGCTGGATGACCCAGACGGCGTCCCCCAAGGTCTGCCAGAGTCCTGATGGCAAAGTGGGTGCCCTGAGTATCGATAATGCCGGCTGGGTGGCAAATTGGGAGCTTGGAGGAGGCAAACTGGTGGGTAAGGTCCACGTGCCTGTCTCGGACGTGACCACAGGCCACACGGGACTCGTTCTGGATCTTTTCAGCGACAGTAAAGACGTTTTTATTGTGGTAGGAAGACCCGTCAAAAAGTCTGTTGAGATTTACAGGTGGGATGGAAAGAGCCCTGACTTGGTAGTTGACGACACTAATGGCACTACCGTGGAAGACGAACCAGATACTACACCGACCAAACTGCCACCAAACCTCACCCTGCTCACCACCATCGCTTCCAAGGTGGACCACTTGCAGTATCTCACGCAGTTTGACGAAAAGTCGGGCATGTACATTATCACTCTGGGAGGCATGAAGGTGTTCACGGTGGACACAAAGACAGGCGACATGTCGACTCTGACTATACCCTCGGAGGGCGAGGACGGCATCTGTGTGATAGATGTGACCAGCGGATCGGCCGTCAAACACGTGGCTGTAGCCACCCATCGAGGAAGCATCCATGCCTTCAATCTCAAGACTTCCGACTATGTCTACGCCATCGACATGAACCAGTACGGCAACGTGATTGCCGGAAGTGGCACCACCGTCAGTGATTCGCAGCAGGTGTCGATTGGAACCGTTGCTTTGAACGCTGCCGTTCTGGTGACTGTTACGGACTCCTCCATCATCTCCGTCTTTGATGTTCTCAGCGGATCTCATCTGCGAACGTTTGTTCCCGAGTCGCATCGCGGCTTCAAGCAGAACAGAGACGCGTTTGGCACCCGGTGGTCTCCTCTCTGCACAGATCTGTCCATTGACCCTGTTTCCACAGCCCATAGAGGCGTCATGGCCTGTGGAGTGTGCATCGAGTCTTTCGAGCAGATTCTGCCGGACGGAAACTCGCGTCGACAGGCGAAACGAAGCAGCAAAAAGAAGACCATTGCCAGGGGACTGTCACAGGCGGAGATGCTGTCGATTCAGCGTGCTGAAATCAACGACCAGATCAGCACGGGTGTCGAGAAGATCAAGGAGGACAAACAGGAGGTGGAGAAGCGCGAGAAGATTGTGCAAAAGTACAATGGAAGCCGATCTGGCAGCATGGGCTCTTTCTCTGGAGGAGAACGGTTGTCTGAAGAGGAGCAGATGAAACTGGCTCTTCTCATGTCGCAAGATAACACCAACGTCATCAGAGAAGATGAAGAAGAGGCTCTAGCTAGAGCGCTGGAGGCTTCACTATTGGAGGCCCAGGGCAATGATTCTCTCTCCGAAGAGCCCTATGAGAATGGAGTTGATGGAGACGAAGACACCGAGGATTACTACGACGATTACCAGGGAGACTATGAGGAGGACGATGAAGATCTCAAGTATGCTCTTGAGCTATCGTTGGCCGAGGAGGCCTCCAGGAATCACCAGTGAAGTACAAGTACATAGACCACAAGTAAATAGATTTATACAGTATTATACAAGTACAATAGCACAGACCTATTTTGGAAATTTGCTAATAAAAGTAGATTGTGGATTCCTACAATTGTGAAGAGTATAAATTTTAAGATCCACCTTGACGATGGAGTTACTTAGGAGGGTGAATGATTGAATAAAAAATATATTAAAAAAAACAACAAAAAAATCACAATTTCTCAGGGTTTCTTACCTCGTGTTTTCCCTGAAAAAAAGAATATCAGTCACGCTGAATTGAGCACATTCTGGTAGTTTTCTAATATTCTATAGAGTTGAATGTATTGCTATATATTATAAAAAAAAAAAGATCAGCAGTTCCTGAGTAAGCAAATGAAGATTGTAGAAGTAGCAGCCTGTAGCTAAAGTCTCTATCGCCACTGATGTGAATGTCATAAAGTCATAATAAGTTATATAAATATGTGAACCGTCACGTGGCTAGACCGTATCACGTGATTTCAGAGACCTCAGCCCCACCCTTAATCTGACCAGCTTCAAAATGATCAAACTCACCAGCCGGTACACCACCAGACATACGGCAGCAGCACCCAGATACACCTTGTTGTGGTTCTTGAAGCCGTAAGTTTCGAGCACCTGGGTTCCGTTGGTGAAGATGCAATTGTCCATGGCGTCGTATCCACCTGTATCTGGAGTGCAATGGAAAGGCACGTCCTTGAAGGCCATCACGAGCAGAGTCTGACACACGTATTTCAACGGCGAAATGTAGTTGAGACCCTTGAAGAAGCCCGGCATCTGAAGGGACAGCAGGCCGGCCATGAACATTCCAACCGAGAGAATGACAGACACCACGTTGAGAGCAAAGCCCGTATGGCTGAATAGAGTGTTGAAGACGATGCCGATACTTTCTCCGGTGTTGATGACGACAAAACTGAGATAAAAGGCGGCAAAGAAGAAGTCTGCCGTTCGCGGGAAACCAGGAGGAAGAACTACAATGATGCAGAAGATCATAGCAGACACAATCTCGAAGGGAATCTCCAGGGAGGTGTAGACTGCAAAGAACGGCAAAACACCGTACAGTCCATCGTCCTGTTCTCTGTAGAAGACGTCTCGCTCAAAGGGATAAGAGGCCATGTTGTTGAGGACTCCTACAAAGTAGAGAGACAGAACTTGCTGGACCAGACCGAATCGGTTGAAGATACCGATGTAGGAGGATCTCAGGGGCGTGAAGAAGAGCACGAGAACCACTCCGATACCCACAGGTTGCGTCAGACGAGCAATGTAGACCTGTGGAGAACGAGACAGCGCGATTGTGCCTCTTTGCAGCAGGATAAAGTAGGCTGTTTGGAATGCTGCCGGTTTGCGAGGCACCAGGGTCTTGGGGTCAAAGGAGGGAGTGTTTTCTCGAACGAGACCGGCGTTGAAATGTTGCTTCTCAACCCTACCCCACTCACTCAACAGCTTGTCGACTCGTTCTCGATCCTCGTCTTCCTTCCATTGCATTTGGAGGTTGACAGACACAAGATCCAAAACATGGTCTGCGGGGTTGGTGAGATCAGGACAGGGATAGCCGAGATCGGTAAAGTAGTGCACCATGTCTTTGGCCAGACCATCGTAGGCCACGTGACCTCCCTTACTCAGCAGTAACACACTTCCAAACTGGCCAAACAAATCACTTCGAGGCTGGTGGATCGTACAGATGACCGTTTTGCCCTCTTGAGCCAATGTCTGCAACACCTGAAGAATACTGCCTGCTGTAAACGAGTCTAGACCGGAAGTGGGTTCGTCCAAAAGAAGAATATCAGGGTTGGACAGCAGCTGGACGCAGATAGAAACTCGTCGTTTCTCACCTCCAGAAATCCCCTTGACGTTATCGTCTCCAATGAGCGTGTCTTGACAATCCTTGAGTCCCATTTTCAAAATGAGCTCGTCAGCCCGTCTCCGTTTCATCTCTCGAGTGAGATTGTCTGGAAGACGCAGATAGGCCGAAAAGTACAGAGTCTCTCTGACCGTCAGAGTGCTCAACAACCCGTCGTCCTCCTGGGTCACAAACGAACAAAGAGCTCCCAAATTGCCAATACCGATGCTGGTCGAGTTGAGAAAAATGTCGCCTGAAGCCGTGTACTTTTGAGTCAACGTGGAATTGAGTCTGTTGGCCATGAGATTGAGCAGAGACGACTTTCCGGATCCGGAGGGTCCCAGAATCGCGGAAATTGAACCTGGACGGAAAATGGCGTTGATTCCATCGAGAATCGGCTTTTCTTTGGCTCTCAGTTTCGTCACACTCAGCTTTAGATCACTCACAGCTACTGTCAGAGGTGGGTTTCGATTGACAGAGGCCATTGTAGTGACCTTTTCGGCTGCCTCGGGCTTCTCAGCCTCATCCTCTTCTTCCTTCTTGTCGCTCTTAAGATTCTTTCCTACTCCAACATCCACTCGAATGATGGTTAGTAGCAGCCAACTCAGCAAGAAGAAGACAACCAGCCAACATAACAGAACAATGGTGGGAACGACCAGAAAGTCTCTGGGGAATCCAACAGACTCGAGAAAGTTCTCTCCAACGTAATCCTTGCAAAGAGGATCATCAGCTGTCTTTGTTCCAAAGGGACAATCGCCAAAAAAGTTCATGAATTGGTTGTTCAACAGTGCAGACAGACCATAGAAGACATAGGTGATCCACTTGGTCCACCGAATGTACACCTTCATGTGTACGGGGTTGGCAAAGAATCCTGACGCCATACTCTGTAGAGTGAACATGAGATTCGCCACAAGAGAGGCAATGGTGTAATCACGTGACAGAGCCGCACACACCATGCTGAAGTTCATGGAAATGTGATGAGTCAGCAGAATCTGGGCAAAGAAGATAAAAAAGTACTTGGCTCCGTCTGTTCTGAACCCAAAGAGAAAGTAGGTGAGAACTGAGAAAATCAACGGCACAATGAGATCTTCGGTGAACAGTTTGGCCATTCGTCGAGCAATGAGGAAACCAAACACAGATGCACACCCTTCATTGTGTTCTCTGTCAAACACAGCCAGATCAGTAGCGCAGAGTCGATAGGTCTCATACAGCAACATGAGATAGCCCTGCAGAGATAGAGCAATGTATGCAGCACCCTCCATAGATCTTATACCTGCCAAATCGGGTTTCATGCGTAAGAAAACCAGTCCACAAATCAGACCCATCAAAACAGCCTCCACTGTAAGCCCAACAATACCCAGCTTGTCTCGGTACATGATGAGCCACGTTCGACGTACCTGGACATCGATTTCTCGACTCAATGGAGCTGAACTGAACAGAGCAGTCTTGAAGGAGTTTCCAAAAAGCCTGGTTTGAAGATTTGGTTTGTTGGAAGAGGACTTTGAAGATGTTCCTGACACGTCCGAAATTCCCATTTCAATCTTGAACGCGTTGTACTCGTCCACAAACGCGTTGATTCGCTTGAAGCTCAGCTCTTCGTCTTCCTCAGACCGAGTATCCACAGCAGCGATATCAATCAGATAATCTGCGGGATTGACATCTCGTGGACAATCATAGCCCAAAGAAGAAAACCACGAAATACTCTCCTTGGTGCCGCCAGAATACACCTGCAGACCTCGTGAGAGGATGGTCACGTGATCAAACAGGAAGAAAATGTCGCTTCGGGGCTGATGGATGCTCATGATCAACGTTCGGCCAGACAGACTGAGATTTTTCATTGTCTTGACGAGATCAAAGGCCGAGTTGGCATCCAGACCCGTGGTTGGTTCGTCCAGAAACAGCACTGATGGGTTACTAAGCATCTGAATACCGATACTCAGTCGTCTCTTTTCTCCTCCAGAAAGCCCCCTATGGATCGAGTTGCCCACCATTGTGTCTGCACATTCTTTGAGGTTGAGTTCTCGAATCACCTCTTCCACCAGAGCCGACCGTTGCGCTTTGTTGATGTTTTTGTCGAGACGCAGACCCGCTGCGAAATTGAGAGTCTCTCGACAGGTGAGGTTTGGAGAGAGAATATCTTGTTGGATCACGTAGGCGTGGGTCACGTGGTCGATGCTTTTGCCGTCAAACAGCGTTTCTCCCTCCACGGCGAGATTGCCCCCTGACATGCGTGACGCCATCATATTGAGGAGGGATGTCTTTCCCGATCCCGAGCCTCCCAGGATCGCCATGATTGATCCTGCCGGAATGTCTAGAGAGACGTTTGACAGGATGTCACGTGATTGACTTGGCGAGGCAGCGGTGCTCTTGCTGGACACCTTGCTCTTCTTGGTACTATCTGGCTGTGGTTGTGGTGCATCGTCTGACTGTGGTGGTGTCGTCTGGGGCCCCTTTTTCCGCCCAAAAAACCCACCCTTCTGTTCCTCAGCTTTCACCGTGACACTCAACCCCCTGACTGAGATACTGACAGGGTTGACGCTCTGGAACGAAAGCTCATTGTGGGACGTGCGGGTGATCTGCGTGGACACTGTTTTCTCCATGTCGAAAGATGGACCGGTTGCAAGCACGTTGTCGTCGGTAAGAGACGTGTCGATGAAAAGACGGTGGTCGGCAAGTGTCTATGCTGAGTCTTGGCAGAGTACAAGTACCGGTACTGTAGCTAGTGTGTTGTTGCTGGTCTAATCGTTTAGGTGCGTCTTTCGGTCCAATCGGTCCGGGGTCTAAAATATTAGAGTTGCTCGTATTTTTCTGCACGGTATTTTGATGGACAAAGACAGAGGCGGAGTTGATGGGAGATGGCAGAAGTGAGACCAAGACATTGTGATCGCGAAGTCGGAATGTAATCGAGTTGTGTGACTGGTACAACAAGCTGAGTCTTAGAGGTCGGGGGAATCAACACCCTTATATATTGTGCCATGGGATCTGTGTTACTCATTTATTTTCCATGACCAAATACCACCATCAACTTACCGTCACTTGCTGCTGCTTGGTAATACGAGCACGACACTAGAGTTGGATCAAGTTGAGTCTCTTTGTTAGCGCAAGGACGGAACTATAACAAGAATTGAACGAGAAATACGAGGTGATAGGGGAAAGAGTGTGTTGTTGATGAGTAATCAGTTGGCCGATAACGTGACTGCTGTCAGTTTCCACGTGATCCAAAGATTGTGTATCCTTTCTAACAAGCTAGTGCGTTCTGCTAGCTATGCATAAAAAGATGAGTGATCAAAGGTTCAGGGGTGTGCTAGTTCTGGGTGTTCCAGATCCAATCTGGCCGTGTCCCAGTTAGTTGGAATTACTTGAGCAAAGAATCACCTGGGAGTGAAAAATCAATGTTCCCGTTATTCTAGAGAGATGGAATTTGTCGCAAAATGTAGCATAGACACTATTAATAGTTATGACATAAAATGCAGCAAATATTATCAGCAATGTCTCTCATTATTACGATCTCTGTTGAATCCAAACATTCCATTTACTTAAGACTATACATAACTAAAATACGCCTTGAACAACCTCTGCGAGTCGATGCAATGGTTTATTGCCGGTGTACAGCAGTATGTAATTGAGATGATGAGGGAACACTCTTAGTGGACCTCTGTTCTGAAGACACTTCAAGTCTTGGTGCTAGACCTTGACGCTGTAGTGTTGTCACATCGCTGAAAGAGTTGCCACGGACCACTACGCCTTCTCTAGCGCTCAGGCTACTCTCTTTAATCTACCCAAGCCTCAACCAACTCTCTATGAAACTCCTCCCAGTTCTCGTTGCCCTCTAAAATGTTCTCAACAACCTTCTTGAACCCTCCCATACCTCGCTCCTCACACACATTCTCTAGATACTCGCGAGTATACTTCCAGATGGCAAGTTCTCCATCGGTCAGACCAACCAAACAGACGTCTTTATCGTGCAAAAGACACTGAGAAATCTTCTGCTTTTGCAGATCAATCACATGTGCCAGATTGTGGTCGCTGTTTGAGTACACCAGTCCGTACCTGGGGAACCTCAAGTCCTGACAAGTCTCATAGGCAGCACCAGGAGACATAGTTGTGGGCTTTCCCATGGATTGAGACACATGAGCGACCTGGATGTCGACCTTCTCGTCCAAAACTGTCTTGTAAAAGTGGCCATTGTACATCATGAGTCCTTCCTGAGGCACCTTGCAGCCTCCAAAGTCTAGCGCAGTGAGTTTGCCGTTAGGGACAAGATAGTAGGTGTTTTGGACGTCTCCATCGAGCACAAACACCAGCGCCACGTCATCAATGAACTGCATATGGTAAATTTTGAAACCCTTCTTTTCGTCAATCGTGGTAGAGTGACGTACGCAATCTTTGAACATTGTGTAGAGGATTACAGAGTCGGACTCCATGTTCCATTCCAACAGAGCCTCCCCCTGAGTGGAGATCTTGTAGCCGATTTCAAATTGGGTAGGATATAGCCGGCGGCCGTACGAGTGGCAAGCTAACAATTCGCAAGTTGGCTTATTGGCCTCCTTTTCGGAGCTGTTCTTTTCAGGGCTGTCTTTTTCAGGGCTGTTCTTTTGTGGATCGGTCAAAACCAACAGATCTGCCTCCTCGTCTCCTTGCCTCGGCCCACAGATTCCTCTATCGCAAGAGTTCCAGTCTGAGCCCCATTGGCGTCCCAGATCTCCCTGTAGCGCCTTGAAGTTGCGAGGCAAGGGTTGATTCGTGTGTTTGGGGAGACCAACCTGTTTGAAGGGGCTCGTGTTGGTCTCCACCTGGTTCCAATTCTCGGCAAACGCCTGCCACGTGTTCCATTGACTGAAATGGAGCCGACTATATGGGCATTTGAGAAAGAGGTTGCGGAGAGCTGCGAGAGCTGAAAAGATGTGCTGGTTGGTTTCTGCCAGTGAGACGATATCTTTTGGGGGAAGGTGGGTGCTCACCTCCAGAAGGAGTTCTTTCGGGAGTTCCAGGGTCATTGATCAGGTAATGATGGTGTTCAGTTTCAGTGATTGATTTCAATGGCAGTAATCAGCTCCAATAGTCAGAATTATTTTAGTGCAGGTATCGTACAAGTGATCAGCCGTTGTCAATGTTCAAAAGAATCACTGATTACAGTAATCAGTGTTTTCTGACAGTATCAAGTCGCAAAGAGTACTTTTTTACAATTGAGACTAAGACCGTACGGCACTGGTGACTCAGAATACGAGCTCTTGGCATTTGAAGCGGCTGAGCTGGAGCGAAGAAATAAGAAAAAAGAAAAACACAACAAAAACAAAGATCGTGGGTTCGATTTGGGAGGTGAGAAAAATCGAGACTAAACTTGGACATGACCAACATCACAAAACAGGGGAACTGTGTTTAGAGATATAGAGACAGGGCTACTTGTAGTGAACATAGAACTGGTAGGGTAATATTTAGGTAGTTACCAGCACATGGGTATATGTGCTGTTGCCGGTGGTTGACTGATGACTGTCCTGTATATAGGAGCTATCCGCTGGTCTGGAATCTCTTTCTGGTAGATAGAGAAGTGTCCACCTCCCTGTCCTCCCTGGTGGCACTACTATCGGAACGGTGTGTCCTGTAAAGTGGGCTGTAAGTCGTTACATTAACTAAATATCAATAATCATACGTATGGTTTTCAACAACTTGTAAGTTTGTAATTACATCACAGAACATCATCGTTCACAACCAGCGCAACCGGACAACCACGTACAACACTGAAAAACGGTCTAAAAGCCGATCTGTGTGGAAATGTGTGATAACGTCAAAACGTGAAATTTCAAAATTTCAAGACTGGAACAAGAGATAGTTTCACTCTCTTTAGCTGAAACATATTCCTCTCTACTTGTGCAGTACAAAGATCCTGTCAGCGCAAGCATAAAGACTTGCCGTCCACTGATATTATTTGTCAGCACAGATTGCTCTGTCATGCTTGTGTGGCTGCCGTTTACAGTGTCCATTTTTAGCTACACTGCTGGGATAATACAGATCTTAATGCTGTATGTTTATAAATCACTGGCCAATTTCTACCGCCAACCAATCAAAAGACGCAAAACATTTGCCCCATAGCACTTGCGGCTAACATTTCCCCATCCGTGAATCGACCGCGTCAGTCACCACACACTCACACGCTCACCCTCTCGACACAATGGAACTCTATCTCATCAGATTGTAGGGGCCAACGGATCTCTTGACCGAGTGCGTCGTAGGGGTGCATGGCGTTGTGCTAAGGACAAGCTTAAAGGCGAACTCAGATGAACCCAGATTGGTGCAATGTCGAAACATGAACCAGGGTACGTGTTTGTGGTGTTTGTGGTATGGATTATTATGCACTGTACTGTTGTATGTACAGTACCTGAACCACCTTCGGATACAATACCGCATTTTACAGTGGCCAAATATTATTCAGGTGGTCTTTGCAAAGTCGATCAGCTGATATGCATTACTAGTGTAACGGCGGCCCGGATGATGGTACAGCATCGGATGACATGATCACCGTTATCCGACTATTATTCTATGTCCTGGTTGTGCTCTCTGGTGTGATTCTCATTTTGGTAATGTAGCCTGACTCTATCTTAAAGACCCCAAAATCTCAGTATACAAATACCCTTCGTAATCCCCATTCCCATAACCCCAACTAACTTTACCTTTACACTCCACCCCAACCACGTGACGTTATCTAACTCTGAAAACACAATCACGCCGCATGAAAATCTACACTCTGCAACTACAGCATGGACAACCTGGGACGATATGACGTGCCTCCGGACCCCCCAAAGAACCAGCCCGAGCATGATCCCGAATCAGCAGACACCACAGACCCCAACAGTGCTCGCCTGGTGCGCTTCTCAGTGACACAGAAGCAGCCAGACCTGCAGCCCAAAGTGCTGTCGAATCAAGATCTGCTTGAACGAGCAGCGGTGGCCGCTCTAGCAGTAGGCACTCGGCGATTCGTCAAAAACTCGCAGGCCGAAATCAACAGCATCATCAACCAAAGCGACACGCTGTCTCTACCCAGTCCTGGAGTCACTCCTGGAGCCTCGAGAAACGTGTCGCCGCAACCAGGGACTCAATCATCACCTCCCAAACCGGGCCATTCTCCTAAACCGGGCCATTCTCCAAAGCCCGGCCATTCTCCGAAACCGTCCATGTCACGTGGGAACTCACCTCGTCCCTCTGAGAACAAATCATCCGGCCGCATTTCCTTCTCCTTGCCGTTTGCTGAAACTTACTCCTGGAAACACCCCGAATACGCCTTTACGCGCCACTCACGAACCTTTCTGTGTGGCTACGACACCCACAGCTACTCGCAAAACGCCATGGACTGGCTGCTGGGAGAACTGGTGGAAGACGGAGACGAGGTGGTGGCGCTGCAAGCGGTAGACACAGACGCACGCGAGGAGGCCGAAAAGACGCTCAACTCGCTCGTAGAACAGAGTCTGGTCCAGGACGGCAAGAAGATCTCCATCGTGCTGGAGTACGCCATTGGCAAGTTTCAGCAGGTGCTGGATCGCACCATAGAGATCTACGAGCCCAGTATTCTGGTCGTGGGCACCAAGGGCCGCAAAAAGGTCGGTTTCCAGGGTCTGATGCCCGGATCGATATCGCAATACTGTCTGCAGCATTCCCCCATTCCTGTCATTGTGGTTAAACCGCACCAGAAACGGGCCAAGACGCGAGCCAAGCGCGCCAAGAATTATAAGAGAGCTTACATGGAGGTGCTACAGGGCGGAGGCGAGTGTTTCAAACAGGAAGGCGACTGGGTCATTTATAACGAGGCTGCTACGCTTTCTGATATCGGCACAAGGCAATCTCCTGTGATGCCACCAGGATGGAACCAGGGATACGAAGATGTCAGGCTGGATGGGAGGGCTAGGAGAAATTCCCTGTGACCGAGTAACCGAATTAACGAAGACAGCAACGACGATGACCACAACCACAACAACTAATGTACTGTACATACTAAATCGATATTATCTAACTCTCTAGTTGGGGGTACAAGTGTGACCTATGATGTCCTAATTCTACAAGGCTTCTCTGGACTCCAACCTACAAAAGATTCACTGAGGGGTGTCTCTCGATGTTTTTCAAGTCGTACCGTTCCTGTCTCCATGACTTTTTTACAGTCATGATTGTCTCACTTCCATGTTACAAACATGTCTCATATACGGACCAGCCTATCATGTTTTCTTTTGTATCGTATATAAAGACCTCCTTTCTGATGGACAACATGCAAACATGAAATTCGTCTCCATCTTCATCATACTAGCCCTCTTGGCTACTCACGCGACTTGTCTTCCTGCCAACAACTCTGGAAATGTCTCTGCTATCAGCCAGAACAACTCTTCTTGCGTCTGCAACGTTACTCATGTCGAAAGAACGTTCGAAAACAACCATTCCTGTAAAGGAGTCTCCACGGCCGTTTCCAGTAACCGGAGTAGAGACAGTACAATGTGCCAATCGCTCAAAAAGGTCCAGTCTGCTAGCTGGTTTGGCGCCATAACAAGCTGGGTTTCGTTGATCGCTAGAATTGCCCGAAAGATCAAAAAGGTCGTTATTAAATGCGATAATAGAAGCATCAAATATGTGTGGGTCTGAATGACATCATCGCCTTCAAGATCACTCAAAGTGATAGATGCTATGGTAAAGGCGACAATCTCGACTGGATCAAGCAATACATCGAGTTGCTTTCCGACAAGAACAAAAACAAGATACCCGATGCCAAATGTGACGTGCGCTTTAATGGCAAAGATGGCAACAGATTCATTTCCGTTGTATGGGGCACTGACGGAAACAAAGTCAATACTAAGTGGTGCGAGCAGGGAGATAAAGCCCCCGAATGCGTTGGGGAATAACCCGCCTTGAGTATTTAAAATGCAATTTCTGTACGTACTGTAGTCGTGCAACTGTCTACAGTATGACAATTTCATCGCACCTAAAGTCAACTCGCTTTGCAGAGTTGTCGTCTCAAGGTGCAATACAGTAAAATGTACTCGTCGCTAACCGCAGTAAGCAACCAGAAGATTTATTCTCACCATTCAATCAAATGTTTGTAAGGAAGAATGAAAGAAATGAGAGATTCATCGGTAAAGGGCGGTTATTATTTATTGAGTTACTTACTGTACTCATGTTTCATGTTGTGGAGTCGGTGAGATATGCAGTCCAGTTTCTGAATGAATTATGTCAAGCGCGATCACAGGTCAAAATATAACCACGTGATGGCTCCCAGGACACCAGCGAGCACGTTTTTAAGCGAGGGCTTCCAGCGGTCGTCTTCAGCCTGTCTGACAGATATGTGTTCTTCCATGGCTCTGGTGATTCTGTCGATTCGGTCATCAATAGTGTCCAGTCCCGTCTAAATGTCTTTTTCGTCCATTTTTTGAGTGTATTGATCTCCAAGAGGTGTTCCAGTATTTATAAGGCATCATAATGAGACATGGTTTCACATAGCCTTATTACAAGTTAGCCCATCGACTAGAATAGACATAGAAGGGTGGACATCATTCTGTACAAAATGAATGAACGTTCGCATGTGTTCTAGTTTCACAATGTTTCAGTTGTTGAGTCCTAACAATTTCAAAAGAATATTTAGAAAGACACCGAACCACAAAACAACGTGTTTAGTCGATGACGAGAACCATCGATTGTCTTCGTCTCGTTTTTCATCCACGTAGTTGTTCTAGCACTTTGGCGAGTCTGTCGGTTCTCCCGTCAATGGCGTCCAGTCTAGTCTGAGTGTCAGTCATTGCAAGTGTCATTAAAGGTAGTGCTAGAGCATTCTGCCGTCAGAATTATATATCTGTTGTCGTATTTGAGACATTTCTTAGGGAGTGTTGGAATTACCATGAGTAAAGGGATATCCTGCTATGCCAGCGACTAAGAAGGTTGCCTGACTAAGCTATGCAGGAGGTGGCTGGTGTTTAGATTACCCTACCGGCAGATGATTTTATATCGTGTAGTAAGTCCCAATTGAAAGGTAACCGGAAATTGACCACTTTATGGAAGATATTCAAGACCTCTCGATTGGGAACGTTAGTTGCCATTTAATTGATTGTGATTGTATTAAAACCAAGAGTGTAGATTAAATCTCCGTCAGAAGGGAGGAACATGGCTTAGGAGCGGCTTGAAACAGCCCTCGGGTCTCAATCTCGAATCATGTGTTGCAAAATACTCGAGCAGAGCCATTCGGGAAAGTGCCATCGGGGTCTACCAGAAATAATTTCAGCAGATAGGTTTTTGCTAAGATTGAGTCAAGCAGAGCAATCGTCAGCTGTAGGAATGTCAATTAATGAGGGAAATCAGAAACAACAACCTCAAGTACAAGTAATATTCAACTAAACGGGGCCAAGTCTTAACTGTGCTAATCAATGTGATTGATTTCTACAAACTTCACCATCCAGACCCCAATAACGCCGATAGCAGCATATGAGTGCTTGCCTGAGTTGCACTACATTAAGTATGGATAGTTCTACATTCAATTGTTCAGCTCTCTTCAATCATGATATTTGAGCCCGTTCATATTTGTTCATGTTTAAGGTTCCACCACCTGCATTATCCAAATATGGAACTGACATTTCAGCAACTCTACACAATAGCATGTCAGGACAGAAACGGGACATTGCGGCGATTCTAAAAGGTGCGGCGGAGTACCAGGGGGTCAAGAAGGCTGCTTTTGAGGAGGGGAAGACCTACTCAGCCGCTAGTTCAGCCACTACCACCGCTCCACCCAGATCAACAACACCTCCTCCGAAACCAGCAGTGCCACAAGTGAGTCCACTGCGGAAACGGGTGCCTCCAGCGATCCCCCAGCCTCGAATCGTGCGTCCAGCGGGGTACAGAGAACCAGCTGTTGCTGCAGCAACCACTACACCATCAGCAGTATCAGGAATAAGAGCTACTCCACCAGCACCTCAAAACACCCGCCAAAACAACAATGAAACTCCGCTGGAAACGTCGATCCAGCAAGCTAGGGCAAATATCAAACGAGCCGAGGCTGCGGCCGTGGCTGAACCTACAGCTCCCGTGGTATCGCGTCAACGTCGAATCCCCGCCATTCTGGTCAACAAGAACCAGAGAGGCAACAAGGTGCTGGATTACATCAAAGACGTGCCCTGGGAGTATGGAGCAGGGGACATGGTGGCGGACTACGTGACAGGATCCACGTCGTGTGTGTTGTTCTTGTCTATCAAGTACCACTCCATCAAGCCCGAGTACATCTACCGCAAGATTGCCAAGCTGCAAAAGCAGCAGTTTGACCTGAAAGTGTTGTTGGTGATGATTGACAAGGAAAACCATGAGGCTGCGATCCGAGAGCTCACAAGAGCGTCCATGAGACACGATCTGGCGATTCTGGTGGCCTGGAGCAACGAGGACTGTGGCAATTACATTAGTAAGCTCAAGAGTCTGGAGACCGCCACCGTCAAACTGATCGAGGGCAGCAAGAGCAAGGATTACACGTCGCGTCTGGCCGACGTGTTGAGCAACGTCAGGTTGAACAAGAGCGACGCTCTGAATCTCAGCACGACGTACAAGAGTTTGAAGAATGCGATTTTGGACGATTCCGAGCGGGTTTCCGAGATCAACGGGTTTGGACCGACCAAGGTGAAGAGATGGACCCAGACAATACGCGATCCTTTCATTTATAAGCCGACGGCGGATTGAGCATGAGACCATTCAATTAATTTATTTATGTATAGGGAACGATTGTATCCGGTCTGTATATACTACCTAACCTTCAGAGGGGATAGCATCTTTCTAGAAATGTATTCACATGCATTGGTGAAGGTGGTTATCTGCGAAGTATGGTACGTACAGTAATGGACTGTTCTTTTTAGACTGCCGAGAAGAAGTGTTAATGTTCCATAGCATAGGCTCGCTAGATAAGAAGAATAGTTGGGGATAGTTGAAATTAAAAGTCCTTTAGGAGTGGATTTTACATGTTCCCGTGATTTGATTGTAATTTGAAGCAAATAGGAATAAGGAGAATACTGTAGTGTCTGACAGATTCACTTTTGTTACTTTTTTTTTATTTTTTTTTGATTCTAGGGAAATACATTTCAGCTACTTGAGGCCTATAATAATGCTATTACTGTGACTTACAGAACAAGGTACTACCCATGTATTTGCAATGCAGTACTATCCTGATTTCTTAGTTTATTACCTTTACTCAGTTAACCGGGTTCCGTGCGACTTGGGTTCGAGACCAGCTCTAGCCCTGATTAAAGCCTTTGTAGCAACTCTGCCCTATTCTTGAGACTGCTGTTTGAAGCATTAAGCTGTGGTCTCTTTTTAGTCCACCTATTATCGCGTGAGCTTTCCTTAGGCTCATAATCTGAGGGGACCTCCGGAACCGGTCTCACGGGCACAAGAAACGGTCTTCTCTCTGGAGGGATGACGAAGCGGGCGATATTGTTTCTAGCTGGTGGTGGCATGGTCGATGTGTTTGTGATTGTGGTGAAAGAGATGAAGTCATGAAGTTATAGGAGAGCAACTTACGTTAGGAGCTCTTTATATGACTTGTCCGTTTCTTCCTGGTTCAAATTACCACTCTGTGATTAAATGCATGCCTCATCTGAACATTGCATCACTTTGAAACGTGAATGTGTAGCTATGGTAAGAGATAGTGCCGGATTGGGGTCGTTCAATAGCTCTACAAAAGCATGTCGGTGATTCTAGTATCACCACCAGACTACAGTAGACACTGTAGGTACTAGTGAATACTATCTGGTCTCCACACTGTAGATATTCAGATACCCCTTCCTCAACCTCAAAAATGCAAAGAGCAAATGGCCAATATAATATCTGACCTGGCGATATGTGGCAAATCAGTTCATGGAATCCTTTCTCAAGCCCTTCTCATGGCCATCATGGCATGCGTCTACCATCAGTTCGAACCACCCAAACGCCCATTTAACCCCAACCACACTCTAAGTTTAAGTCGGTCAGTTCAGGCATGATCTGAACATCTGAACCAGACACAGCGATCCAAACACCATGGCAGAACAGACGCAGAGTGAGTATCAGCGGGAGACACAGGTCAAGTGACACATACCAAGTGACACAGACAAGCTTTGTGCGTTTGCTCACAACCTCTAACCCAGTCGACCTCAACACACTATCGATCCCCCAGCTGGGCGAAATCAAACAGAAGCTGATGCAGGAGGTGGAGTTTCTCAACTCGTCGTTCCAGAAGCTGATTGAGGCCAAGCGTAAGTTCCAGGACTGTCAGGAGTCTGTGCGGGGCGTGGACGGCGAGAAAAACGACACAGAGCTCATGGTGCCACTGTCGTCGTCTTTGTACGTGCCCGGACGAATGAGCAACGTGGGCAAGTTCATGGTGGACGTTGGAACCGGTTACTACGTGGAAAAGGACGCAGATGGAGCCATTGCCCACTACCAGAAGAAGGTGGCGACGCTGGAAAAGAATCTGGGCGATCTGACGGCCGTGGCCGAACAGAAGGGTAAGAATCTCGAGGCCATTGACCAGATCATGCGACAGAAGATTGGCGAGGAGATGAAGAAGAAGCAGGCTCAGCAGGCGGAGTAGCGGAGGAGGGGGACCGATTAGGCAAAACGAATAGACCAATGAATTCTTATATACAGGTTGCCGTACAGTAGTCTACTTACTTATCATTCTTGGTGTCGTACTGAATGGTGACGGGACCATCGTTGACCAGCGCCACGTCCATCATGGCGCCAAACACACCGTCCTTGACGGTTCGACCCTCGGGAAGAGCAGCCTGGATCTTGGCCAGCACCTGGTCGTACAGCTCTTTGGCCTGGGGACCCTTGGCGGCGTTGTGGAAGTCGGGCTTTTGGCCTTTTTTGACCTTGGCAAACAGCGTGAACTGGCTGACACAGAGAACGTCGCCCCCAACGTCCAGCACGCTCTGTTTCCACTGCTGGGTGCCGTCTAAGGACGGCCACAGTTTGGTCTTGACGATTTTGTTGGCGACTTTTTCCACGTCTTCGACAGTGTCTTCATGGCCCACCCCGATTAGGACGACCAGGCCGTGGGAGATTCTGTGTTAGCGACGCGGAGGCGAGGCTCAAAGCCGAGCGGACAGCAACCATTTGAAAGTCCGAGTAGACGACCAGAGCAGAACAGGTCGACAGTATTGGACCGATCTGCCTAGCACCCAGACACAGTTGTCTCTGGTGTTCAATCTTCCTGATCCATCTTGTCCAAACTGGGTACTCAGAAGATCCACGAGATTCTCAAGATTGAGCCTGAGACTGGAGGAGAGAAGGGGCTGGCGTTGGCAGCACTGCTTTAGACAATGCCAGACCCACGTACCCTGAACAGTCCAAAATTCTTGTGTTTAAGGCTCTGAACCTGTCCTCTCCTGGTGGCTCGTATGTGGCTCTTGCTGACTGTTCTCACCGTCTGCTGATCTGATGTTGCACTGTGTTCTTCGCTGTAGTCATTCATGGTGTTGATTTCATAGCTCACGTCACAGCTCAAGTTACTGCTCATGTCACCCCCTCAGTCGTACTCACTGACTAACAATCTTGGCGTCGACGGTCACGGATCCGCTCTTGGCTCTCTGAATGACGGCTCTCATGGTGTCGTGGTAAGTGTGTGACTCAGATTTTGGGTGATCTGAACCGTGATCTCGTGCGAGGTTAATTGTGCATAATCGGAACGGAGTGATGTGAGGTGCGAAACTACTAACGGTAACGCGAAGTCGAAGCCGAAACCGTGTCAATTGCAACTCTTGGGTCTTGGTGGTTTTCTCTAGCATAACCGACGATTCCGGTCCTCTATATACCCTTCACCCCTAACAAAATGTCAACTAACGCTTTGATCACGGGCATGCATTTGGTTACAGTAGTATGCGATAGCTAGTAAAAATAAAATAAAATAAAATAAAATAAAATCCTACAAGCTCACAACGACTACAAAAAGTACGTAGAGTTCCGAGACAGGCATCAAGCTACTTCGGAATCATAACAATGCTTCAACTCGCTACTGTATCTTTACACTAATAAATAATCTATATAAAAGTACATGTGTACTCCGTACACCCTTCTCTTCACTTCACCCAGGTTGTCTTCTCAACGTTCCTCAACCGCTCAATCTCCTTCAGATCGGCTTCGTCGTTCTCACTTCGCTCCATTTCACGCTGCAGAATCGCCAGTTGCAAATTCAGCTGGTCGGTGATCAAAGCAGCCCATCCAAGATGGTTGTAACACTTGCGCTTGTCCTGCAGGCAAATGTGCTCCTTGTTGTGAAGAGCATCGTGAGAGGGCGAAGCGGACTTGCTTGGGTCGTCACTCATGGCAATCCCGACCAGCTCGTCTTGAGCAGCATACTCATTGGCCCAAGTATCGTGGTCCTTGTCCAGACGCGAGTCGTAGCCACAGAGATCCTTCTTCCGGACCCCTGCGGCTGTAGCAGCCTCTTCACTGAGACTCTTGGTTCGATCCTTGACGAGAGACATGTACTTGAGCTTTTGTTCAACAAACTTGAGCTGCGTAGAGGGCTGTTTGGGAGTCACGGGGGTCGCTTCAACCGGTACCGTCGATCCCAGAGTCTTGAAAACGTCCAGGTTGGGGGTCTGCTTGACAATGGCAGCCAGACGCTCTTCAGACAGCTTTCCAAACGGCTCCTCGCTATCGTCTGCCACACTGGAGTTGCTGTTGGTGCTCAGAGCAGCCACCCGGCCCTTCATGTACTGCAGTCCATGTTCTCGACAGCAGTACTTGGAGGGATACGAAACGGCCTTGCGACACTCCTCCAGCCGACACACCCGTTTCCAGGTGGTTTCCGTGCCGTGTTTCAGAGTCATCTGATGCGCCACCGTGGCCTCTTCTCCCGGTCGCATCTTCTCAGCTTTGCGTGTGCAAAACGGACAGCAGAACTTGTGCATGAGTTTGGCTCTGGCTGGCGTCATTCCCACACAGCTTCCATGGATCCATTCTTCACAGTAGTCGCATCCAATCATCCATTTGCCGTCGTCGGGGCGTCGACACACGCAGAACAGATCCTGATGGTCCTCGTCGCCCTGGTGGCTGGTATCCACTGGAGGAGCCCCAGCAGGGAGTTTGTAGTCTTTGGTGACAGGGACTTTTTGTTTCTTTTTGGGCGCAGGTCGACTCTTGGGCCGGGTGGGGCGTTTCTTCGACAACGATGACGTCTTGGTCACGTGAGGCTCGTATGGGTCAGGCGACTGGTCCATGAGATCGGAGGGGGTTTCTCTCGGTGACGATTCAGCCATGGAAGAGGGGGTCGCTGATCCCGTGTCGGGTTTGACAGCTGGCGAGGATTCGCCTAACTCGGGTCTGACCGTTGGCGAGTCATATTCACTTGGTGCTGCCTCTCGTTTCGCTGGAACACTCTTTTTCAACAACGAGTAGGAAAACCCTCCTCCACTGGGTTCATCATCGCTGTCGCTTCGATTCTCGTCTTCGTCGTCTTTTCGAGCAGGCGGATCGCTTGGAGGGTTGCTCTCGATATTGCTTGCTGCCTCAGGCTCCCGCTTGAAGTCCTCTTCGACTGTAGCGTCTGTATCGTCCGAAGTCGCGTCGTTGGAAGACATGTTGTGGTGGTGAGTTGAGGTGGTGAGAGTTGGTGATCGTGTGTTGATCGGACTTCATTGAGGTGTACTTGTAGTGAGACTGCATGAATGGTGTATGAGTAGCGTGAAAATTACCCAAAATGGGTGCTTACTAAGGGGTTGTATAATAAGCAGGTAATGTCTGGATCACGTGAGGATTTCTTCAGATCACGTGACCACGCCAGCCAGTTGATGGAGGCAATAAAATTGGTTTTCTGGGAATTCACCCCACACACACTATTAACTTGAAGAGACTTTTTCGGTACAAGTACAAGTATATAACCACCAAATGACATGCATAATCGGATTCTAAAAGAGAACCCTTTCATGGGCCCAAAAACACGTCCAACGAATCAGCTTTTAGAGAGGCTTGGATTGCGAGTGACGTAGAGCTGGAATCAGTGTTCCCGATCGGTTTTGACCGACCCACGCCGGTTCTGATAACTCTTCGGCCACATCCTTTAATAGAGGGAGTCTCAAGCAGACCCGCTGTACAACCCAATAAGTTATTATGAATCATGGTTATAAGAGAATGTAGTTTAGCTACAGGTTGACTGTCGATCACATTCAGTCACAGCTTGTAGTATCATAAATAATATTAGTACAGTTTCCAAGACTACAGAGTAGCTAGTCATCGTTCCTGAATAAGGCAGCTTGTCAGAGTGCTTTTAGCAACCAACAGGATGTTGCTGCGCAACACTCACTCTTGTCCGCTCAGTCATCTCAGTCAGAGTGCTACGCACTCTTCCCTCGCTTCCCTCGCTTCCACGCTCCCTACTCCATCGCCTGAAAAGGCCGCTTCTGAACCTCCTTCACCTCCTCCCCCTCAAAACACCGCTGGTACTCCTTCTCCTTCTCCTTCTCAGTGTACTCCTCGACGAGCTTCCTCACCACGCCCCTCAACCTCGACGCCTCCACACAAACAGGCGCCTCGCTGTCGTTGTACACAAACGCATTGTCGTACATGACCTCAAAGTCCGGCAGCATCTGCGCCACGTGGTTGTACTCCAGATTGAGCACCTTTTCGCGAATCTCCGTCATGGACATGGGACACTCAACGACTTCTCGGTAGCCCGGGATCTCGGGAATCTCCAAAAAGTACCCGTTGGCGTCCTGCTCGGTCATCTCGTCACACAGCTTGAGACAAAGACCTGTGACGGGAAGCAGAAGCGTTCGAATAAGCTCGCCCTGGACCTTGAGATAGTCCAGTTTGAGAGCTTCTCTTTCGGCCAGCAGCTCCACTCGCACCTTGATTCGCTCCAGCTCCGTGATCAACACAATCGTGTCTCTGTACCGCTTCTGTCTGTCCTCCACGGACTCCAGCTGAGTCGAAGCCACGGCCTGAGAGTTCTCCAGGGCAATGTTGAGCCGCTTAATAAGCGCGGCGCCTCGCTTGAACTCCCGCTTGAGAGCCCAGTACCGAGCCACCATGGTCACAAACTTGCGACAGTGCGCAATGTTGAACGGCTCTAGAGCTTCACAGATGCGATCGATGATGAGTTTGGGCAGAAGAGGTGTTCCCGCGGGGGTTTTCCAGGTGGGGAAGGCCTCGGTAACCACGGTAACGTCGGCTTCTGAGGGAGTGGGGAAATCCTCGCCTCCAGGAGTCACAGGCTGGGGTGTTTGCGATAGTCCTGTGTCCATATCCACATCCCCTCCAGTCAACGGAGTAGCAGCCTCACAGCCAATCTCAGAGGACTCTGGCACCTCGGTTATGGCCTCCGTAACTGCCTCCGTAACAGCCCTTCTCCTGCCTTTACCATCGTACCTTTCGGCAAACCACTTTTTCAAAGCCTTGATACGAACCAGAGTATCTTCGTCTCCTCCATGATTGTGACAGTAGGCTCTCATGGAGCCCGGGTCGAATATTGCGCCCTGAACGCCATGGAGCATTTCCATCTGTAACCCAGCTCGTCGAGCACAAGTCACGTGAAACGCCTGAACACAACTGCCACGTGCACACTGAATGCACGCGCCCATACGCTGCTTGCAAATGTAACAATGCAGCTTCCAGCGGCTTCGAGGGACGTCTCGCACGTGACTGATGGGCTCCATATTGCGGCCGCCAATCTTGATTTCGGGGATCCACAACGCGCAGATCACGTGACCCCAGTTCTTTTGCGTCGTCATTTTGAACGCTCCGACCTGGGATGGGCAGAAGATGCAGTTGCCCTTTTTGTTTCTTCTTCGGGCGCGGGAAAAACTGCATTTCTTGCACAGCCACTGTCCCTCTGGAATGTGGGTGACGCCGTAGCACTCCTGATGGCACGCCATATCGCATCCGTCGCAGTAAACAATGGCGTTGGAGTTGTCGCATTCGGACTCGCCACAGATACAGCAAGCCTGGTCGTCCAGAGAGTCCATTTCGTCGTGGGTCTGTGGAGGCTTAGGAGGCATAGAGGAGGCCAACGAGAACCAGTGGCGTTCAATGAGCGTCACGACGTACTCGAACATTTCGTGGGTCGGTGGAAACGGGCCCTGGGGAGGCTCTGGGGTGTATCCCTTCAAGATCAGCTGACCTTCCTCATTGTAAGTTGGTTCGTGGTTGGAGAGGTGGGCCTGAGATGAATCTTCGGTTTCCGACTGTGCAGCTTCTTCGGTCTTGTCCTCCGCTCCGTCCCCCCTCGGCCACTCTTCAGTAATCATGTCCATGAAAAAGGCGTCTTGTTCGTCCATATCGTACTCCACTCCTTCCACCTCAGGTTGTTCCTGCATGTACTCCTCTGGAAGCGTGAACTCCTCGGTCATCTGGTACCCTATCTGTTCCAGCGCCGGCGTCACGTCGAGATCAAACTCGTCCATGGGCAGCAGGCTGAAACTGGCCTTGTTGAGCCTGACTGTGGGGTCGAGACGCGGATGTGGCGGCGGTTCTCGCAGAATCTGGCCATCGGAGTAGCATTCGAGTTTTTCGATGAGATCCAGATCCGAGTGGAACTCCTGGTGTGGGATCTCCTCACGTGGTTTCCCGTAGGGATTGTGAATTCCCAGTAATGAGCTGTCCATGTGGTAGTACTGAGCTCAGTATGTTGTGAGGAATGAATTTGTCGGCTGGTTTGTCGGTAAAAGTGGGGTTTAGACGCGTTCAAAAGGGTCTGTGCTCGATGTTGGATGATTAGAGCGCGGGTTCCACTCTTTCTGACACTTTCCCTGCTGTAATCAGTGTTCTACAGGCTCTGCTGATGACTCTGTTGATGTCAATGCCCTGTTGTTGTAACCCTGTAGACGTTGTATCTCTGTGTGGCGTTTGTATCTGGGTGTCGCCTGCTCCAGTGATGTCGTCTGTGTAACTTGATAAAACCGTTACTTAGCAGCTCTGCACTGCTGATTCTGTTGCCACCGTGTGTCGCGAAAAAAAGTAGAGTTTGATGTTGGACCTAACAATTAGAGTGCGTCGTGCAGACATCACAACATTGTGGTGGAGAGGGTTAGAGGGGAGGTCAACAGGAGGAATATTCACTCGAAGAAAAAAGTTGAAATTTGAGGGGGGTTTTTATAACCTAGCGGTACTTTCTCAAGTTTCAGACTTCAAAAATCTCCAATGCAGCCCAAGCTGGGGTAACCCTCTCACGAATCCCTTACTATCCTTCCCACTAAATAAGCTTCTGATAGTCTGCAAGGCAAGTAAAATTATAGCCCTTAAGAATCGACATCAGACATCACCATCAGCACTCATCACAGCACTACTTGTACCTGATACTTGTGACATCATACAGCAGAAGATCCACACTGATTATTCACGAACACTACAGCAATCAAGTCACCACCTTACAACACAACCCATCAACTAATCACACACAACCACAGCAAAGATGGACATGCAAAACCGAGTCGGTTCGAAAAAAGGAGGTGAGTGTTGAGAGAGAAGGAGGAGGAGACACAATCAGGCAAGTGACACAAAGTCGGCTTGATGGACCTGATGAACCTGTTGAACCTGAGAGACCACTCAAAATGATAGTCAATGCCAGGGCATAGGAGCGATATTTGGGTGGCGGCTATCAAAATGACATAGCTAATGTCATGCGACCTACTCATCACCCATAGTTCGTTTGCTCGTCACCAACAGGTTGTTGTCCATTCGAGACCTACGGCCTCTCACTACCAGTACGTGCTAACACAGGCGGCGGAATGGCATCCGAATCACAAGCCAACCTCCACCGACGAGAACGACTGCGCAAACTCGCCAGTGAACAGCTCGACATCTCCAAAGACCCCTACATTTTCAAAAACCACCTGGGCTACTTTGAGTGTCGATTGTGTCTCACCAGCCACGTGACCGACGGCAGCTACCTGTCCCATACTCAAGGCAAGCGACATCAGCAAAACCTGGCAAAGCGAGGAGCTCAGAGTCGAGATGGACCTCGGGAGCAGAATCGCGAGCTCTCTGGAGCCAACAAGATTCACATCAAAAAGTCTGCGTTGAAAATCGGACGTCCGGGCTACAAGATCACCAAGGTCAAGGATCCTCTCACCAAACAGCTTGGTCTGCTGATGCAAATCAACTTTGCCGAGATTGGAACGGGGGTGACGCCAAGATACAGATTCATGTCTGCGTTTGAGCAAAAGGTGGACGTGCCTGCGGACAGACGGTTCCAGTACCTGTTGATTGCGGCTGAGCCGTATGAGACGATTGCGTTTAAAATTCCGGCCAAGGAGCTGGATCAGCATCCCAGCAAGTTTTGGAGTCATTGGGATAAGGATCGGCGGGACTACGTGTTGCAGGTGATGTTCAAGTCGGAGCGGCCATGAGCGTACGACCATGAGCGTACGACCATGAGCGTCCGACCATGAGCGTAGCGATTGGTAGTAGCTGATGGTCGTACGCGATTGTCTATGCTTAGCTGATTGCCAAGTTCCATGCTTAGCTGGTCGATTCATCTTCCGCTTCTCCGTTGGCACTCTGCATGTTAGCTTCTAGCATGTCTTTTATCCTCTCCCCCCTAAGTCTCACTTGCCATTGTCACACTCCTACCTGCATTGAAACGTCTGGGGTAACAAGGCAAGACAGGGAATGACGTTGGACAATGAGAGGGAAGATAGAGGAGTGCATTGACGTGGACTAACTTATTTATCATGGTATAATTGTATAATAGTGAAAGACGAATGTTCACAGTAGACGTTAGCATGGTTGTAGCTTTGGTGTAGTACAGGGAGTGACAGTATCGTACCGTAGCTACCAATTACTCTACAATGAGTACAGTGCTCGCACCTGTTCCAAAATCCAGCCTTTGTATCTATAATACAGCTATACATTAAACTCTATAGAATCTGAGAACGCTACCAGAATGTGTTCAGTATTTTTGCACGTTTTGAAATGCGTTGAATAAAGAACAATCAACGACTTACACATCACACCACAACTCTACTATCCAGATGGATTATTCTCCTTAGGGAATTGCCTGAACTCTTAGAAGGCACCACAAACGAGGACTTCTTCTTTTCATTTTCATTTCCATTTTTTAATTTTCATTTCTCCTCCCCAAACGTGGGGTACATCCGTCCACCCTTGTTGCATCTCCAACGCCTAGACATGCACCTGAAGCATCTACTTCCCCACTCTCGGTGATGAGGATGTAGATGGAAGTATGGATGTGACAGAGGGTCTGTGACTGTGCCTGTTCCGCAAGTATATATATACCCTCGCCCGCCCTGAATTCTCAGCACCAACAGCTTCTGCTACAACACCACAACAACCATCTCTTCTACTTTCGCCATGACCACCATCCCCAAGACCCAGAAGGCCATCATCTTCGAGACCTCCGGAGGACCTCTCATGTACAAGGACGTGCCTGTTCCTGTTCCTGCCGACGACGAAATCCTCGTCAACGTCAAGTACTCTGGCGTGTGCCACACCGATCTCCATGCCTGGAAGGGCGACTGGCCTCTTGACACCAAGCTTCCCCTGATTGGAGGCCACGAGGGCGCCGGCGTCGTTGTTGCCAAGGGCAAGAACGTGACCACCTTTGAGCTGGGCGACTACGCCGGCATCAAGTGGATCAACAAGGCCTGCTACACCTGCGAGTTCTGCCAGGTTGCTGCTGAGCCCAACTGTCCGAACGCCACCATGTCGGGATACACCCACGACGGCTCGTTCCAGCAGTACGCCACCGCCAACGCCGTCCAGGCCGCCCATATCCCCAAGAACTGCGATCTCGCCGAGGTGGCTCCCATTCTCTGTGCTGGCATCACCGTCTACAAGGCTCTCAAGACCGCAGCTCTCAAGGCTGGCGAATGGGCCGCTGTCACCGGTGCTGGCGGAGGACTCGGCTCCCTGGCTGTGCAGTACGCCAAGGCTATGGGCTACCGAGTTCTGGCTATTGATACCGGCGCCGAGAAGGAGAAGATGTGCGCCGAGCTAGGAGCTGAGGTGTTCATCGACTTTGCCAAGTCCAAGGATCTCGTCAAGGACGTCCAGGATGTGACAAAGGGCGGTCCCCACGCTGTTATCAACGTCTCCGTGTCTGAGTTTGCCGTCAACCAGTCGATTGAGTACGTGCGAACTCTGGGAACCGTTGTTCTCGTCGGTCTGCCTGCTGGCGCTGTCTGCAAGTCGCCCATCTTCCAGCAGGTGGCCCGATCGATCCAGATCAAGGGCTCGTACGTCGGAAACCGAGCCGACTCCCAGGAAGCCATTGAGTTCTTTGCCCGGGGACTGGTCAAGTCTCCTATTATTGTTGTGGGACTGTCTGAGCTGGAGGGAGTGTACAAGCTGATGGAGGAGGGTAAGATTGCTGGTCGGTATGTGCTGGACTGTTCTCGGTAAACACGGCAGTGAGTGGCCAAAGGCCACGAACGGACAACATCCTCATGGTCTTTCACACGCTGTGTATTTGACAGAGAGATCTTCTGGTGTTGTTCTTACGATGATATGATAATGATTTAAGTAGTAAATGACGGTGGTGAGAATTTGTTGTAGGTCATTCCAAAACACTGAGACAGTACAGTGTACAGTACTGTAGGATAGTGCAGTCGAGCATATTGCAGACTTGTATATGTCAAAACAGTCATTGTAAAAGAGATACAATGCCACCATTCGAACCAGAAGAAAACGCCGAGTTGAATGATACATCGTACTGATACATCCTGTTGTTTTTCGTGCTTATATATTTCATGGACTTCCATTAACCTCATGGCCAAGAGGGATCATGTTTGATGCTATACAAATCGTCACATTGCACATGCTAACAGGTTTCGTTTGTTGAGCTTTGTTAGATGTAAGATAAGTTTTGGTCACGTGAGTCAGGTGATTGATTTCTGTGTCGATTTCTGACACTTTCAAAGACGTTCACAATCACCTCAGTCATATTTCGCTACACAGCGGCACTATCCGTCATGATCAGCATCTCGTAAGGATGTCCAGTCACGTGATATGAACCTCTGAAAAGGGGATTTCGATGCTTTGAAGGTCTTGGATCGATAGAGACGAAATGGTAGACCGAATGCGACACTCAAACAAACATTTAGCAAGATACAGCCCCTACAGTCTAAACAAAAATCTTTTTGCTGGCGGTATTTAGCATGAGATATTCAAACGATCACAGCTCTATGGCGTCATGCTGAGATTGCAGCGCACTTGTTGGTAAGTTGCTATGTAGCTTTCAGATTGTACTGTTAGAATTTCTCTACGACGTCTGGAACCATAGAAATGCATACCCATTGCAACTTTTTCTTCAGCAACTCTCAACCAAGCTATCTTAACAAATATCACACGCCGATTCTCGACAGCACCAGGAACACGAAAAAAATTGATATTTCAACAGCGCTAAAAGTGCTCGTATTGACTGGTAGTGTTCCAGAGATGGCTTATAAGGTCTCTGCTGTTTTTTAAGGTCGCTCATCATAACTCCAGCCACTGCTGCCTAATGGTAAAATGTACGGGTGTTAGATTTTGCTATGGAGAACCCTCCAACGCCATAGCCACTACGATTGTACCAGACTCTTGAATAGAATTGCTCATGTGACCAGATATATTCATCATAGCTGTGGTAACTTTTGCTGTGATTTGCTAAATGCATTTCCCTAGAAATTCGCCTGATCAGGGTAGTTTCATGTCCAAATATTGTTCCGTGTAACATGGTCATCAATCAAGTAAAGTTAAGTAAAATACAGCCCCAAAATATTGAGTTCTGGTGCAGTAGTCCAATCGCAAATCCAACTACACCATTACAATCAGCGGCTTACATTGAATGGACCCAACCACTTTCAATCACCACCATCTTACATTTACCGCCAATATATGACTCCTTGAATTCCCCCCAAACGACCCTTCTAAAATCATCACGCGATAAAGTTTATGCAGACGCGTGCATTGGAATATCAAACGAAACTAACGAAACCGAACGAACCAAAAGAATCACTACCAAGACAACCACCACCTTCTTTCCCCCCAACAATGTCCCGGAAAGACGCATGGCCACAGGAGCAAATCGACGCTCTGTTTGCGGTCTTTGACAGTATAGGCCCCAAGGAGCTCAATGTACTGATGCGACCAGGAGCCCGGTTTGGCAACTTCATGGAACAGGCCTGTATGGGTGTTTTTGGCGAGGTGGAGCCCAAGCTGCTGACGCGGGTGCGCAGCCGGGTGTCTCGGATCAAGCGCGATTTTCTCGACTACTTGATTTTGCTTCGAGACAAAGAACGGGACCCTTCAGTGGCTGATGAGGAGTACTCTCGGAAGCTGGCGCTGCTCTATCAGCGTCTTCCTAAGAGTCTGATAGGCTTGCACGTGACCTTTGATGTGAAAGAGGATGTTTCAGATTACGAGGAGGCTGACGAGAAGCGTGGCAAGGTGAAGAGTAAGAAGGATACTCCTCCTGCTGCTGCTGTATCTTCAGTGACCAAACCTAAGCCGTTATTTCGAGTACCTGTTGATAAGAGCAAAAAAGGGGACAAGAGAACTTCTCCTGAGGAAGAACCAGCTCCCGTTACTGGCAAATACAAACTGGACGGATACGGAGGAGGAGCCACTGTGGAAAAGGTGGGCGGTTCTAATGTGGTCAAAGACGCAATTGTTGATGAATCTATTCATATTGGAGAAGACGATATTTTGTCGGGGCCAAGGAACCAAATATCTGCCCAGGAAGCGCTCAAAAGAGAACAGGCCGAGGCTCTAAAGGCTTTTAAAGAGCGTGAGGAGAGGTTGAGATTGAGAAGGGAGGGCTCGGAAGGAAGAACCAGTTTGTTTGGAGGCAGCGACGTTGAGGTTTCTGAAGAGAATTCTGACAAAAAATCGAATTCTGACAAAAAAGCGGATTCTGACAAGAAACAAAAGACTACTGAGAAAACGTCTTCATCGCAAAAGTCTAGCACTGCTGACAAGGAAACTCTAGAGAAGGCTTTAGTTAAGGAGGGTGAAGGCGGAGCAGAGAATGAGAAATTCTTCAAGGCAATATACTCTCGCAAAGCAAATCGCGAAGCAAGACAAGAAGCACTAAAACTAATGCACAGCGGCGATTCCGACGAGGAGATGTTCCCCCTGGGACATGGTGAAATGTCCTCGCTGCCCACGAGCACTCCAAAGCGTCTCAAACGTCACCATAACTCCACTCAGGAACACTCCAGTCCTACGAAACGAAACTCGTCTCTCTCTCAACGGCTGAGTGTTGGTTTAGACGACGACGAATCGGACAACGACTTCTTGCTCAACACTTCTGAGCCCAAGAGGGCAACATCACGTGGCCAGAGCTTGCAAAAGCTTCCGGCTCCAATTCAGCCTACCACAACAGCACAAGAACCTCCTAAAAGAAAACGGGGAAGACCAAGAAAGGATGCAGTTCCAGCAACTGCTATTTTTGGCGCCGCAGCCCCGACTAACGCTTCTACAGCAGCTTCTACAGCCCCTCCAAAGACCCGGGTCTCAATGTCGAATGCCAACTCGTCCAATTTCCATGTTAACTCCAACGCCAACTCTGACGCAATGTCGTCCAACCACCTTCCGCAGTACCTCGATGGAATGCAACAGTTTCTCAGCTCGGTGGAACGACTCTACGTTCTGGCCGATGGAGACGCAACCATGCGAAAAGCCCTTGCTCAGCTGGTTGTAGCCACCACAGAGAAGATCGAGAGGTCTACCATGGGCTGAGCAAACTGACCAGATGGATGCCTGCAGATAGACAATCTTCGAGACCTACGACGGCTATGCTTGTAACGGACTTTTTCTTCAGTCTGGGTAACTCCTTCGCTCTTCACTTCGGTAGAACATCCTCCACCAAGTCAGACAGTACAGCTCTCACTGCAGAATGTTACATACAGCTTCATCGTACAGACCTGTGAAAACAAACATGGAGTCTAGACTTGGTTTCCACAATCTTCTGAGTCATTGCTGGGACTTTTGGTGGACGCTTAATGGAGCACCATAATGCCTGACTGCACAGCTTAACTACGAACATGGAGTAACACCACCAAATCGCCTACTGCTCAGCCAATCAAACACCATCACACTTCTCTGCTAATTTATTACAATAATATCTCCCTCTTTTTGCCTATTCCAGTATCAGCTAATCTTACAGTGCAGGAAATTGCGCATGCCGTGTGCATGGTGGAGTGCATCTATCGTACGTCCCCATACCTCTATAGGGGGGACCCGAATGTACATAATCCATCCTTATGGAAAAATACGTAGAGAGCCCACCTCAAAAAGGTGGAGATGAGATGATAGACTTGTTCCTACTTTTGTCTCAACACCCCAAAATCATGCTCTTTGTGGCAACGAAATCGATACCCTCGTGTCACGTGACCTGCGAGTCCCCCACGGGTGAGTTCCCCACGTTTGATCATGTCCCCAAATCTACTGAAGAGGTCTTAGCTGAGAGACCACCAGTTACAAGGCATGTGTCAGTGGGGACGAATACGACCACAGACACAGTCACAAGGTCAGCAGGGACGAACACAGAGCACAGAAAGGGGCGTGAGGCAGGCACAAACACAGAGGGTGTGATACGGACAGTCACGGTGTCATCAGGTACCAACACAGATCATGTGCCAGACAGAGCGATAGTATCAACGTCGACAAACACCCCACCATACAATCCCGAACAAGCCATCATCTCCAACAAACTGGAAATGCTGAGCCACTCCCTAAAGGGCTACAGAGAGACGCGGGAACGGGTCGACACAATCAGAGACCTCCATCAGGCGCTCAACCAGGCCAAGACTCTCAACCTGTTACTGCGGCAACGGCTCAAAGAGATCAGACACGAGTGCAATCTGCTCATGAACTCCAATGCGCATTTACCGCCTGTCGATCCGTTGTACCAGGCTGTTTGGATGGCTGGCGTTTTTCCCCAGGACAAGTTTGTGCTGTTTTACCGGCAGAACTCGCAGCGCATCCAGCTTCTCTACATTCAGTACCTTTACAAGTTTGGAGGTAGTGAGTCTGAAGTGTGTCATTCGTATGCCTTTCAGCTGTTTCTAAGAGAGTATCTTGGATGTGCCACGAATGTCAGGCCGATGGGGTCACGGGGTGGTTCAAGTGTGGGGTCGAGAGCAGGATCGTCTGGAATGGGATCGTCTGGAATAGGGTCGTCTGGAATGGGGTCGTCTGGAATGGGGTCGTCTGGAATGGGGTCGTCGAGAATGGGATCGTCGACTATGGGGTCTAAAGGGTATGTTTCGTCCAGAAGTAGTTCCGGCTACTCCGAAATGAGAAGTGAGTCTAGAGGTTATTCCACCGACTCACAGTTGTGGTGTTTGGAGGAGTGATGAGAGTATTTTATAGCATAATGCATTTTGGACTGGAGGGAATAACCAGTCTGTATCTACAGTTGAGAGCAAATAACAATTTACATTGATGTGGGGATGGCCATATGTTTTGCCTGATTCGATCTGAACCATTGTCGACGAACCCGATATTGGAGAAAAGAAGACGGGTATATGCATCGATAGGAATGTATGATAGGCCATCTAGAAGAAACGTATTGCGAGTCGTGGTTGTCTGTCCTGGCTCTACTAAAGATGACAGCTGTCGTGCTCTTGAGGTTGTCATAATCATTGTATTCATGTATCATAATGTCATAAGTGCTTCCCACAAAGCAGTGTATGCACCGGTAGGATGTTTAGGAGGGCACAGATCGAGTCTGGAGCTCGTGCTGAAAATAGCCAATGCCATTCTCAAGCTTGTCTAGTTACTAGAGCTTCCCCTAGAGACAGCAGGAGCTCTTTGAAGAGAGGGTTTTTGTCGCAGCTCGTCACAAGTGCAGATCCGATTCGAGAGAATAGAACGATGGAATCGATCGAGACATAGTTCATAGCATTTCGCTGTCCGTTACCGCTCGTTCATAATGTGTGCTTTCTTTCAAAGCTGTTGTTCGTTCAAGACTTGTCGGTTCGAAACCAGCCACTCACTTTAGTTCAAAGCCTGTTGTTGTCCGTTCGAGACCCACGGCCTCTCACTTTCGAAAACGTCCCAACCTCTCCTCATCATCTCTCACCAACTCATAAGCCGGCAGAAACTCCGCACAAGTCCCCTTCTTCAACAATTTCGGATTCGGAACAGTCGAATCAGTTCCCCCCAAAGACGTATATCCCTTGTCATAAAGACAACAATAAGAGGTATCTGTGCCTCTCAGGAAATCCCAAATGTTCACGTACTTCCAGTCCAGCACCGGATGGACTCTCATGAAGTCAGGCCAGCCCGAATCGGTCGGATCAAACGGCGTCAACTGTTGCCCATAGGGATCCGAGCGTCTGATTCCGACGATGATGGCCTTAACGGTGGGGTTTTCGCCCAGAAAATGGCCGAAAGCCTCCTTCATCGGCTCACTGAGCCGGATCTGTTCCAGTCCATACTCCTGACACGACCTGTCCACAAATGCATCCACCTCTTCAAACGCCTTTTCCGAGGCCACGTAGACGGATTTGAACGAGCCCAGCTTGTCGAGAACGGCGGGCTCGTGCTCAAAGCGTCGCCACAGAGCCGCCAAAAGAATAATAACCATCACCTGACAGTCTTTGCCTCCGTTGTAGGAGAGAGAGATTTCGTTCAGTCTGAGTTAGTCAAAAGTAACGACGTGACGATCTAACACTGATCCAGCAGAGGTAGAGCAAAATGAAGAGCGTCACCGTGATCAGTAGAGTAATGAGAACACGGTGGACTCTTTCAAAGTCGCTTTCCCTCAAGTTCAACCACCCCAACCCACTACCGAGGTATGATGACTGATCTGGAAACAGCCCCGTGAAACTCTGTCAAATCCGCTCCGATCGCGAATCGAATTCCACCAAAATCATTCCCTTCTCTCCAGCATCACAACCAGCCCACTCACGCCCCGATACAACCGCTGGATCACCCCCAAACCCCCAAATCCATTTTCGACAACTCACTCATATCGCTGTAACGCCTCGTGTAACACTCTCAGGGACTCCCGGACCTGGTCCTGGGTCGCCTTACGTAATCCGCTGCCGTTGGATGCTAGAAACGAGTCCACCACGCCGGAGAACTTGTGGCACGTCTGCGAAAACATGGGGTTGTATGGAGAGTGAAATTTGGCCTTGGGCTGAACAAGCATGTCGAGGGTTAGGGTCTGGGAAGGTAGTCATGTGATTATGGCAGACATGAAAAGTATAAGTGTCAGTCCTTTGGAGCAAACAGCGGTGATTTCATTTATGGGGGTGCGGGAAGGTCGCGTGATGGAGAAAAGGGGGTGATTATGGATCACGTGATGCAGAATGTGAGGCTTGGAAAAAAATAGAATAAAATGAATTCGATTTTAAATGCCCTTCTTTTGAGTGCAGTATTACTTGGGAACAGCTGAAAATACTTGGAATTGGGATCACCATATTTCAGGGGTTCAAGGAAGGCCAGAGATTAGTTGAAAATACAATTTTATAGCCCTTCTCTCATAGAGCAGGATGATCAGCCAAAGTCCGATTGGAATCATATTATATCTTGCGTTAAGTGTATTTCCGTGTTTCGGGGAAGTATTTACAATAAAGGCTGTACTTGGATTAAGGCGAACTTTAACCACCCGGCTGGTTGACGTGTTTTCAATACAGGCCACGGGCTCGGACTCCGATGTCACGTGACTACCCCCACACATACATCACGTGACCAGCCCCTCCACACTATGCACTGGAACTCTAAAATGTCGTCTTTTCTTCCGCAATATTGGTAATCGAACCGCAGACCCCGCTTGTGTGGAGAATGGTTCTGGAGTGTGACTCTTGTAGCGCCAAAATTACCACCGCTCAGCTCGCTTCGAAACTCTAAATCTTTCGGCCGGGGTAATAACTGCCGCGCACATGCATGATCTAACCTGTATATAAGCGCTACACGAGTGTGAGAACAGCACACTCTAAAAACACCAGAAATGCTCCGACTCCATCAAATTCGACATGTTCGCCAAATTCGAACATTCTCCTCGGCCAGAACCCTCCGCAACGCCTCCCAGGATCTTCCTCTGGCAGGTGTAAGAGTGGTGGACATGTCTCGAGTTTTGGCCGGTCCTTACTGTACACAACTGCTGGCTGATCTGGGGGCAGACGTGATCAAAATCGAGCATCCGACCCGTGGAGACGACACTCGAGCATGGGGCCCTCCTTTTGCTCCTTATACAAAGAAAAACGACGCTCTGGGTGTTTCATCTGATATGGTGGAGGTTGCAGGAACCGCTCCTGGCGAATCGGCCTATTTTCTCTGTGTCAATCGAAACAAGAAGTCGGTGGGTCTGTCGTTCCAGTCGGACGAGGGCAAGGCTGCTCTCAAACGTCTGATCGCCTCGGCTGACGTGTTTGTGGAAAACTACGTTCCTGGCACTTTGAAGCGATATGGCCTGAGCTACGATGATCTCAAGGAGGCCAACCCCAAGCTCATTTACACGTCCATCACCGGATACGGCCAGACGGGGCCCTACTCGCATCGTCCCGGCTATGACGTCATGGTCGAGGCTGAAATGGGTCTTATGCATATCACTGGAGAGCCCGATGGAGCTCCTTCCAAGGTGGGTGTTGCAGTCACAGATTTGACTACGGGGCTCTATGCATCCAACTCCGTGCTAGCTGCTCTCATAAAACGGGGCGTTTCTGGCAAGGGAACGCATATTGACGCGTCTTTGGCCGATTGCCAGGTCGCTTCTCTAGCCAACATTGCTTCTCAGGTTCTCATCAGCGGTAAACCCGATTCAGGACGTCAGGGAACCGCTCATCCTTCAATTTGTCCCTACCAGGCCTTTGATACCGCCGATGGAAGTATTATGATTGGAGGAGGTAACGATAACCTGTTCAAACTGGCCTGTGATGCTCTAGGTAAGCCTGAGTGGAAAACGGACCCCAGATTCCTCTCTAACGCCCTGAGAGTCAAAAACAGAGACATTCTGGTGCCCGCCATTCACGAGGTGACCAAGACGAAAAAAACCAACGACTGGGTCGACATTTTCAAGGTGTTCAACTTCCCGTTCGCTGCAATCAACGATATCCAGACCACGCTGAGTAATGAGCACGTGGTGGCACGTGACATGATCCAGACCGTCGACCATCCTGTCTGTGGTCCCATGAAACTCGTTGGAGTGCCTGTCAAGTTTTCCGACCAGACTTCGCAGCCTAACATTCGAATGCCTCCTCCCTTGCTTGGTCAGCATACCTTTGAGGTTTTCCGAGACGTTGGATATTCTGATCAGGAGATTAATAAGTTGGTCAAGGATGGTGTTATTCGTGGCCGGACTGATGTTGTTTGATGTAATTGAATGAATGATGATTAATGATTGATGGTTTTGCGGGTTTGGTTTTTTTTTTTTTTTTTTTTTTTTTTATGACGATTTTGCGGTTTTGCATATTTGACAATATCACAGGGAAATGATTTCAAACATGCATAACACAACAAGCATCGAAGACTCGATTGTTTGGAGACTCTTTTTTGTGCTCTCAACGGTCTTTTAATTCTTTTCTTGCGATTATTCATGATTTTACAATCCCGACGACTTTTCAGTTTTGACGACTTTTTGTGGCCCGAGGGATGTCCGGTGTGGCAGAAACTGGGTGTTTCGATTGTCACGTGATTTAGACTACTGTTGATATTTTATTCTGACTTAACTGCGCACTAACTGTCAGAATCGACCTCATCTGTACACGTATCTATTTTCGCCGACTTTTAAAAATCAATGTCCTACCAATCGATATAGGTGGGTTGATATTAAGGTTTAGTTACCCCAGATTGACGTTTTGACGGTGGTGACAGAGTACGACTTATATCTCTGATTTATAATAAAACTGCATAATCATCATCCTCAACTTGTTCCATATCCACTGAATCTACTCCACTTTCTCTACCATCAATATTCACCGACTTCGATCCTTCCCCGCAAAATCCCCTGAGACACTCTATACGTATTTAATGCACGTCATGCATACTATAATAACCTTATTGCTGGGTTGTATACGAGATCACACACCTTCCGTCTTCCCCACACTATCACCACAATACCACACAACACAATGGCCGTCACCAACAGAAAAAAAAGCCAGCCTATCAAGTCGCAGCCCAAATCGCAGTCCGCAAATGTGACACAAAAGGACAAGGGGTCCACGGACCAGACCAAAGACGAAACCTCAGAGGAGGAAATCGCCAAATCGACCGCAGAGACGCTCAGGGAGTTTGCCAAAATGGCTCTCTACGCTCTGATGATCACGGCCATTAAGGCGGTCATCAAGTTCGCGTACCCCGATACGTCGGCCATGTTCAACTGGCAAAAGTCGGCCGTGATCACGTGGGCCATTCTCATGGTCGCCCAGACCTGTCTCTATCTGTCCAACGTGTTTAGTAAGCAGAAGAAGAGCTCTGGTCTGGTTGGAGGGTTGGCTGCAGTGGGGGCTTCTCTGGGCTATCATGCCATTGCGCAGCAGTAGCAGAGCGGGGAGGATGAAGACCTATTTTGATTACGTAACGACTGATGAATATATTGTTTGATTGAGTTAGCCTCATATCAGCCGTGCGATGCTGGAGCTAGACTAAGGTGATAGGTGGTCAAAGGTAGATCGTGCCAGGTAACGATTAAGTACGGAGTAGCTGTTGCAACGCTCTTAGTAGTGGTGTTACGGTAATAGAAGAAGAAGTTTCTTGTTATTTTTTTGTTTTTCAAGCTCATCATCTACTGAAGCAGCATCTAGTCTACTCGTTACTAGGTACAATAACTGTCATTTCAGAAAGTCATTCTTGTTGAATGTAGCTAGTTAGATCTTTACATAAACACCGAATACTCATGAGTGATTTACAGTACATTCAGATATCTCATGGTAGGGAGCTACCTACTGACTCGATCTCTTGTGGTGAACAGTTTAGTGCACTCCATTCTCCTTTCTGGTGATCCCTCAAATGGGTTGTAGTCCAAGTAGCGAATTCAACTATACACTACAGTAGGCTACCATTGGGGTAGTGTCTGTCAGCTGACTATTCGGTGTTATGCCGTTTTTCGCAACCTCAGGATCTTTGATATTGCACCCTTGGAAGGAAAATGTCTAGCTAGAAGCGAGGTAAAGGGGCAAAAGGGTCATTCAAAAAATGAGGCAGGGCTGTTTGCGATATTTCAGTGAAAGACGGATCAGAACCGCTGCATCGTCAGTCTCCACAATGACCCAACTGTCTGGGCCGTTCAGACGGCGGTTTCTACACTTTTAACCACGTACTGTTAGCTATTGAATGAATGATAACCAAGGAAGTCCCACAGTCTTTATTAGAACGGCTGACTCTAAATCTTTAGCCATGGAGATATAAGCTGGCCACACACAGAGTTGATATACTGAGCTAAACAGTATTTGGAAAAGATGGGCGATTTCATCATGTGATACCTTCCATTTTTGTCACAGTACTGTAGCATAGATATGACTTGCCAAAGCAAGAAGTGCGAGACCTAGATTTTGCTCTCCAATGTGAATCCAATGGTAATACTCATCATTACGTTTTCAACAAGGCCAATTCTGCAGTTGGTATTTGCCATTATCTAGACAATAGAGAATTGTTGCTTTGCGAGTGCTGTATGACTTGTAAAGAGGTGATCGCCTTGTAAGTACAAATCCCTCAGCTTGGTGATTCCAAGGATATGCTTTAATGAACCACAACTGCTTTGGAGTACTGTACTGTATCTAAGGGTGTTACTCTTTTCATCGTCTCAACACGCCCTGAATGACAAATAAATATACATTTCTAACAATATGAACCCCGAACCACCAGCCAATAAATAAATCCTTGCTTACTGCCCCTCCAAGGCCTCCAGCGAACTCTTCAACCACAGCATCAACCGCTCCTTGTCGTTATACTTGCCCTGGAACTTTTCTCGCTCAGCGACAGCTCGATCAGCTTCAGCGGTAGCCTGCAACAGATCGCCCTGAAGAGCTCCAGTCTCCGTCTTTCTCTCCGCCAGATCCTGCTGCAATTGCGGCACCAGCTCCTCTTGCACCTGGGTCAACATCTCTTTGCTGGTCTGCAATTCAGCTTTACTCTGTTCCAGCTGACTCTCCAGATCCTGCAAAGATTGGCCCATCATTTCAGCCAGATGCGGTTCAATGTTGTGGTTCTCGGCCTGGAGCTGCGAAAGCTGCTCTTTGACTGCTTCTAGATCACGTGTCAACCTCTTCTTAACCTCCCTCTGTCCACTCATAACCTCATCCTTAGCGACCACCTCCTGCGCCAGTTCCTCCACCTCTTTGCTGATCTCCTCCACCCGGCGTTTCTCCACACGCAGTTTCTCCTTACCATCAGCAGCCTCGGCTGCTATGGCGTCGATATCGGCCTGTTCGAGCACTCTGTCATTTGTGGTCAGCGATCGGATGAACTTCTCCTTGTTTTCCTGCTCCAGAAACGCGAATTTCACGTTCTTGAACTGCTCGCGTAACTGCTGCAGTTCCGCTGAGTAATCAGCGACTTCCGGAACCGGATTCTTGCGGTACACGCGTTTGTACTTGTCGATAGATAGGGACATGTGGTGGTGATCAAATGTCCTGTGTTTAAGAAGGTTGTCCTGGTTACGAATATAAACCTTAATTACGCGACGGACGTGACATGCAGTAGGGAATACAATGATGACCTTTAAACACGCCTACTTGTAGTAGTTGTCGGAACAATTAGAGCTCAGCGAGATCGTTGGTAAACACGCGAAAAAAAAGCGACTTTGTGTTGGTTTTGTGGTATCTGTGCGCAAAGGTGCCGAAATCTGCTACAGGACGCTACAGAGATGTTCAGGAAAAAACAGCTATACCATTGGGATCTGCATAGTCACATTTCAATACAAAAGTGGGGCCTGTGTTTCTACAAATCTACTAGAAGTTGTCCTTATAGTCATCCTCAGTTGTGCCTACATAAAGTTTCTATTTGTCATTTCGTCTGAAAGACCGTTTATGCAATGGCATATGGGAGCCCATTCATTTAGTCGTAGACACATTCTATCGACAATAAAAGCATGTTAGTCAGCTTTTAATGGTCATATTACAGTACAAAAGTGTTGTTTAAATTTCGCTTACTCCACTCAGACGGATTTTTCAGAGTCCTCAAGTTTCGTCCAATACTTAGTGGGACCGTCTAGGGATTGTCCCATAGGATCCCTTGAAAACCACCTTAAATGGCTGATATCAAATAACTAAACATAGCAGCCGATCCTCCATGCCCACATTGCAGTATAAAAGTGCCGCTATCTTCTCAATTCCATCACTCCACCGTTTTCCATAAAACACCTAGTCAAGCTTGTTTCCAAACTAGGACTGTATGCTGAGTTATTTGGAACATTACTTCTAAGACACCTTCCTGTGCTCCTACGTAAAAACAAATTACACCATTCAACTCCCCATACCCACCCCCATTACGATACAAAACTGCCTCCAAAAACCCGATACTGCCACTCCCTGTGACGAAATAGGAAGTCAATGTATTACCGATAAAAAACAGCACACTCCCAACATGAAACGTTACAGTCCAACTTCATACAGCTCCTAAAAAAACTACTTTTTTATTTATTTTTATTTTGAACAATTCGGCGAAAACCCACACTTCCTTTTAAACCACCAGAAACACAAAAAATGAGTACATTTCCTCCCGTAAAACCGGCTCAAAACCAGTATTATCACGTGGGGGTCACGTGGGGGTCACTGCAGACATACCTGTTCGCTTCTTTGTCAGCAGGATAACTATGCACATGATAGGAGGGGTTGTGTGGAGGGGGATTTGGTGAGGTCGTTGCTGTCAAACAAAATAGGGGAGTGTCCAGTTGTTACGTGATCGGGTGAGGGAGAGAGTACTACGTCTTGGTCATGTGATCTAACCACACACGTGACGATGTTGATCACGTGTGTGTCTCCCCCAACATTATGGACCGCTAATAATCTGTTACACTATTTCTGTATGCACGCATGCACGGAGACCACACGTGAAACCTTAAAATGCGACCTCGGCTAAACGCGATATAGGGGGAGTATTAGTAATCCTAGGGGGGTTGTTTGTGGCTAGCAGAATCAGGTATCAGCTAATTGTCACGTGACTAGCATCGTGTGAAAGAACTGCGACCACAGAGTTCTCCCTCGTCCCGTTATAGTGATTACCATTTCTGTAATGTTTTGTCTTTAAATCTAAAGCCGTTATTTACTGCATGACTCCTCCTCCACATGTTATTATCGCCATGACGACTTTGGGGGAACCAAACATGGTGTCTAAGCTAGTTGGCCGGCCCAAATCGACTGGAGAGGCGACTAAGACGGTGCGGATTTCAGAAAAGGTCGAAATCAGCGAGTTTACCCGCGATCTAAACGACAAATACGACAACACACACGACTCGACACCGGAAGTTCCAACGCCAGTACCCATGAGTATTGCTGAACGATCTGTGGCCGATGCTGAGCGTCCTCCGCCATTGCACGCTTCGGCCTGGCGGGTGTTTCTCACGCTTTTTGCCGAAAAGGGCGGTCTGGATAAAACCATCAAGTTGATCCAGTATACTGGTCGACTGTTGTTATGGGCTGCCAAACAGGGCTGGTTCGTTCGACACAAACAGATCATGTTGCTGTGGAAACTGGCAGAGATGGAGACCCGGCTCAATGGCCTTGTATCCAATTTCTCCATGTTTCGAAAGATTATCAAGCTGGGAGAATGGCTGGGCCCTGTGGAAGATCTCGTCACCTCCAAACACCCCCTGACGTCGCTTTCTTACCAGGCAGAAGTCATGGAGGTCATCAACACCATTGGAGACGACATCTACTGTCTCAGCAAGATTGGTGTTGTGCGTGGAAAGCGTCTCGGTCGAAACGGAGAGCTTATGGCCAATTGGGGATGGTACGGAGCGATTTTCATCAATATCAAGGTGGGAATTGAGACATACAATTTGGCAATCAAGGGAGGCAACGCCGAGGCGATCTGGGATGCGAAATTGACGCTCTTCAAGCTCGCCAACGATTTCATCTTCTGTACCATTGATTGTCTGGAGCCTGAAGGGCTGAGCAATATTTATCAGACGGTCACGGGACTGGCCAGTGGATCTGTGGGATTCTACAAGCTGTGGAAGAAGATTAGTAAGCGGCTGGATAAAGATCTGGAGGAGAAGGCGTGCAAGACGTGCTAAGAATGACGCAGTCATTTTGCATGGCTTGGGAGCCTATTGAGAGATTTCAATTCAGATTTCACGTGACTTGAACGTCTTGAAGTCAGCTTTCACGTGACTGGAGAGATAAGTCAGCTTTCAAATCTTGCATCAGACGCCAATCAATCTAGACCCAGGTGATATCACCCGTCTGTTGGTACGACATGATGTCACAACGTGTACCAACAGACATTTTCTTAGAAACATATTTATAATAGAAAGAGAAAGATTTTTTCACTTATCTCAGCAGTCGCAAATCGATCAAGAGAAGGAGATCGATAAAGGTCATAGGAAGGACCTTTTCAGGTCTCATATCTGTATCGATATTATTGAATGAATGGTATCGAGTTGATACAGCCTGGAGGAGAGTCCGCTTGTCAACAAAAGGGCAGTAGTACAACTCTTTCTGCTTCAAATAGTCTCAATCCTCTGATACTTGCTCAGACTCCTCGCGATTTGTTCAGAGTATTGTTCAGTCAGGAATGATAAGCTGCGAAATGCTTTTCTTTTACTTAGGCTATTGTTAGCATACTTAGACTGACAGTACAACTTGTAAACGCGAAAACACCTCCTCAAACAGAGCCATCATAATTTTTAGGCTGTAAAAACACTTGTAGACCTCAGTATCATCATCAAATAATACATTACTTGTGGTTACTTTTTGATCACCAACAATACTTCACCTTCCACTATCACTATTCACGATTACTTATCAGCCCATGTGAAAGCCCGAGTGTCGCTCTAAACTCCCAACAAAAGCCCCAACTAAAGGCAACTAAAATGCGGCTGTCTTTTATGACGTCACAAAACTGCACCCCACCGCGTCCAAGAAAGTTTCCCCGCTCAGCCTCCTTCGGGGAGTGGTTCGGCTCAAAGGAGAAATAGGGTTGGAAAAAAATATCAATCGAAATTGAAAGGGGTTTGCAGACAAGATAACGACGATTTGGAAATGAAGAAAAATCGCGAGATTACGAACGACAGCCTCAACAGGTCCTCCTCAGTTTTCCCGATTCATCCCAATTTTCTTGACTCTTCTACGTCAACTTCAACGCTCTTGACACAATTAGTTGCTCTATATTCAACACCCTCATCTGACCGGACAAGAGGAAGTCTCCCGTCAAAACCCATCCTGATCCACCCCAATCAAATACTGAAAAATCCAGCAAAAATATTAGTCTCCTACCACCCCGCCAAGCTCGGGTTCTACCAATTTTCCCGCCCCAAAAAGCCTCGGCTAGGGTGTATGCTCTAACCCCAGACGCTCAATTTTCGGCGTGGGTTCGTACGTCCATGTCTCTTGTCCCAGCCCCCAACAAAAGCTCGTGCATGGCTTCTGCAGTGCGAGGTAAATGGGTGTGTGGAGAAGACAAGCGTTTTAGGGGTTATAGGAGTGTTGGAAGGTGTATTTCGAAGGGTTGGGCGGGGTGGTTTTTGTTGAATTTGATATCTGCTTGATTATAATTCGTTTTCTGCCATCACGTGATGTATTCCTGTTTCATTCAGCTTCATCTCCCTCTTCCTCCACCATCTCATCGCCTCGGTTATTAACTAGTCTCGTGCCAAGGTTCGAAGCTAAAATGCGTCTGTGCAAATCAAAAAGATAGCATTAGAGGGAAGACGTGGATTTGATACGGAAAGCTGTACGGATCGTTTTGACAGCCGACACTGAACGGGTGGTAGAAAGGTGACAGAAGCGACACCGGAAAAAGACGACACAAACCCACGACAACACAGACGACACATCAACACATTTGCTACTTGCTCAACAACAAGTGTCCGAGACAGCACCGAAGAGATACGACACACACGACACGACACACGACACACGACACACGACACAGAACACAGAACACAGACACTGACACGGGTCTTGGAGGAACGGGCTCATTCATCGGCATATTACACACACACACACACACACACACACACAGACGTGAGTATGGAGTTGTTTAACAGCAACTGAGACAGAGAAGGGGAAACAGAAACATGGGTGGGCTATCGGGTTATCACGGCAAGGTTGTGGATGGGATGGGGTGGTGGTTGGTTAAGACGATATGGACACATGGTCTTGGGTGTGACGATCTGGATAACAGTATGCTGTCTGTTGGTATGGTCTTTGGTCTGTTGGTCAGGATCCTGCTACACGAGCTAGGTCATGCAGCTTGGTTACGAGACACTCTTGACCACCAGTGCCATGCCGTCTCCTCTGACAGGGTTGATCTCTGGACACGGATCGAGTCAGGATTGTTTCCTTTGGGTTACAATCCAACTATCTCTCTACCACTCCTTACCATCTCTGATCATCACAGCACATTAGCTTGATCAGATCAATGAGTTGTGACGATCCTACCCAGCTGGTCTTTCCACAGCTGACCGACAACCCAAGCTGTTGTCAGTCTTAGCGGACTGTTGAAGATCTGTTGAGAGGGCTGTTAAGAGGGCTGCTGGGAGGGCTTTTTCCGTGGACTTCATGGGCTTTTGCTCGAGGCAGTCTTAATGGGGTGTTCTCAGAGACAGTCTTGAAAGGCTGCTCTGAGAGTTAGTCTTGATAGACTGTTCTCAGAGACAGTCTCAGGAGGCCGTTGTCAAAGGAAGTCTTTGTAGGCTGCTGTCAGCTTTCACCTCTGGCCATCGCTTCCAGCCGTCTCAATAGGTCGTTGTCCGCCCTGACCTTCGGCCATCGCTTCCTAGCTAACCCAGATGCAACAAGCAACGCAAGAACTCAAGGACATCACCTCTCGTGACTCTCCCCGCACGTCCGCGCTCAAATTCCTACATGCCGGCGACATCCAGATCAATGTGGAAGGCGCTTTCATCGTGAACAAGGACCAGAACGGCCGAGAAACGCCTCCCGACACTCGAGATATCGTTCTCCCTCACCACACGGCCCACGTGTCGCACATTGCCATCGACATTGGCGGGTCTCTGGCCAAAATCGTCTACTTCAGCCACGACGAGCCCAACGGAGACACTTTGGAGGACGTGGGAGGTCGGCTCAACTTCACCGTGTTTGAGACAGACAAGATTGACGACATGATCGACTTTCTCAAGGGCCTCATGTCGCGGCTCCAGGACAACCACCGGCGCAGCTCCCGGTCTAACGAGCGGCTCACTCCCGACGGCTCGTCCATCCGCTCGTCGTCTCACGACTCCACCATTGCTGCGAGCCCCGTAAAGCCCCATCAGCAGTCCAACATGCGGATCATGGCTACCGGCGGAGGCGCATACAAGTTCTACGAGCGGTTGAGGGACGAGCTGGGCGCAGACATTTCTCGAGAGGACGAGATGGAGTGTCTGATTGCCGGGCTGGACTTCTTCATCACGGAAATCCCCGAAGAGGTCTTTTGCTACTCGGAAACCAACCCCATGGTGTTTGCCGAGCCTCGACAGCCTTCAATCTACCCTTATCTGCTGGTCAACATTGGATCTGGAGTCTCCATGATCAAGGTGCTCGGTCCCCAGCAGTTTGTGCGTATTGGAGGTTCTTCTCTCGGAGGAGGAACTCTTTGGGGCCTGCTGTCTCTTCTGACAGACGCGACCTCTTACGACGAAATGCTGGCCAAGGCTGCGGAAGGAGATAACTCGAATGTCGATATGTTGGTGGGCGACATTTACGGCCAGGACTACACCAAGATTGGGCTCAAGGCCACGACCATTGCCAGTAGTTTTGGTCGAGTGTTTAAGGAGATCCACAGGGATAGAGAGGGAGAGGGGGAAGCCAAAAGTGTTTCTGCCGAGGTCGACGCGAAATCGGAGGCTTCTGCTTCATCCGAGGCCACAGCATCATCCGAGACCTCGACTTCCAGCACAGATTCGGCATCGTCGCATGCGCCCAAGTCGTCACGTGACCTGTTCAAGAGCGAGGACATCTCGCGTTCTCTGCTCTACGCCATTTCCAACAACATTGGCCAGATTGCGTTTCTGCAGGCCCAGATCCACAATCTGCAGCACATTTACTTTGGCGGGTCTTACATCCGGGGTCATCTGCAGACCATGCATACTCTGAGCTACGCCATCAACTTCTGGAGTCAGGGCAGCAAGCAGGCGTACTTTTTGAGGCACGAGGGGTATCTGGGAGCTGTTGGTGCGTTCATCAAGAAGCAGCCCAGTGGATGGGGTCGACGGAACTCGGCGGGGGAGTTGGAGCGGTTTGTGCAGTGATTTCTGAGCGTTGAACAACGTGGCGAAAGTGTAGCGCAGAAAGCGCTGAGAGTCCGGAGGAATGGTGGAACATGTCGCCTAGCGAAGGCAATGACGAAGGGGAGCGCAATAGATAGACGCGGCTCTTATTATATAACTTTGTGCCTCGAGCACATGCATAATATCATGATCTTACGGTAATGGGTTGGACGGAAGAGTTGTAGAGTGATTGAAGTAGAAGATTGGGATCGCATTGGAGAGAAGAGCTCTATGGGCTCTTGTAGAAACGCTCATGATCTTGGTCCTTATTAAGGTCATGAAATGAGGGTAGAGGCACCGTAATGGGCCACCTTAAATGGCCCTACAATGAGCCACCTTAAAACGGCTCTCGAAAGCGCCACTTAAAGCAACCACCTTAAAACCAGACTCTTCCTCTTACACTTCACTTTTCTCCTTACACGTCATACACTGTACGACTCAGACTCACACAGTTCCTACACTCACTACGTACCACTTCCCCTCTGACACAAACACTACGCACCGCAGCGGACGCAATCATGTTCTTTCTCCAATTCGGAGTGTCTGTTTGTGTTAGATGGGAGCTGGGGGAGAGGGTATTGGTTCTGTGGGGCGCATTGGGGTGTGGGGTACGTGGAAGTGTGGGGGTTGTGGGTCGTGGAGGTCTTGTGGTGGCGTTCTTCTGTCTCTGTGGTGGCATTACGATGGTTTGTGGCACATCTGCACTGGCCGCGTGAGCCACGGCATGCCTATGATCTACAACACGGGCTGCGCTGTGTCTCCACAACCCGTCTACATCCCTTCACCACATTCACTGAGCCTCAATTAGCCCACATCAGTCATCATTCTATTTACATCCTGATCTTCAGGCCGGCTAGACCCTCTTGAACCCTCACTCCTGCTTCTCCGCCCGCTCCTCGTACTGAAGATCCTTCTTCATCCACGTGTACCACAGAAAGCAGGGGATAACGGTGGCAGCGTGCCATAGAGAGTGGGCGTCGACGAGGAACTTCCAGGGTGGGAAATCAAAAAGCTCCAGCCCCATGGCGGCCGAAATGGTGACACACAGCCCAAACGGCATCAGCGACCACCACTCTCGTGTCTTGGCAAACTGGCTGAAGGAGTACACGCTCCACATGATGAGCTGGAGCGCTCCCACCACCACGTTGGCCATCATGTTGTAGCCATAGTCGAACTTGACGAAGGACAGGTACGACACGTGGGCGAGGAAGAGGGTGCAACAGACGGCGGCCAGGGCAAGACGGGTGGTTTCACGGGACTCTCGGTCGAGTCGGAAGATGCGCACGGTGGCAAAGAAGAAACCGTACAGCACCGACAGTCCCGCCGAGAAGTAGTCTAGTTTTTCCGTGACGGGGAAATCGCGCGTGTGGAACACCGAGCTCCAGATCCACGAGTTCATGCCCACAATGGCGAATCCAATGTAGTAGGGAATGAGTGGGTTGGGTTTGCGCTGGTAGAGTCGCTGCAGCATGCGCCAGCCCTGGTAGTGGGGGATGAAGTTGGCCATGGAGAAGACGACACTGGCGAGCTCCTGGACGCCAAAGAATCGCAAGAAGGGCCACTTGCCGTGGAATTGCACGATTTCCTGGCCTTGGTTCATTCGGGAAAACGTGATGATTTGTTGGCATCGGTAGTCACACTCTTGAGGACAGTCCCACAGCAGAACCCGGTGCATCAGCGGCGGCACGTATTTCTGCTGTTGGCACGTGTGTCGAATGCAATTGGTGATGCAGTTGCGGAAATCCGGCGAGCGGTCTCCGACTGATGCGAGAGCTGTAGTTGCTAGGAGCAGGACGAAAGCGATTATTCGCATGTCTGAAGTGGGTTGGTGTAAAGTGGAAAGTGTAAAGTGGTGATCTTTCGTGAGTTTCGTGATGAGCTGGATGTGCATGCAGGGTGAGAATGTGCGTGCATTTGATACGTGGAGTCATGTGACCGTGGGGGAAACAACAATGGGTAGATGAGGGGCGGAGGTGTCAGTGATGAAGGTGTCACGTGACCATCATTGACTCTTCTGGATGACTTTTCTGTATACAGGTAATTTTGTCTTACGTGTTCTGGAATAGCAGCATACAGTCGCGCATTGGCTAAGATCTGAAATTGGGGTCAGAACTGGGCTAGAATTGCACCATTAGATTCAGCAGAGAACGGAGACTCTAATGATGTAATTTCTGTTGGATTTAGTGGCATAATGATTATCTCAGGTGTACCGTATTCGCCGCTCCTTGAGTCTGGTCTAGTTAACGAGTGTTTCTAGACTTGCGTGTGTACTACACATTTATAACATTGTAGAAGCCAGATACAGGTTTGTAGGCTGTCTTGGTGGCCCAAAAATACTACAACATACAACATTTTTTTCTTGTTCTTTTTTCTTGTTCGAGCAAAAACTACGCCTGTTGGAGTCACCTTACAGCGATGGCCGAAGGCAAGGCGAGAAGTTCCACATTTTACTACGCCATTCGAATCGGTGAAAGCAGTAGAGTCGATTGTCTAGTCCTATGGCGATATATAGACCTATACTGTGACCGTCATGCGTATGTATCATACTGCATCATGGTATGAGAGGAAATGTGCTAACGAACGGTGTCTCAATATAGCATGGACCAGGCAGAGTAAGACACATGAATTACATCTGAAACCTCGACTATAATATCGCTGAAGTGTCTTCTTGACGGAGTAAGACTATTCAAACGAATGCCATTCTGGATACATTGGTTGATTCAGAGCACCATCTACAGAATAAATCACAGCAGGCGCCCTGCCGCCCGATCTGGTACCCCCTGAAACACATCCCTCACTTTAGCATCTCTTCATAGCTTGCCACACTTCAACTCCTTTCCTGTCAATTACCCCAAGCTTATCATTATAGCAAACCGCTCTATCTGGATTCAAATAATCAAATAATAGTCTCCGTACCTGTCAAGAACAATTCCCTCATGCTCATCTACACAACCTGAAACGGATCCGAATCTGCTGGAAGTTCCATTGAGCTGAAATAAACTGCTGCTACTTCGTCAGTATCTCTTTTCAATGTTCGGATGGAGCTCCTTCTGAATGGTATCAACTCAAGTACAAATCTCAACTACTGTAGCAAGCTCCACCCTCACTAAAGCTAAGTAGTATTTCAGTAAACGATGGCATCAGCGTAGCCGACGTTAAAAATTATCTCTGAAAGGCTGGTCATGAAATCGACTCTTTAGGTGGTCAAAACCAGCTCAGGACGGCTGTCATTTTGTGGACATGTCTTTTGTATATTTAATGATTTTTTTTCTTTTTATGTCCGTGACATCCGAGAGATTTGAACTCTCGTCCCAGGACTATTAATAAACCACCTTTTTAAACGCATTTAACAAGCTATCAATTGCCCCTTCTGGCTGACTGCTTCTGGCCAGACTGAGATATTCTCTGGACTGTATAATACTGTATCGTCGCTCTAGCTAGCATCCAAATTATTATAACGATAAGGCCAAACAGAGTGGGAGCCTTTTTGACTAATTCGTGAACTTGGCGCAGTAATAATTACGGAACTCCTGTCATTCACGTGATGGGCCGGTCGCAACTAGTATCACGTGATTGCCATTGCTAATACTGCTGCCACAACCCCTTCTATCCCGTATAGCCCTCCGCCTCACGTGCTGGGGCCATCTGACCAAAACACCTTGTCCCAACTTATCTGCAGGGTGCATTTGCCACCAGAAAAGGAGGGTGTGTATTACTGGGGCTGAGTGGGTGGTGGGGGGTTACAAAACCTGCTTCATTCCGATAACTAATCCTCCCTAAGTCACGTGATGAAATAGCCGCCCTGCTAACCCCTCTCCTGGCCCCGTTTTAGAAGCGCCCCCCTCTCCCTCCTGCTCCTGCTCTCGTGTCAAGTCACGTGCCCCTGCGTCATGTATGCAAGCGAGCTTTTGGTAGAGGGAAGGGAAGACACAACGACAAGTCCTGTAATGAGTCGTCCATATACGCCACAGATAGCGTCATAGGCAGAGATGTAGCATAACGTATATCATGTCATCTCAGACTTCCCTAACCTCGAAGAGGGTCTGATAATAATTCGTTACCCGCCTCCCCCCACACACCCCTACATCCAACTCTATCTCTGATAGCGGTTATCTAACGTTAGCGTCTCATTTCAAAACCACACTACACTGCTACAGCTACAGTAACCATCTCTACGACACACAACACACCGTCCCTGTCACCTCTTCGCCATGACTACCATCAAATCGTACTCGATTGGCAACGAGCTGGGCCGAGGCTCGTTTGCCACCGTGTACAAAGGCGAACATCTCAGCACAGGCTCGCCTGTCGCCATCAAGTCCGTTCTACGGGCCAAGCTCAACCGCAAGCTGCTGGAGAACCTGGGCTCGGAAATCTCCATTCTGAAGCAGATGAAACACCCCCACGTGGTCGAGCTGCTGGACTTTCAGGAGACACCCTCACACTTCCATCTGGTCATGGAATACTGCTCTCTGGGTGACCTCAGCTTTTTTTTGAAGAAGAAAAAGGAGCTGGCGGAAACGTTGCCTCTGGTCGCGTCGCTGCTCAGACGTTACCCCAGCAACACTCGGGGCCTACACGAAGAACTGGTCCGTCACTTTGTCCATCAACTATCGGCTGCTCTGGAGTTTCTCAGACAAAAGAATCTAGTCCATCGAGATATCAAGCCCCAGAATCTGCTTCTGTGTCCCCCCTCCCTGTCGGAAAAAGACGCACAAACAGCCAATCTCTATGGACGATGGGAACTGCCGATTCTCAAGATTGCCGACTTTGGATTCGCCCGAATCCTGCCTGCCTCGGCTCTGGCAGAAACGCTCTGTGGCTCGCCTCTCTACATGGCCCCAGAAATCCTGCGGTACGAGAAATACAACGCCAAGGCAGACCTGTGGTCTGTGGGTGCAGTCACGTACGAAATGGTGGTGGGAAAACCGCCCTTCAAAGCCAACAACTACGTGGAGCTGCTCAAAACCATTGAACAATCCAACGACGTGATTGGATTCGGCCGAGAACCGCCGTCGGAAGACATGCAGGACTTTGTGCGATGTTTGCTCAAGAAGAACCCGGCAGACCGAATCGGCTTTAAAGAGTACTTTGAGCATCCCATCATCGCCAACAAACAGGTGGTGGGCTCGGGAGAGCAGCTGGACCGCTCGCAGCTGGACCCACGAATGTACATTTCCGAGTACATTGCCGCCGAGGATTTGCCGAGGTTGGATGTGACCCCTAGAGAGTTGGACGTCCTATCCAACCATACCGTCAATTCAAACCATTCGAATCCTTCTCCACATGCAACGGTTACGAATCCTGTTTCTGTCAAGAACCCGCTTCTCGAACTCACATCTCCTTCCCCTGGTTCCTCCCTACTTCTCACCCGAAAGAACGAATCGCTCTTCCTCGAAAGCGAGTACGTGGTAGTGGAAAAACGTCAGGTGGAAGTCAACACTCTGGCCGACGAACTAGCCCGAGAACCTGATGAACGGCGTCCTAGTTCAGAGAGACGTTTTTCACTCACCTACGGAGCTCCTACAGGTGCCATGGCTCGTGCACTCTCCATGGCCTCGGCTAGATTGTTGGGGGATAAAACAATGACGTCATCTCCTAGATCTGGAGGCCCTGCAACCAACGGCACCAACGGCCATTCTATCAACGGCACCAACGGACCCCCCAAGACACCTCCCGTACCCCCTCCAACCACCCCCTCCGTGTCTGAACGCGAAATCGTCGAAACTCTCGAAGAAATCGCCGCGAAGGCCCGATCCATTGCTCTACTGGCTGACGTCAAGTACTCTCAGATCCAGGACGACGTGGACAACCCAGACATGAACTTGCCCGATAGCGTGTCGTCTTCTATCGCCGAGGAAGCCATGCTTCTCTACGTCAAGACCCTGTCTCTGTTGTCTCTTGCCATGGACCAGGCTGGAGCTTGGTGGGCTAAAAACAACACCCCAAACAACAAGGACAAGGACAACAACAAGATGGTCTCGTCGCATTTCAACGAGATCATCCAGTGGACTCGAAACGCTTTCAACGAGTCTCTGGAACGGGCCGAGTCCGTCAAGAAGAAGGTCAACCCGGCTGCAACTACACACAACCATACAACGGCGGAGAAACTCATTTTCGATAGAGCGCTGGAAATGTCACGTGACGCGGCCGTCCAGGAGATATCTGGCGACTTTACCGGCTGCGAATCTGCCTACACCACGTCCATCTGGATGCTCGAGGCTCTTCTCGAAGATGACGAGGATGGACTTGGCGATGAAGACCGGAGGATCGTGGAGCGGTTCATTAGTAGTATTACTAAGCGGCTGGTGATTTTGAGAGATAGCACTGGACAACAATCATAACGCCTGCAGTACAGCAACAGCAACAGCAACCACAACAGATAACTAACAACACAGCAATAACAACATCAACACCAACATCAACAACTAACATAGGTATATTTATAGTGACTAACAGAGCAATGTGTGAAACAAATTAGAGAGAGGCGCAAGTCACGTGACGGAGAATGAGTCATGTGACTGGGTTGTGTGTAGGGGTTATGAGTGTACCTTTACCGGCTAGAGCATGGCTGGTGATGAAGGGATGTGTTCAAAAGTCGAAAGTCATGGATTGCTGGTTGATTTTTACATAATCACGTGATTTTCTGTACAGTAGGTGAGCATTGGCTACAGTCTGACTCTGGACGACTGACTCTTTCATGGTCCATATAACCCCTCCAGTATCGACCGTATCACCAATCTAACACCACTTTAGTATTGTAAAGAGGCCACCAGGAGCTGAATGGGTTTCTTTGGTTTTTGTTGACACTACTGGAAAATGCATCTATCGTGATGTTCTCCAGTGCATTGGTCGTTTCAGTAAGGTCAGCGTAATCAGGGGTACCCGAGAACAACAATGTAATTGAGGGCACAGGCATTATATTATGGCACCGAGTGCTCTAGCAGACTAATAATGAACCACTCATTCAACTCACAGAATTTGACGTCGATCGGAGAAGTATTCGGCGTGTCATATTTTGACCAATGTCCAGGAAGGGTTACGTAGACTACTGAGCTGACATAATGACATGAAGTGCATAATCTGATACTTACATTAGTTTACTTCAGCTCAAGTCTTGCCCCTCCCCCTATCCAACCAAAGCCCCGATCCGAAACCGGCTACAGCTGCAAAACCAGCTGTTATCACGATAGCAGTTGTCAGATACAAGAGCCAGCAGCTGGAGGGGTCGTTGCGATTGAAAGAACAGTTGTTAGCGCTCCAAAGTTTTCTGGTTGCAATCTGAGTCACAATCACGACGGCTACTCCAATGATCAAACCCCAGACGCTGTTTATCGACGAAGATTTTAGGACGTCATTGCTTTGGCCAAAATCGCCTTTGACCAGGTTCTCAACTTGTGCCTTTTGGTGTCGTTGCTGAGAGGCCATCACTGGTGAATTGTAACGATAGGAGAAGGCCAATAGCTGGGTTGGAGAAGCCAATATAATGTTACATTCGGGAACATGTGTAACCACTCGCTCTGGAGAGTTTAGTCACCCGGCAGGGTAACTTCTTTCTCCGAACCCCTTATCTTGTTTGTGTAACTGTACTTCTTATCGCCACGTCGACCTCATTCAATTTTTCTGCTCACAGCTGCTGAATTGTTGATTTCAACCGGCCCAATACATTTGATTGATTTGTTTGCCCTCCGCCACTGTTTTCAACGTAAGTCTTTTGTCTGCGATAACGTTCGCCCTTGGCTGCGTCGTCGGCGCCCGGTTATCCCCTCCGACATGTGTGGTAACTCACCACTGAGGTTACTCGAGTCGTGTCGATCAGCAGTTCGATTATACTACCTTGGGATAAGCACCTAGGTCTACCGACCGCAGGGAGAATCGGCGTCACCTTCCTCACTAAATCCTTCGGGGTTAGCCGCCCGTTGGGGACTGCGTTCAGGTGTATAGGAACCACTTCCTTTCACTTCCTGGTGCATCAGTGTAGGCTGGTGTATTTCACAGTAAGGTCTTTTCATTTAATCAATCTACTAACGGCAGGCAACATTCGCTCGGCTAAAAACGCATAAACGGACCGTCTTGAACTATCTGACGTGAAAACTCCATCGAGAAGATCATTGCCATCTACCAGGTGAGTATTGCATTACCTACACAGACGACGCCCATCGTCTTTGAGTTGTGTGCTAACTCAGTTTTCCTTACTTACCCTACCCCTGGTACTCGCTGGCATTTTTTCTCACACATGCCTCGTTAAGCTTTCGTATGCACTTGATGCCAAGAGGTCGCCAAGAGATAAGAACGACGTTATTGAGGTTTACAGGCCTTACTGATACAGTCCTTACATAGTGTCTGTATTTGATGCTTCAAACGGCATACGGAAGTACAGTCTACCACCTACAACTTCGCATCTTTCACCCATTCATGTAGCTAATGGATACTTACACGCACGACCAAACCTGTCTCCTTTCTTCACCTGCCCAACTCAGTCAACTTCTCAAAGGCAAGGGCAAAATGGTCCCTCCACAATTGCTCGGATCCAGCGTACTGGTCGACCCAGAAGCGAAAGTTGGCGTCCTCAATCAGACTCATATCCGACGGTATCATCACCTGTCCAGTGCTGTTGACAAACTGTTTGCGGCCTGTGGGCGAGTCCACAAGCGTCCATTTGTCACCTGACAATAACTTGTAGAACTCATTGTCACACGTGGCAGGGTTGGAGGTCCAAGGTCCATCAAAACCGGATCGATGATGGTGCAAACGACCCAGCGAATGAGCACCAATCAGGGCGACCGTTTCCTGGTCGTTGAAACCCATCCGAGAGAAGATTGTTCGCACGTGAGACGCGTCTCCTCCTCCTAGAGGTAGACGACCATTGGGGGGAACCAGCAAATCATCCTCAAAGTCGACACGTCCATCTCGCCACTTGATAGAGGGACCATTGCACGATTCAATAGACACCACACCCGCCAGAATCCACAAGTCCGCGTAGGTAATCCAGGGGTGTTTGCGTTTGATGGGTTCGAGCGAAAGACGAGCCACTTCAAGCCCCACATTGCCCTCATCACTGGCTTCAAGATGGTACCGCATAGTAGCCCCGTTGGAGCCGCCCGTATGGGTGTACTTGTCGTAGGTGGCGCAAGAGTGCCAGGCCAGCCTGATGAGCAGAGGAGCCAGGGTGCCGTCTTTGAACACGGCGGTGTTCTTTTGTGGCAGAATCTCGTGAAGATCGGCTCGCACCAGATTGTAGTTTTTCGTGCGTACTGAAAGAGACAGAGCGGCGGACTTGCGGAACTGCACTCGCAGGTACGCCGAGTAGATGATAAACACCCGGTGTTTTTGTTCGGAGGTTGTTGGGTAGTTCATAGGGGTATCTGAGAAGTATCAAAGAGATGGTGCTTGTATCCTAGGGTAACAGTGTCAGAGGGTATGGCCTCTTATAAACAGTCACTTGATGATTGCTGTGTTGCTGTTGTCAGGCTGTTCACTAAGGTATCAAAAAGAGCTGTGATTGTAGAGCTGTTGTCACAGGATGTTGAGAGTATGACTAATCTTCAGCTGTGTAGATATCTCGTTGAGCTGGTTGATAAAGTAACGATCGTGTTTGTGTTTGTTGCAGTAGTCCGATGTAGGTGTTGGCTGTTTAGCAGAGTGAGTTGGTGAAGAGAAGATGCTAAAGCTGAGTTGGTGCAAAACAACACCTTGGAATATGGTCTGTTAAGGTGTGAAGGTGTGATAAGGTGAGAACTGCAAAATAAATAATTGGTATACTGTATGATCGATACCGATTGATCCACTTTCCATCAATATTCCCTCCACCATGTTTTTGTTTTATTTTTCCTCACCACATTTACCGTGTTTGTGACACTTCATGGCTCAAATGTAAATATTTGCGTTTTCCTGTTATCCTGTCTGGCTTTTCACACCTCACTTTATCTCAGCACTGGTTCACCTTATGCTGTTGTGTGGGCTGCGGTGTGCCTGCCTTTTGTTGTCCGCTCCTGGCCTTCGGCGGTCGTATCCGTGGGCTTACTAATCATGCACCTAAATCGCACCTCCCAACTTGATCACCACTCACGACATCCACCTCCCAACTTCCCACACACACACAACACGTCGACGATGAACGCAATCGACAAACACTACACGCAAAAGCCGACGGACAAAAACCTGTCGGCCAAGTTCGACACAATCCTGCCGGACACGGCGGTGTACCGAAAGCTCCAGGACCTCGAGCGACGGATGGACGCGACCTTCACCCGAAAGCGTCTGGACCTGGGCGACCTGCAGGCGCGGATGCTGAAGCAGAAAAAGACGCTGCGGCTGTTTGTGTCCAACACGTCGTCCCACCAGGCATGGCAGATCGACCCCGACAACATGGGCGACTTCCAGCCGCCGTCGTGGACCCTCAATCTGGAGGGCAACGTGGAGGGCGAAGACAAGCCGTTTTCGTCGTACTTCACCAGCATTTCCGTAGAGGTTAACGGCGAGATTGTCGAGTGGCATGAGCCTGTCGGCGAGCGGCCTGCTCCTCCCGTGTCGGAAGAGGGAGGAGAGCTCTCTGGCGACGTGACCGACAAGGACGTGGGATTCGACGTGTTCAAAATGACCCGGGAGGGCAGTGGCCAGATTCCGGCGAAAATCGTGCTGCAGCTCAAGGAGTACCCCGATCGGGCGCGTCTGTCGGCTCCTCTGTCCGAGATTCTCGCGCTCGACGAAGCCACCAAGTCAGACATCATTCTGGCGCTGTGGCAGTACATCAAGTTCCACGATCTGCAGCAGACCGAAGAGAAGCGAAACATCAAGTGCGATGAGCCCCTGAGACAGCTGTTTGGCCGCAACACGGTCACCTTCCCCGAAATCATGGAGCTCATTACCCCCCATTTGCTGCCCAAGGAGCCTCTGGTGATCAACTACACGATCGACACGGACGTGGAGAACAATCTGGGCGAGACCGTGTTTGACCTGACGCTGGAGTTTGACGACGACATCAACGCCGAGATTGCCAAGATCACCAAGCACTGGTTCGATAACCAGGAGGACATTTTCAAGCTGGACGAGCACATTGCGCTGGTGATTCAGCAGCTCAACAACACGCGGCTGAAGCGCGAGTTTTTCAAGCAGTTTGCCGCCCATCCTTCGGATTTCCTCGCCAAGTGGAACTCGTCACAGGCCCGGGACCTCAAGCTCTTGTCGGGCGACCGGGGCTTCAACGAGGAGGAGGTGCGAAAGTCGTCCTTCTACACGGACGAGTTTATGGGCGAGTCGGCTCATTTGTTGTTGGCCAGGAGGTAGCCCGGGGGAGAGTAGAGGTATGTCTCCAATTGTATTAATGGTAGTGAATGTATTATATGGTTATGGATGAGGTGCAGGAGTGCGATAAATCGTGTTGATTAAGGTGAGTAGTTAACATCTACAGTAGGTTGGTAATGTTCTTGGGAGTGCTCCTTCCCCTGTCCCTATCCGCAGCTCAACGTAACAGTCATGTGGCTACAGCTGTTCCAAGGAGCCGCTTGCTGTAAATGAATTCTTCAATGATTCAGCAAGAGCCCGTGGAGAATACGGATATGCTGGCCTGTACAGCTCCAGGGATGGGTGAGCTCCTCTTCTTCTCCAAACTGTAATAGGTAGGGTCCTCAGAGCCAAAGGATTGAAGTTTGCATCAGCGTCTGCACGAGGGCAACCAGAGACTGGGTGAAACGGAGGAAATTTATCGGTGGTTGTAGTCACTCCGTCAACCCAGTTACCGAAAGTACTTAGACCAAGGGCCAGGTCGATCATTACCAAAAAGCGAAACTTAGTAGTATAGCAAAAGAAGGAGGCGCACCTGTAATTGTCGAATTTGGGCTCGCGTCTTTCGACCAGGGCATCGAAGAAGGTGGGACAACTGCAGTAGGACTCTATCTCGTTGTCGCGATGGCTATGCTGATGCGCTACCAGTCCTGCAGAGTTGGCCTGGCTGGTTCTGTGACTGCCGTATTTCCGAAACTCGTGAAATACACCGTCGTAGCAGACGAAGAAAAACTCACCTACAAGGCTCTCAACCAATAGCTTGTATCTGAATACCATCTCTAACTTGGGTTCAAAGTCAAGGTAGAGAATGTATGCGTCGTCGCTTGAATAGCCGAAATTCTCGATAGAGTCCTTTCGCAGAAAAAGAAACACCTGAGAGCCCTGGGTGTGGTGTCTTGGGAAACACGTGCCTTCGAAGTTGAAGACTGTTTCCGGCTTTCGTGAGTTGTGATATTTGATTGTAAGATGCACTCTGAATTGAAGATCCTCGGGGTCACAGAACCCCCGAGAGATGATAAGCACCTGTGGAAAAGAAAGAAATTTGAATTGTTTTTTTTACATGCCTCCTTCCAGCTCGAAAGATATCGAGATTCCATGTTTACTCGTGTACGTGAGTGTTTTGTCGTCGTTTTTCCAGACCCCCTCACAATCCTCGGTAACGTCGTAGATCTTCTTTTCTTCGACCAGGATCGGTGCACTTTTGAACTCACTGGATAATTCGTGCTGATAACCGCGACCAATTCTGGCATCGGGTTTGAGCCGCCGACAATACTCCACTGCAGATTCTCTCCAAGTTTTGCGATGGGAGTACCGCGGCTGAAATCAGGGACAAACCGCCTGTAGGATCATGACCTTTTGGTAGATTTCGGAAATGTCGTACCGGTGAAACTGGCAGCTTTGCGAAAGAGCACAGAGACTGACGAATTCAAGTTGTTCTTAGAAGTGATCGCGAATTTCCACGGGGATGATAGGGGACATGGCAGTGTGGTGGAGCTGTATCAGAATGTCAAAATACTACTGGCGTGGTTGTTGCGTCTGGCTACAGCAATTCACCTGTCATCTTCGACTGAAGCAATGCTGCGAACTGGTTATGGGTATCAAAATGATCGTAAGGGCGGGCTGCTTTCAATTACAGCATTTTTAGAGCTGCTTGTGCACAACCCCACCCGTGGCGCTGAAAAATCTGCTCCGAGTTGTCCTCTCAAATTAAGGTGGAATTGAATTTCCGAGCCGCACGACTAGGGGTGGTGTTTTTGGCTCTCTTGAAATGGTGTCGGTAACAGTTGTTCTGGCTGAAATTGTGGGTGGCAGCTCTTTGTGACGTCACTGTGTGCTACTGAAAGTTTTGGCCGTTTTTGATCATTATTCGACGACTTCTCGCGCTCTGTACTCTAGTTGAGCTTCCCAAATGTAAGCTACGAAGATTCTAACTAATGTGAGCTCTATTTCAAGTATAAGTCTGATTCTTCAACTAAACATGTCAGTGTCTCAGGCACATCCAAGCAATTCAACCACCTCCACCCCC